>BFEA01000098.1:1609534-1619534 GCA_003427395.1 Chara braunii
TAGCAAACCTTAGTTTAGGAGGTAGCGAAATTTGGAACACTGTCTCTGCTGGACCCGGCCGCACACAACACTGCCCTGCTTGCCAAATGGATTATGTTGCCGAGGCTGAGGAGGGGACAGATTGGGTCCTGCTGGCGGAATCACTGCTTTCGAAGGAATGGGGGCTGATGCGCCCACCAGATACTTGGGTGGCCATTATGACAGGTACCTTTGCAAACAAGCGTCTTAAGTCGAAGCTCTGGAGGGAGGTGTTACAAGCCTGGAAGGTTTGCAGGCCCTCAACGAACAGAGCCCCAAGATCCAAGGAGGAGATACACTCGCAGCATCTCTTCGAGAACACCTATATCAAGGGTGCTGATGGAGATAGGTTTTCCTTGCAGAGGCGCCCAGGCAATTTCGGCCTGAGTTGGTTGCAAAAGGGGCTTTCAACGGTTGGAGACCTGTGGGACAGGCATTGCAACAAATGGAAATCCACAGCTCAGACTAAGGACATTCTGGGTCAGCTCCCGGACCAAGAAGCTCGTTTTCGGTTGTTGCTCGAAGCCTTCCGGAAGATTGGAAACGGCTTCTGGGTCCGGAAGGAACGGATCCTCCTGTCACCTGGTACTCCACCATTTTTGATGGAACAGAGCAGTTCTGCAGATTAGAAAGCTGGACAGATGACAACACGGGGAAATGCTGGCTCGAGACATACAATCGCTCTCACCCGAATCTTCCTACGCTATCGAGGATGGAATTCGCCAGCAATACGGACTGGCTGAGTTGAGCGAGGTCAGAGTGAGGATGGTTGCTCCTAAGGAGCATGGCTTCCCACTTACTCCTGTACTTGTAGGGAATGGAACTCCGCTGCATCACCTGCGGATTGACCCTGAGGTGTGGGGCTGGCAGTTGGAGGACTCAGAAATCATGGGCTTGAATAACTTAAATGCGGCCCTGATTCAAAGAGAAAGCAACATTCGACAGCGATTGCCAGAAAAGTCTCTGCCAGGTGGTCACACAGTATTGATCACTTGGACCCCCCATCGGAATCTGAGTTGATCAGTCTGTGGTCGCAATTGCAAGTGATGTCGTCCCAGAAAATTGCTTCCTTGTTGTGGCTTCAATCTCATTTGGCAGTTCCTACAGCACAATGGCTGTTAAAGAGGGGAGTCACGGTAAGAAATATTTGTGACAGATGCCAGGAAGCTCCAGAGACAATACAGCACCTCTGGTGGGAATGTCAGAGATCTAGAAAGTGGTGGAGATGGTGGGAATTCCATTGGAAGCGTTTTGCAGGGAATTCTGATTTGGTGGGACAACATTGGATCCTCACGGGAAGCCTTCCAAGGAATTACAAGATCTCAGAAGGTTGGGGGTATATTGCGCAGGTGGGCCGGAGGATCATGTTGTGGGTCATCTGGCTTGATAGGAACAGTCTCAGATTCCAAGGCAAGGCTCTGGAGGAGCAAGCAGCGAAAGCGATGTTCAAAAGCTCCTGGCCGCCGCAATCCAAGCCGATTGGTTTCGTAAAGTTCAACAGGGAGAGCGAGTCCAGGGCAAGAGGTGGTTTTCCCAAACATGGGGTCTGGGCTTGGCACATATTTCGACCGAGGGTAACCTCGTTTTGGGCAAATGGTTGAGTTGAGGTTCCTTGGTAGAGAGAATCAGGGCACTCGGTTCCTATGGGCGGCCACAGTAGACCGCATAGGGAGGGTAAGTCGGTCCCTTGGAACAATCCTCCCTGTCAAGGTTAGACGGGGCCTGAGGCCAGTTGGCCCAGGAAGTAGACCTGGATGTTTTTAGGAGGAGAGTGTCTGTTTTCTGCCGTTTTAGGCAGCATCGATACTAGCTTAGGATTGGAATAGGTTACTAAGATAGGAGTAGTAATAGGGCTGGATTACTAGCAACCTAGGCTACTATTGGTTAAGAGATCCATTTTAGTTGGTTTAATGATTGTGTATAGATTAGTCTTCTCAGGATACCTCTGACATGGCTAAGCATGGATTGATTGTGAATCAAGCTAAACCGGCTGACGCTGTTGGGATAACTCCGGATTGAATTGTGAGGTCCCTGGCCTCGATTCAGTTCATTTGGAATGTGATTTAAAAAGAGAGACTAAAAAAAAAAAAAAAAGGTTGTTGGGTGCCTAACGGGCAGGTGTGCATCATGAACCTCCTGAGTTCAAACCCTTGCCTAACCCCGTCGCCAACGAAACAGCCACGCGAATTTCAACGACGTTTGGGTATTTCGTTCGATACCCCTAAAACACAGGGGTATGCTGAAATGCCCCAAACTTATGCATCCCCCCATGTCCCGTTCATTGGATACTTCGCCATATCACCTGGCCCTGGACTGCAGGGGCCTGTACATTTCTTTCGCCATCTGGTCCAACGGCCAGAAATAGCAGGGCGTGTAGACGAGTTGCTCAGGGCCTGGTAAGGGTATAAGTCCCTGGGCGAGTGGTGTATTTGTCAAAGTTTACTATTGTTATAGGGACGATTATCCATTCCCATGCCTTTTCAGGGTATACTAGCTAAGCGCCTTCGGTGCGGGCGGTGTGGGCCATGCTCACATAAATAAGAAATGTTGTAGCCAACCTGACACGAACCATGTTGTAGCCAATTTGACACGAATCATAGGGCAATAACGAATAGCCTGAAACCACCTACGAAGTGTAAGTTGAATTCACTAATATAAAAAGTAACAAATAGAAAGGGAAAAAAAAAAACAGAAAAAAGCGAGAGGAGAGACGGAGACAAACAAAGAGAGAGAAAAAAAAAGAAAAAAAAAGAAAAAGATAGAGATAGATAGGGAAAGAGATATGGATATATAGATATATATAGAGAGAGAGAGGAGCAACAAAAGAGCAAAGAATAAAGAAAGATGAACACGAGTATACAAAGAAAATAAGTTTCATATGAAGATTTTTTGTTCCATTAAAGTAAGCAAGTGGGCGCAGTATGATAAAGGCACAATTATTACGTAGTGGAATTAACATTGACTTCAAAAAAATGCAATAATATTACWTTMAAATTMTTTAAGTCGGTYTTTTTTTTTTTTTTTTTTTTTTTTTYTYTCTCTCTCTCTCTCTCTCTCTCTCTCTCTCTCTCTCTCTCTCTCTCTCTCTCCTACACACACACCCCCATTTATTTGTGTCTCTCTTCCCATATCTCTTGTAGCGACAATTATGTAATTGAAATCGAAGATGGCAATCTAAAAATTGATCGTTAAGGCAAGGTCTAGATGACCGCCCCAACAATATATCTCTCTTCTTATTCTTTTATAAAACCAATCAACTTCCTTCGCTGCAACGATACTCTTGCAGTACCTCACGAACAAAAACTGCTTGCAACACTTTGCGACGATACTCCTAAAAAATTTTGAATCGACATTGTCCTTTCTGATTGTAATTGAGACGAGTTACAACATTCACACACCTCAAAGTGTTCATGCTCATATTTAATTCCTCTGCTGCTTCCACAATAACTTGAATCTTGTGAAAACTATCAAGATGGGACAAGTGTGCAAGTGTCTTTTGAGGACCAATCGGTTCAAGAAAGTCATATATAGCAATGTTAAAATTAGAAGAATTTGGTTGTCCCAAGGATTCTGTACAGACGTGCACATGGTTTGTTGATGATGTAAGAGCGGGCACAACACAACTGAGAGAATACGAGGTACCGTAGCGGTCAGCAAAGCAGAAACAATAACTGAAGTAGTGACAATCGACTTTAACATATTGGATGGTGGAGCAAAATTAGCAAGATGTTAAAATTTTTTAGAAAGATGTTGCTTGAAGGGGGAGTCTACGTACCAAAGCGAAATGAGGAGTGGAAAAAACATCCTTGGGATAAATCATTTTGAGGAGGTTTTGTATTTGTATATGTCTATGAAAGAGTTGAGGAATGGTCCCTTCGGTCGGACAATGTGGCAAATAAATTGTCATCCTAGTAATTTTCCTATTAGAGAGAGCAACGAACTCATCGCTCAAAAGCGATTGCAACATGGAAAAAACCTCAAAATCTGAAGCATTTTCCAGTTCTAAAGGAAAAGGAAATTGTCGTTCCAACTGCATATCAATGAGTTTGTTTTTTTTTCAGTCGAGGAAGTTTTTCTATATTCATTCATTTTTTACGATTGTGACACCTTTGACAAACATTTTTAAAAGTATCAAAACTACAACATTTCACATGTTTACATTTTTCCCATCGTCAAACCATCTAGCAAGGTAAGCGCGTGGATTAAGAGTGTGGATTGTGGGTGCAATGTTATTATCGACTACCGCAATAATCCCCGAAGGGTTTTGTGGTTGCGATATGGTGTCATCTCTTTCACGTTCACTACGTTGAGATTGCGAATACGAATTACGAATACGTTGTCGCGCGCGACAATCCCGCACCCTGTATTTGACAGTCCCACAACTAAACCTACTGAGCTAACTTAGTGTATATATAGTAGCAAAGCTCAGTCCGACCAGTGACCTGTCAATGTACGTTTGTTGGTATGCGTGTCTGTCTAAGGGTTTGTCGGTTTTAAGTGTATGTGTGACCCGCAAGGGTACTTAGATGATCGGAAAACCCGAAGGGCTTGTACTTTGTCGGTGGCCGTAACATTGCGGGTCGCGGTGGAGAAAACGCTAAACTGTCGGCGAAAGACGTCCACGACTCCGAAGACCAGCGGAATAATACTCAAGCAGCAGATAAACCGATATCATACCAAGTATGGGTAGATGTGCCTGATACTTGAGGTCGAGCAGAAAAGGACAAAAGTTGACATTTTTAAAGGCCCAGTACCAATTGATAGGCGGCCACTAGGTCAAGTAGCCTGAGTCTAGACCTGTGCGGACGATATCATAACTTATAACGGTGTCTCGCTTTACAAAGGGACGAAGGCACCGGTTGCTTGGGCGGTCTCGTAGACATGAAATCGTCACTCGAGAGGTGACTTCCTCTCTACATATGGGAGGTGGAGTTGGAGCCTCAACCCCACTCACGACATCCGAGTAAGGATAGAGGTATCGGATGTCGTTCTCAATTATGGTAGGCAGTGTGTTTTTCTTAACTACCCCGGCTACATGGTCGGGGTTATATTGATTTTTCAATCGTCTTTAGATTTTACTGCGGTACGAGCTGCCGACTTTCCCACACCGGATGGTCTAATGCCTCCGAACTCGTTCTATTTCATTTTTACCTTACCGTTTGATCCCTTAACGGTTTTAGATTGTGGTCGCCGCATCCCACACGATCTTTCTTGTTTTTCTTCCAAACCCTCCGACCCTTGTGGTAAAAGACTTTTAACCATTTACTAATTTTTACATGTTTTCGTATACTTCGTATTACTGCATATGGTCACCTAACAACCTCGGCCTCAATGGTCGAGAAGTTTGCTTCACAGCGCCATGCAAAAAAAAAAATATCACTTTTACTCCAACCCGTCTCTGGTATGGCAACCAACGTTGATACTGTATCGAATGCAAAATTATGAGCAAATACCCTTGTAAGGGTGTTGGGTATTTGCTCTGACAACGTGCACGTCCATCAACCTGTTCACAAAATGAAATAGATACAAGTGCATCGTCATGGAGCGCATTCAACACTTTCATAATACGAGTTTTTGTTGCATCAACAACAGTTTGTCGTCCCACCCGATTAACAACCAAGGTAGGCTCGGACACTTCGGAGGAACCTAAAAGATTAGTTTTCGCACCACGACTTTTCATTCTCTTGAATGTAGATTCAATAGTTTTCTTTCGAATCGTCCGTAACGTTATCATCCTTGTCATATAGAAATGTGAGGTTATTCGCCCTACCCGACAGACCTCTACGTGAACCATCTCCATCAGCACGAGAACCATTTTCTCAGCTTCATCAAGAGTATTCCGTTGCGAACATCCACATTCAACTTCAAAGAAAACTTCATAATCGTCCTGAGCATGTTGACTTCTAAAAACTTTCGCTTTTTTTCGCCCTCTATGAATGTTCAGCTCCAACTTTTGACGTAACATTCCGATCATCTGAGTGGTATTGCCGATTCTCATTGCTTTCCTCTTAGAACGAGTGTCATAGTTATGACGCATTCGGAAGTCGCCTGCGAATAAATAAGATAATAAAATTAATCGGAATTCCAAAGCTCGACGGAAAAAAAAAAAAAAAAACTTATTTAAAAGTTCATTCTACACAATGTTTTTCGTCAATTTGTTTTTTATTCGGCAACGCAACACGGATTTTGTTGGGATGGTAAGCACATGACAAAGCAACGTACAGTTGGTCATGCGCAAAAAACAGCTTGCGTAGCCAAACTCCCGTATGCGGTACGGTTTGTCCTTGCAGCTTAGTAATCATTACAACAAAAGCAAGACGGACTGAGAATAGACTCCTAAACCATTTGAACCCGGTGGTCTCACCATCGCTTATTAGACCAATCTCTGGGATCAATGTTTTCTTACCCGTACGCACTATTGTCACTTCCAACAAATCATCGTTAACAATTTTCTTCATAATCAGCCTTGTACAGTTACAAAGTCTTTATTTCGACGACAAATTTCGTAAAAACATCACGGGCGCCCCAATTCTTAAGCGCAACTTATGAGGTGGAAGGCCTGATTCATTAAGAGAGTTAAAAAACTTGTGCTCAATAAAGAGTTTGGTATCATACGAATCAGGATAATCAACGTTGAAAAATTCACGCACCTCCCCGATGAAATCCTCAAGAACACGACGGTTAAAAGAACCGACATCGTCATTAGTTGGACATAAAATCAATCAAGGTGAGAAATACTCGACGTCCCCCACGTGGTTAGACATATCGCCAAACGTCAATGAAATCAACTCATCAATCGGTTTATCCGTACAACTCTCACGTGGCAATCTGACTGCAACAGGTTCATTAGGAACAACGTGAGGATGATCACTATTCCCAACACACATAAAAAAATGGGCATATATTTTGAATCAGTTGATCAACTTCAAAAAATACCCACAATAGAGACATTTTTATAAACGCATCAATTTGTTACACTCACGATCCGTATTTCACAACGGGCAAAACCTGTCTAATATCCTCAGCAAGAAGTAAAACTTACCCACCAAACGGCTCGTCATTGTTACAGAGGTCCCGAAGCGTAATGTCAAGAGTTTTTAAGTGAAAGTTGTTACTCATCGGAGCCTCGTACCAAACAATCAAGTTCGCACTGCGGATCACCTCAACAAGATCACTTTGTTTGAAAATTAAAAAGACACACGTGTTATCAGGTTTCAAAGGTGCATGAAATTGTGAGTGAAACATTCGACCCCCTGTTAAAAGAGTCGCAACTATTCCACTGGACGCCACGACCAGTTCAATGACAGAAGGAAACCCGATGCCCGCTAAAATCGTTTCAATGCAAAAAAAAATTTATGTTCCAACTGGTGCATCGACAAAAGTACACAATAATATTTTATTTTGCATAACCCGAACAACTTTTTTCACCAACACTCGTTGGCGTGACGAAGACGTCGAAAATTAAAATCATCAAATAAAAATTAAACTGAGAACTTGCTTGAAAGTTAAATTCTCAATCTAAATAGTTTATTTCCTTTCACGTAACGAATTTCGTATTTACTTGGATTTTTTGTTATGTCTTTGACATTTATAAAATGTATGACTATATTTCGGTCTTCTTTGACCCTGATAATTTTGACAGGCGCGACATGAACAACAATAGTTGGACGTTTGGCCTCTTAGCAAATCCAATCTGCCTCTTAGCGAATTTGGTCGGTACTTGTGCCCAAATTTCTCTAGGGAGCTTCCTCCTTTTTGGCGGATGCTTCGAAATTTCCTTGTGGCCCGGCGTTGGCAGCATCACCCTTTTCAACGGGCGTTTATAGGAAATTTGCCAAGGCGCCATCGTTTTCGTGCCTTTTGTCATTACGTACCATTGCAGAGTGATAGCCGCTGTAGTTTTGCGTCTTGTGTGAGTCCGTGTTGTTGCTGAGTAGTAGCCACCTTGCCTGTGCGTGACAGAGCAGGAACTGGCTGCAGTTTAGCAAGTAATGGAGTGGGGCAATGCCATAGGGAGTTTTTCTGTCGTTGTGATTACATGTCGTTGTCGAGTAGTAGCCACCTCGCAGCCATACCACACAACCCAACAAAGTGGGAACTGGGCACACTGTCAGAGCAAACACCCTTACAAGTAAAGTCACCAACCCGTACGTACGGAGGTCCCTGGGCAGACCTTCATACGTACGGGCATTCGGGGTCCCGTACGGGATCTGAACCGGACGACATTCGACCCCACCAAAACTTATTTCGGGGCCTAAAAATATCGTTTTTTTATTTATTTGTTTTTTATGAGTTCTTTATGACGTGAGGTACATGCGTATGAATTCTCAAGATATTTGGCTAAGCCAAATAAAAATTAAAAATCGTCAAAGATGGCGGTGTCAAAACGTGCTCGCCCACGTTTTTTTTCACTTTTTACTATTCGTTTTCACTTTAGTTGGGGGTCTAAACAATTTATTATTTTTTCAAACTTTTTTCGTGGGTTTTGCATTATGTGAAGTACACATCTGTAAATTTTCAGGGTATTTAGCTATGCCAAAAAAAAAAAAAAAATCGCCAAAGATGACGGTGTTGAAAATGTGCTCACGCACTCACTAAATTTATTATTATTATTATTATTTATTTATTAGTGTTTGTTTTTCGTATTTTATTTTTATTTCAAATGTGGTAAGGAATTTGGATGTAATGCTCAAACAAATCTTGTTTAATTTACTTTTTTTCATAACATTTTTTTTTCAATTTTTTTTTTTTTTTTTTTAGGGGGGCGGGGAGTCCCCGTTCGGCCCGAATGACAAAACGCATCCCCAAGGGGTCCCATACGTTCAGGCGTTCGGGTTCGGGCATTCAGCCCATCCCGAACGCCGGTTACCCTGCTTACAAGGGTATTTGCTCATGATTTTGTATTTGATACAGTATCGACGCCAGTTACTGTGCCAGGGACGGTCCGGAGTAAAAGTGAGATTTTTTTTGACATAAAACCGTAAAGAAAATTTCTCAACCGCTGAGGCCGAGGTTGTTAGGTGGCCGTAGACAGTGACACAACATATACGACAACCGGTAAGGGTTAGTAGAAATCAAAAGTTTTCGGCCGCTAGAGCCGGAAGGTTAGAGGAGAACAAGAAAAGGTTGAGGTGATCACGATCTAAAACAATCAAAGGCTCAGGCGGTATGGATAAAATGAACTAGAACAAGTCCGGGGACGCCGGACCGAACGATATGGGAAAATGGGTAGCGCCGCCGTAACCTCGGAAAAAGGGGCAGAAAAATTAATAATCACTCCGGCCACACGACCGGGGCAGCCAAGAGAATCGCACTGAGAGACGACAACCGACATTGGCTTAAGGTAACTGTTAAAATCAAACCCTGAACTCTACACACGTCAAGGTTGCTTCTATTTTAAACGAACTAGGAGCCAGCCTATTAGGTACATGTGCGGATTGATATGCTAGAGGTACGAGAATCGAGTCCATCGTGACCCCTGAGCAAACTTGTTTTGGTGACAAAACAAGGCGGACCTTGCTCTTTCAAAACTCCATGCCCCGGCTTGGCGGGGTTTGATCTCGTGATCATTAGATTAGAAGTTGAGCAAGTCATATACATTCTGACTATAAGATTATAAATTAAATTAACCTTATTAGTTATTGCTTACATAATCTAAATTAATACTCCAATTCTTAGAGTTGTATGATATAAGTCTCAATGATAGACTCAGTCTCTCGATAATAGTCTAACGCTATAAGTTGTATCGTGCAACGTATGAGTTTAAGAATATCTGTTTATAGTAACTACTCTCTCTGAACGCCTACTGAATATGGTGAAACTATAAAGATATATGTTTTAGATTTGTCTAACTGTTAGCATTGTAGTGTAGCGAAACCATCTACTTGATAAACACGTATAAGTAACAGTGAATTGATGTATATCAGGTCTATTATTAAACAAAAAATCTCGATCTTTGGTATAGATTTCGAAAAGCAAATTT
>BFEA01000098.1:1622034-1633773 GCA_003427395.1 Chara braunii
AGTAACGAATCTAAAACTACTAAAAATAAAAAAATAAAAATAACCAGATATAGCCGAACTACCTTAAATGTGCCTCACGAGGGCAACTTTCAGGTTCCTGTTACTACAAGAGCCCAAATACACGTGGTTTTCAAGTAGGTACCCTAACAACTATTCTTCCGATAGTCATATATGTCATCCAACTTCAAAAGGGAATTAACAATACACATAATTTTTTCCCTACCTTAGCGGGATCCTCTCACGTCATTCAGGAAAAGTACTATAATGACGAGGCATAAAAGAGATTTAAATTCTCTTATATATTTTTTTACAGCGGCCCAGATAAAGATTCAAGCCTTATTAGAACAAGTGCTCAAACCTTGTTAGCTCAGGATAAGCAACACCGGAACCCACTATGATTGTCTTTAAGACAATCTCTCCGTACAACTGGTAAAAGATAACCCCGCATAGGTTGTTGTGACATAGGAAAAAAAATATAAGTATAATACATATGTAAGAGGAGAACCTATCGTTAGATGAGTAGATGAAAGTGACTTAAAGCATGGTAAAGAGCGGTATGGCATTCGTATGCTTGTGCTAGTCGCCCTGATAAACATATAACCCCATACCATCTTTTTTTTTTTTTTTTTTCATTTTTCTTAAATTTTCTCCTTCAATCCTTATCTTCCTTTCATAATGTCAATAAACTTATTCAGGGGTTTTCCTTATCGGCTTCATCTTTCGAAGTCGATCTTTTACTTGTGTGTCTTTGGCGGCATAACGACTGAATCTTTATTCACAGATAAAATAATATTTTCAAACCTTTGGCTAGTAAAAACGAATGAGTAAAAGATATAATGTTGCAATACATAAGTTAACAAAGTGTGTCTCTACAATTACAAAATCATGATGCGAACAATGCGAGGCGGGAATTATGTAGGGGTGAGAATGAATGGGCTTATCGAACACGAGAATAAATCGAACACGATTGTAAGTAAAGTTAGATTGACTTGACTATCTCCCTCTCTACTCTTGATGGCTTTAAAAACTTTCGATGGGTTGCTAGCTATGTAGATTAGTTCAATCATTTGGGCTGACACGTCATTTTAACGAAGGTTAAAACGTCCTGATCAGTTCTCGAGTCTCATCAAATCAATATCCGAGAAGACATGTCGTGCTCATGGAAAGTAGACATTACAATCTAATGTTTCAATTTACTCTAATAGTCTCACCTTATTAAAAATCAATACAACGCTACAACTATCACAATACATTTGAAACACATTGAGGATAGACAAGGACAGTGAGCATGAAATATAATGTCATCCTATTTGTAAAAGTTGTCCTTGGCATTTCATATTAAACAATAGATAACAGACTTGTCAAGATAATAATTCAAGTAGGTGACGAAACTCATATCACATTAAAAGATAACATCAGCGATGACAAGTAAACTTGCATATGGGTGGTTTGAAAGTATATAAATGTAAATTACAAAGTTTGCCCTCCGTTGGGAATGTCAATGCTGCCCATAACCAAATGATAATATAAAATAATAACTTATCGCTAAAATGAAAGTTCAACATGTGATATAGACATAGATGCAGAGATTACATTATGTGTTGAACATCGTGACTTTACAAGCATAAAGCATTAGTACGAGTAATCTCGTACTTATAACGCATCGGATGCCATGTTTTGATGGCTACTATAGCATCATTTTTCAAGGGTTCCCTCTTTTCACCGTGCATCCCCAACTCCACTTCTCACCACTAACTCTCTTACAATTAGTAGATCACATTAGGTCATGAGGCATAAGGAGAGTAAAATAATCATATGATTGAGTCTTCCTTATTTCTTATGAGTTTTACAGTATACAAGTTATTCCTTAAAGAGAAGATAATTAAGCTACTCATATCTAAAAGAATCAAGCGAGAAAAAACTATACACCAGGACTTATGAGCTTTGCAGTATACAAGTTATCTCGTTGCCCCTACTATGGACACAAACCAAGGATGTAGAGGTTTTTCTACCTTCTAAGGTGGTAAGCAACGTACTTGAATAGATAATTCAATTGGACACTGAACGAAATTCCGACCGAACCCTACAACTTAGTTATGACTATAGAGATACAAACAAGGAAAGCAATATGAAAGCAAGGTTGTTCAAGCCAGGGTACACCGGCTAAAGATAAATATAATTGTTAGTCACTCGTCTACCTTTACTTGACCCCTTGAGCATTGAAGAGTGTCATTGTAGTCGTTAACCTCCCAACAACTTAATCGGCATACGCAGTTAGACAAAAAAACACTCTGCGTACGAAAAGTGAATGAGGGATCCAGCATACACAAATACCTCCCCCAATTCACTGACTAACTTAACTTCGAACTTCTATGTAAAAAATGTAACATCCATTAGTTGTCTTTTTGACGTAAACCTCTAACTATCTTGTACCCTAGGTCGTTCTTTTATGAATTTGGTAGATGGCCGAAATTACAGATAATGTAATATTTGTTGACATTGTCGGTGTGACTTCAAACCTCTTCATGTCACATTCTTAGTGTCAAGCGAACGAAAATTCAACTCATATGTCACGAGCTATATTAGATTATCCGAAGTTTGTTGTTCCATTGTGATCATCGTCTTACCATACCCGAGTTCGTTCACTGAGGACCTCGATTGGAAAGCGAGATCCCCAACAACGGCGCCACCTGTTAGGCGGTCCCTCTCCTTACGGCGAGCGTAGGACCTCACAGTCGTGTCACAACGGATTAAGGTATTGTTTTTGGGTCAACGGAGATATCATTCTGACCGTGCGTGCCAACTATACCTCTCGCTGCTCCCTGCGACAAGTCAGGGTTTTGCGAGGTACAACTCACCTCTACCTGAGGGGCTGTCACCATCCTTAGGTAGGGGTATCCCTAATGAGTTGTCAACCCACGTACGAAGGTTTTTACTTGCAATCGCAGAGGTAAGTCAACAGAGGGCGTTTACTCGATCGCTATAGCGTAGGCATACGTGAGGTTGAACGCCTAAGACTAACCCGTATACGTGTCGGGCATTGGGGCGCTGATTTCCCGGACCGACTAACAATTTAGGTCGACTTGACTGACGATCTTTCGCGCATATTATCTCCTAATCTATCTGCATTTAATCCATAAGGCGCATGCCACTTGTCTGTATTGCTGTTGTGGCCCCAACCATCAGTCTGCAATGCTGATGTGGCATCGACCATCCATCTCTGCTGTTGTGGCACTGCCGCCTGTCTCTGCAACTGACGTGGCATTGGCCACGCTGTCTACAGTGCTGATGTGGCGCAGGCCAACTGTCTGTAGTGCTGATGTGGCGTTGTCGTCCGCTGATGTGGCCCTGCCACTGATTTACATCGCTGTTGTGGCGCAGACCATTGGCTTACAGTGCACTACTGACGTGGCACTGCCGCCCATTTTCAGTGTTGTTGTGGTGCTGCCACCTATCTTTTTGCTGACGTGGCATTGTCCACGTTATATACATTGATGGTGTGGCTCCAGCCATTTGTCTATTCCCCCTCTTCTTCCTTCGTCTACTGTTAACGAGACATTGTATCAGATATCACTTTCAACTACCGGAAACACAGTGCAAGTCTGAGTCCAGTACGGTAGTATTAAGATGTCTGACGAGTATCTCCAGTCTTTGTTCATTATAATAATAAAATATCAAAATAATAATAATAATAATAATAAAATCATAATGCACGAAAAATGAGTCATAGCGAACTTCAGAAAACAAGCGGCATCATACACATGAGACCAGATCCTCGTGACCTCGAACCAAGCGCAGAATTGCATCACAGTTTCCCAAATAAGGGCATACCAAAAACTCATAATTGACAATGCAGGAATAGTCTCATCATCATCATCAATGAAGAACCAATGTTGATATCATATCTGGTACTCGGCGCCCAGACTAAGATGGCAGATCCTATCTAGCCTAGACTACAATGCCGCTGATGACGTCAACAGCTCCCCGAAGTACGAGCAGATCTCGGCCAAAGTCGTTCGCTTCAAGCACCAGGCATGTCTCACTCATCACTCACAACTTCGATCCCACACGCACAAGTGCCACGTGTACTAAGCCTACCACCACGCGCCCCATCTTTTTCCCTCTCTCTTCTTCTTTTTGTGTCTTTTAGTTTGTCTGTCTGTTCATCCGTCTGTATCTGTCTGTCTGTTGCTGGTTGTTTGTCTGTATGCCTCTCTTTCCCTCCCTCTCTCCCTTTTTTCTCTTACACACACGCACACACACACATCAAATGCATAGAACAGTTAAGTCTAACAGTATGATAGCATCCATACATCTGTAATGGCATTATTGGTCATTGATATTTACACACGTCCGCACAACGCACGTAGACAAGAATGATGAAGAAGGTCTGTCACAGTGTCATGCACCATGTAATTACAAGATGCAAAAGGGTGCATGTAGAGCAATCACAACATCTCTTCACAGAATGGAGACAAAGATAATCCGACAAGATTAGCTGGTGGACACAGGACATCAATGAAGGACGTGGGGTGTCAGTGAAGGGCGCAAAACGTCAGTGGAGGACACAGGGCATCACCGAAGGAAACCGGCTACAATATTTTAATTCATAGCCAAGAGTTAGCACACTTGAGTTGTCAGAGTCTGAAGGACACAAGGCATTAGTGAAGGTTATCATATCCCCCATCGTAACAAGTGTTGCATGTCTACTCATACGCAAATGACAAGCCTTGTGTCAACTGTACTGAACACACTGGAACTGAGTCTTCAAAGCCTTTCCAGTCGGCAATACGAGCCCAGTTCCTCTTTTTCATCTTCTCGCACGTGCCCGCTTCTTCCTTCCCGGCACCTTCTCTTTCTGTCACTCTGCACTCTTTTTCCTTTCCTCCGCGTTTCCTCATTTCCTTTGGGCACACCTCCATCCTTCTCACGCTCCATCTCTCTCCCAGTCGCTTCACCTTGCCCGACTCATTCTCTCTCTTTGTGTGTTTGTTTCTCCTCCTACTTAGGAATGCACCTAGCCCCCATTACAGTTATATTCGTCCGATAGAAATAAAAAGTCAAATCGTTATAATATGCAACCCCAAGGAGTGCTTACGAGGATCAAAACAAAGCCAACAATGACCAGAATCAGTCAAAGAAGAAGAGGAGGGTTTCCAAAAGCGGCAAATCAGGACGAAGATGGCGAAAACAAGAAGCTGATGGATAAAGAAGGCAGCCCGGAGGAAGCAAAGGAGAAAGCGAGCCTACCCTCAGCATGAAGATAAAAAAAAAAAAAAAAGGAATGCTATCGCAGATAGCATTATTATTCTTTCCTATTGATTACCCGTGCTTAGTTGAATCTCTTTGCTTTGACATGCAGAGCACAAGGCAATATAATCGGGTATGTGTCTTCCCTCTGTTTCTTCTCTTCGTTTCCCCAAACATGTATAGCGGTGATCATGGCCAAGATTAGAGTCCGATAGTAGTAAATAATAATAAAATAATAAAATAATAAAATAATAATAATAATAATAATAATAATAATAATAATCCGAGTCACCAGTCCGTACGTACGGAGGTCCCCCGGGCAGACCTCCGTACGTACGGGTGTTCGGGGTTCTGTACGGGGTCCGAACCCAACGGCGTTCGGCCCCCGCCAAAAATTATTTCGGGGCCTAAACATAACTATTGTTTTTTGAATTTTGTTTTCAGAGTTCTCTATGACGTGAGGTATATGCCTGTAAAGTTTCAAGTCATTTGGCTAAGCCAAATAAGAATTAAAAATCGCCAAAGATGGCGGGGTCAAAATGTGCTCGCCAACGTATTTTTTCATTTTTTACTTTTTGTTTTCACTTTAGTTCGGGGCTTAAACAATTTTATTAATTTTTGAAACTTTTTTAGTGGGTTTTGTATCATGTGAAGTACACATCCATAAATTTTCAGGGCATTTAGCTATGACAAAAAAAAAAAAAAAAATCGCCAAAGATGGCGGTGTCGAAAACATGCTCGCGCACTCACTAAATTTAATTCTCCTTTTATTTTTATTTATTTTTATTATTCGTATTTGTTTTTCGTATTTTATTTTAATTTCAAATTTGGTAAGGAATTCGGATGTAATGCTCAGGCAAATCTTGTTTACTTTATTTTTTTCCATAACATATCTTTTTTTCAGATTTTGTTTATGACTTTTTTTTTTTTTTTTNTTTTTTTTTTTTTTTTTTTTGGGTCCGCGTTTGACCCGAACGGCCGAACGCATCCCCAAGGGGTCCCATACGTTCGGGCGTTCGGGTTCAGGCGTTCGGCCCGTCCCGAACCCCGGTTACCCTGATAATAATAATAATAATAATAAGAACAATAATAATAATAAAAATAATAATAGTAACTTAGTAAGCACAATAAGCAATAAAAAATAAAAACAATAATTATAGTAAGGATCAAAGCATACAGGCTATTTTTCTGGCCACGCACAATCAAGACTGGGTGTGTTACATCCGGGAGCCGATAGTCAGTGCCCCCTCCCTCTTCTTGCTTACTCCGCCTCTGCTTCCGATCGTATGCCCGTATTCTTTTATCGGAGAGATAAGGTTTAATGAACCTCCTACAACACCCCCAACGGCAACTGCCGAGATCACCGTGGTCAAGGCTCTTCATCGGACCATTCAATCGGTAGGAGCGAAGGGTGGTGTGTATAAGGAGTAGGGACGTAATCAGCACGAGCTGATGACTCATGCTTACTAGGCATCCATGACGCTGCTCCCGACGAGCGTCCGCCCCCTTCTCACTCACACATGCACACACACGCACGTACATCCACACCCACACACACACACACACAACACACACATAAAAGCTCAATTTTGTCACCGTTAACTTCAAACTGTGGCCCCTTTTGCTCCGATTTTTCCTTAATAGCTTATCTCTCTCATAGGGTCTCTCGAGGTTCTAGTTTCTCTGGTCTGCCTGATCCGAGATATCTCGGACTGCAATCTACACCCACCTTCGTCATGTTTTCCTTTCTTTGTCCTTTGCGACTCTCTTGTTTGATATCCCTAGGGTTTGCAATAGCGATGCTAATATTTTGAGTCATTAGATATTGATCTCGACGATGTATTTTTTTTTTATTTTTCGTTCCTCATAATGCCTCATAGTTCTTTAAGGACATCTTAAGTCCTCGACACTCGTACCGTACTAGTCCCCGATATTTATCCCGTACTAGTCCCCAATACTTATCTCGTACTAGTCCCCGACACTTGTCTCGTACTAGTCCTCGACAATCCCAATTTCCTCTTCTCCATGTGTCTCAAGTGTGCCAATTATTCTTGGCCGTGTGATCTTGATCCCACAGTCGCTGTTCACCGTCGTAATTTAGTCTTCATGCTTGAGGCTATTTTTTTTAGCGTCTTGTGGCCGTCAAGGCTCAATTTCTCATGGTCATGACACTCCCTTGTAGTCCATTACATCTCGGAGTGCAATAGTGACCCATTTTTTAGTGCCATTGTCCGCACACTTGCCTCAAACTGAAACAAAATGAAGCGACACATCCCCAAGTGCACTCAAACCCAATACTGACTCCGGGTGTAGTTGAAACATGCATTTGTTTTACTTTTTGCGGTCCGTTGCATCAAGGACTACCTCCTTCTTGATTTATTTTGATTTTCTCTCAAAAATAAGATAAATAAAATTTGTAAATGTTTCATCCTATGATGAATTTGATCACAAAATGTATCGAAAATATATGTTTTATTTTGCTATATGTATCCGTTTTTGTGCGTTTTTGTCCCAACTGCATCTACACTTGATGTAGTATTGTTCAAGGCACCTTAATCTCTTTTGGGAAGTGACAAGTTGACCATGATGTGGCGGCTTGCCCTTTTTCCACTCTCACACTTTTCTGCCTCTCCCATTCCCCCTTTAGGTTTTTTTCTCCTTACCTTTGCTGTCCGTTTTATTATGGATCACACTAGGACCTCGTTTTTCAGGTTCAGTGTACCTAGGTCTTCCATATTCAAGGTCGTTGTGATCCGTTGCATCCCCCTTGAGTCCCTTTTCAATTTCAAGACCTATAAGCCTCGAAATTGAAGCCCTCCTTCTCTTTTTTTTCCTTTTTTTTGGGTTCCTAAGGCCAGTTATTTTTCAGATTGCCCATCCCTTAGCGCTTGCTTGTGTGGTGCCCACTAGTCCTTTTTGTACCATTTTTGCTTTGTCCATGTTCCGTAGGTTTTTCTCATGCCGTATTCAGGTGACCCCCTCGGCCCCATGCAATGATCTTATGTGTTGGCGTCAATGCACTTATTTTCCTTGACATCGTTGACCTTCTTCTTCCTGTAGTACTTAGCATCTGGGTATTTTTATTTTTTTTGCAGTCATCCTTCCTCAAGAAGGAGGGTCATTTTTACGAATTTCAAGTAGCATTTTGTCGACCACAACTCCACGATTTATGAGAGAAGGTTCAGGGTCTTCGGACCTTTCACCACTTCAGGACCATTCATGTCTGAAAATCCTGAATGGTCCTGAAGTGTTGAAAGCTCCGAAGACCCTGAAAACCACCTGTTTAGGCAGGCTGGATCCTCAAGTGGTGAAGGGTGGTTTTCATGGTCTTCGGATCTTTCACCACTTCAGGACCATTCAGGATTTTCAGACTGCCCGAAACTCTCACTTGACCACTCCAGGACACCCTTCACCACTTCAGGATGCAGCCTGCCTAAACAGGTGGTTTTCAGGCTCTTCGGACCTTTCATCACTTCAGGACCATTCAGGATTTTCAGACTGCCAAAAACTCTCACTTCATAATTTTCATTTCTGAATTTTTAGGTACCCGATATCCGCTTGTGCGGCTTATTCCTGGTCCTAAAGTTCTAGCGGTCTCGGACCCCCTCTTGGGTTTTTGGTGCCGACAATCTTGCCTTAGACTTTCATCCTTTCTTTTTCTCTTGTCTCCACATTCCGGATTCCTCTGTCATGCACATCTTAGTTGTATATCAGGTCTCAAAGGCCCGGACCTGATTCGGAAAGCAAAGGTCCTGACATATTCCTCCCACTCATTCACTATGTCCTCATCGAGCACCAGTCCGCAGTTAATAGGGGAAGGCGTTGTCGGAGCAAACACCCTTACAAGGGTATTTGCTCGTGATTTTGAATTCGATGTAGTATCGATGTTGGTTACCATGCCAGTGACAGCCTGGAGGGAAAAGTACGAATTTTTTACAAGACGCCATAAAGCAGACTTCTCGACCTTCGAGGCTAACGTTACTACGTGACCATGCGCAGTGGTATGTCGCACGGTATGGCGGCCACGAGCTAAATCAGCCAAAGGTTCAAGCGATAAGAGAAAAATAAACTAGAATAAGTATGGGGGCGTCGGATCAACCGGTATAGGAGAACCAAAGGGTCGCGCTGTCGTAGAACCCGAAAGGAGACTGAAAATTTAATATAAACCCCTGCCATGCGGCCGGGGCAACCTAGGAAAAATACACTGCCTATCGTAATAAGAAAACGGCGGTTGACATATTGGCCCAAACTAACCGTAGTAGGAACAGGTCGTGGGCCTGTTATACCAGTTGAACTCTCCCTGTGACTTACTTATAGCGGGGCAACTCTGGTGCTAACCGAACTAAGAGCCAGCCTAATAGGTACAGGTGTGGATCGATAAACCAGAAGGTTCGGGGATCGAGTCCTTCCTGCCCTCTGGGCGAGCTCTTTTTGGTGAAAAACGGAGTAAGCACCGCTCATTTGGACTCCACCGTAAATCAGTCGGGGCTTGAACGTACGACTTGTAAGGCAGAAGAAGTGGACTAAGACTTGGGGCTCCTTCCCTGTGATGGGAGCCTGACAGTTGGATAACGTGATACGGTTTAAATTTTGTTTCCTTTCTTTATATCACTATTTTTTTTTTTTTTTTTAAATCTTTTAACTACAACGTGAATAAGGCTTACATAATGAGAAGAGTTCATTTGTAGTTGTGAAAAGGGAACATTTGGGCACTCACCGTGAGCTACGGGGCCTGAAACACATCCTAACGAATCGGGCGTACGGAGATTTACGAGGAAGATGAAGAACACGAGTAATAAGTATAAGTTTTTATTGTTATTATTATTATTATTATTATTATTATTATTATTATTATTATTATTATTATTCTAGGTTGTTTTCCCGGGCGCTCGGGCACCCAACTTCTGCCCGGGTACACGCCTGGGTGCCCGGTCGGGCATGAACCCTGGGCAGGGTTCCGGGCAGCGCCAGCTCCAAAAAAAAAAAAAAAAAAGACCCTCAAAAAATTCCGGAAAAACAAAATGTTGTGTAGGATTGAAATGCAAACCACTTTTGGCTGAGGAGACACGAGCGACTTCGGAGCCCTTATAAAGGGTGGTTGCGGCTTCATCGCAGTGTTGTCTTCGTGTCCGTACTTACACAACGGAGCATTCAATTTGTGTTGGGGGGGGGGGGGGGGTGCCGAGACTCAGGTGAAGGATCATCAACTCGTCGTTGTCCGAGTGGCATCGTGAAGCAACGCACTGGCCAACTGGTAAGTCTCCAAAGCCGCAACTGCCCTCCCGTCACTTTCGTCGACAAGGTGGACAAAGTTGAATGAATTTGTCGTTAGAGCATAGGAGTGTACGTTGGCCACATTTATCTGTTTGACTGCGTGTGTGCGCATGTAAGTGAGTGTATGTGAATGAGTACGTTTGTTTGTATGTGTGTGTGTGCCGTGCAGCGAAGGTTATGTTATTACCCATCGATAGAATGAGCGAAAATCGAATGAATCCGCCGCTAACACAGGGATGTTTACACCACTACTACTACGTACCTGTGTATGAGAGTGAGGGAGAACGTTTCATTGATTAGGTGAGCAAAATCGAATGAATCTTCCACTAGAACGTGGAAGTATACACTATCACGTATGAGTGTAGGTGTGTATGTGTGCGTGCGTGTACTCTACCGTTTTAGGCTCGATGTGTGTGTGAGAGAGGAAGACTATGGTACTCCTACAGACTATGAAAAGAAAGCAAAAGAGTTGTTTACGAGAGAGGGGCGAAGGAATGATCGAGTAAGAAGAAGACGAAGGAGAAGAAGAATAACAAAGTGAAAGATGATGGGGAACTTACCTGATTGACCGAGTATAGGTGGATCGATAACACTGGGTGACTGCGCCGCCTTCCCCCTAATACGGTTGACCCTCAGTTTGACGACACCTAACCGGTAAGATAGCTTGTATACGTTCTTTACACCAATATTGTTGTTGTTGTTGATATTATTATTATTATTATTATAATTATTATTATTATCCTTAATACTCTTAAAGTGTATAGAGGGTCTAGCGTAACGCTCCCACGCAGGTTCGCTTCCCAGTGTTGGGAAAGGTATTGGGGCAAGGGGCGGGCCCACGGGAACTTTCCGAAACAAGAGAGTGAATCTCGCGGCTAGCACAGGGAAGATGCACCGCTTTTTTTTTTTTGGTGGGGGGAGGCTTGACCGGTCGACAGCACGGGAAAATGAATCTCGCATCGGGAACCGGGAAGATGCACTGCGTTTTTTTTTTCTTTCGGGCGGGCCTTCGGGAGTGTTCGAACGTTCGAGGTCGTTGGTGCATGTCAGTTAGTTAGCTGGTTTCTGCCTCGCGCCGAAGAACACCCGCCAATTTCCATCTCTCGTGTTCGACAGGGGTATCCATGCGCGTCGGCCAGTTGGCTAGTTTGCACAGAGAGAGAGAGAGAGAGAGAGAGAGAGAGAGAGAGAGAGAGAGAGAGAGAGAGAGAGAGA
>BFEA01000098.1:1633917-1649068 GCA_003427395.1 Chara braunii
GTGCATCGTTTGGGCTTGAAGTGGTTGGGGAGAAAGAGAGAGAAAGAGAGGGAGGGAGGTAGAGAGAGAGGGTGTGATATCAGAGAAGGTTATTGGTAAGGATTTGAAGGAAGGGGAGAGAGAGAAAAGACTGTTGGTAAGGATTCGAGGGAAGGGGAGAGAGAGAGCGTGTGCATCGAGTTGGGATCTGAGAAGAGTAGAGAGAGAGGGACCGGTATCGAAGGAGGTGGTTGGTAAGGACTCGAAGAAGGGGGGGGAGAGAGAGCGTGTGCATCGTCCGAACCAGAGTGTGAGTGAGGCGACGAAGGACGGTCGGAGAGAGAACGAGGAGTGGAATGAGGAGTCAGGGTCGGAGAAGTAGTGATTGTTTGCACGCGCTAGGGTAACGCCCGCCAGTTTCCATCTCCCACGTTCGACAGGGTTACTGTTGTCGGGACAAAAACCCTGACAAGGGTATCAAGGGTATCTGTACTGTATTTTCAATGTCGGACGAAGTCCGAATTTTGATGTAAGTTTGTGGTAATTGGTCTGATGAAATAGACATGCTATTAGGAAGTTCCAACTCGTCCTCGGTTTTGGCAAGACCGCAGGGATGTGCGGCCGTGGAAAGACTAAAGCTAGACCTATTCTACCTAAAACAATGTCGCGCGGCTTAGCAGCCGCTCGATTCAGGGCCTAAGTAGGTTGAAAAGGGGTCGCTGCGACGAAGGTTGGAGCCGAGGCGCGAAAGGAATAAGAAGTTTTATTTTTTGTTGGGTCCGGGAGACTTTCGTGCCAGGGTCCGGAAGGGATGGCATTATGGCCTGCTGAGTAGGGCAGTTGTTAAGGCCGTGGGCCGCCAACCCGACCAGCCAACCACAATAACAGGCAGGCTTAGCACGCAGAACCTGCTAAGCGCTGGAGGGCGGTCCGCAAGGCACCACAACCCTTCATATAGAAGGGTTGCTCCTTTCTCAACGTGAGAGACTGTCACCCTACAGATGCAGGGATTGAGCTCGACAATACACAGCTTGGGCCGGCTCCTTTTTGGAGATAGTCCGACAGCCTGAAGACAGGGGGCCTACTAGGCTGCCATCCTTCAAATAGAAGGGCGGCGATAGTAGCTCCCGTGGAAGGAGCTAGCCTAGTAGGTACAACCGTCATATTGTCACCCTGCAGATGCAGGGATCGAGCCCGAAAACCTGCCTACTGGGCCCAGTTCCTTTTGGAGCTGCGATTTTGGACAGCGTGGTCGATCCCGACCGCACGATCGTGCAAGATCGCGTGGCCGAGATTGGCCGCGCGTAGTTTAGCATGACCCTTGCGCAAGGATGACACGTATAAACCATAAAAAATAAAATAAAATTAAAAAAAAATAAAAATAAAAATAAAAAAATAAACAGCGCCACGCCTGAAGATGTGGTGGGGGGAGGGGCATGTAACTGTAGCCGTTGGCATAAGCCAGCGACTTTATTATTAAAAAAAAAAAAAAAAAACCTCCCTACTTAACTGCACGGTGCGACGGATGGCGCATGGCCATGTGTCTGGGGACTTATAGTCCCCAGTAAGGACAACAGGCGCCCGTCAGAAACGGGCAGCCATTTATTCTCAAGGTAAGTTTGCTTTTCTTTTCTTTCTTTTTCTTAATTTCTTTTTAGATTTAGATTTTTTTTTTGTCTTCTTAGATTCTGCTCGTTTTTACGAGCTGAAAGGTCCTCTCTATGCCCGTTCATTTCAAAGCAACGGGCTGCAGAGAGGTTTCCTACGACGGGGTGAGCACTATCTAATGAATCTACCCCCAAATCGTGGGGAAATGCAGACGCCGACTTTTGAAGGTAAAACTCCGTTTTTTTTTTTTTTTTTTTTTTTTTTTTCCCCTTTCTTTTTACTTCGTCTTTTTCGTAGCCGTTGGGGTACAAACGGGAGGAAACTTTTGCGGCGGCGATGCAGGTTCTACGTCAGTGGTACGGAAGTGCTGCCGAACTTTTGCGGCGACGAAACAGGTTCTACGGCGGTGGTACGGAAGTGTTGCCGAACTTTTTACGGCACCGACGCAGGTTTTACGGCGGTGGCACGGAAGCGCAACCGAATTTTTGCGGTGGCGACACTAAGTTTGATGACGGTGGTGCAGAAGCGCTGCCGAATTTTTGCGGCAGCAGCGCTAAGTTTAACGGCAGTGGTGCGGAAGTGCTGCAATTTTTTTTACAACGACGACACAGGATTACGGTAGTGACGACAATATTTTTGCGTTGAGTAGCAATTGGGCATTGGAGCAGGGAAGGTGCTGTTAGAGTGGTGTGTTTTCAGGTGGTGTGGACTTGACGGCGCAGTAACGTGGTGACAGTGGAAGCAAATGGCGTTGATGCTTACTAAAAAGTAAGTGAGGGGGTGTTGTGGTAAGGGGTCGCAACAAGAGAGTGGTGTAAATCACTTTGCTGAAGACTCGCCATAGTAGAATTATGAAGACAAGAGTTGTACGACTTCTCAAGTAAACTTCAAGGTCAGTGGTCAATCAGTTTGACTCAGATCCTTTCACGCCTGAGTGAACCCACATTTTGCTCGATCCCGTTCTTTGAATGTTCACTGAAAGGTAGAGGAAATGTGTATTTGCGCGTGTGAATGTGAGTCTGACCCGAGTTTGGGTTTGCATTGTTTTTTTGTTGAACTTGTCGTCTGATCCGACTGCAGGTGTGGTTTATTGAAATGGAAGTGGGTTTGACCATGAGATGACTAATGTTTGGTTGCTCTCGCTTCTCCACACTTATATGTATGTGTCAAACCGAAAAAAAGAAAGAAGACGACGAAAAAAAAAATAATAATAATAATAAAGTAATCACTAAGAAGAAAAACCTGAATGGACATAGATTTTTCCCAAGGTCGCCGTTTTTTTCCCGAATGACCCTCTCCGTCCACGCCCGTCCGTCTGAATGACTTTTCCTTCTGTGATCATTTTTCGCTCAAGTTCTTCTTGACGTCAGGCGGCAAGAGGTCGTTTGCTCACCGTGGTAGATTCCTTTCCTTTTCCTAGGAGGCAGTTGAGGCGGGGGTTCGTTGCCTTAGGGGCTGGCCTTGTTATCAACTCGGAGTGGACCGCTTTGCGGCGGGGTACCATGTTGTTGTGGTGAAGCCAACCCGACTTATGAGATCCGAGGTTCTTTCGACCAAGGACGAGGGGTACCCCAGACCACCTCCTAGGGGAAGGACAGACGTATATGCACGGAAAGGCCTCTATAATTTCTTGGCACCTCGCGTAAGGGAGAACTTTTGTAATATACCCTTTTGGTGGCCATATTAAGAGCCACTTACATATGGGGAACTGGTGCCATAAGCAACCCAGTTCGTGTCATACTAGTTTAAGCATAGTGCAGTTAGGCACTCTTATCACGGATGGTCGTGATAAAAGAAGCACGAACCGAAAGGAAAAAGGATGTATGAATAATACTCAGTTGCAGAGATTTTAACGTAACTACTCTCGTCTTTCTTTTCAGATGGCAGCAGGGATGACGGTTTGTTACCTTTTCTGCAATCATGACGTAGCGGCAGAATGGGCCGAGTCCTCAAGATGTAATGGAGAAAAATTAGAGAGAGTAAGGCGAACTGTCTCCAATCCGGATAAATTATATTCTGAGAAGGATGTTCCACGGTTCTGGGATGGCAGTGCGCGAAACCCTACTAGACGACTCATTTTCAGGTCAAGAACCGGACTGAACATTCTTCACTACGAGTTCGCACTGCCACTTCCCGATCACGACTTCGCCAACAAGAACTTAGTGGTGATGCAACCATACGAAATTAACCCTCGAATGGATAAAATTCTTGAGATAAGGTTGACGTTCGTACGTGCTGTACTTTGGTTAAATGAACGACAAGGTCCTTTCTTTGGCATATATCATACAAGCCGGATACGGGCAAATAGGTTCATCATTCTACGAGTTGAACCATTTTCAAAATATGCATGGCAAGATGAGGAGGATGAACTAATAGAACGATTGCTCGACTGATGAAGTTTTATTCTGACACGCAAATGCTGGGAACTCGAGGAGATATGACCATCACGAGGTACCTGCTGGTTCGTGATACGCTTGAGGACTGTCTCATCAGAGGAGCAGAGCAACTTTTACGAGTTCGAGATGGTTCCCCCACGGAGTGGATCGGATTCATCGGCCTACTCCGAAATGGAGAGGGATTTTTTCCTAGCACTCGCGTGGAATTTCGAGCAAACACGGCCCAAACCCCCGATGAGTTTTATGGCTAAACATTGTACTTTCACCGTGCGAGTAATCTTCAATGTCTCTCTCGAGTCATTGTGAGTATCAAGATTGCCTCGTCCGGTAGACGCTTCGGCGTCGTCCGGATCCAGGACACGGAGACTCGACACTTGTTTGGACTTAGTCGGCCTCTGCGAGTCATAGATTGGAGATTAGCTTCACGGATGACCTCTTTCTATGACACTCAAATTATTAGAGTTATGCGAGGTGGACGGAGGGTTAGCCTAACGTTCAATGACAGTGAGATCGCACGGTTAGATTCATTGGAGGCTCAGGTGTGCGGAGGACGGCAGACCTACTTAGGATAGACACCGTCTTCAAATATCGAACTTGGATCTCAGATAACACCTATGCATTGACTTGTCATGTTGAGGAAATCATATGACTCATGACTTCACGAGGTAATCATAAAACACAAAACAAAAACACATTAAGTAGATAGTACCGCCAGATGGATTGTATCTGGATTATCCCGATGATGGCACTATTATGCTTATGCATTGAGGGGTAATCACATGCATAAAGATTCATGTCAGAAGCAAGATGGAAACGATAGCAGAAGTTGGGTCAAACCGAGAGTTCGAACTTCAGCCAGAAACCAGATCACTTGTTGATCTGCATGGTAGCAATGGTATTTACTTGCAAAAGCTACTCATGACAAGCTTCTGTAGGCATGATGTTGTCATAAATTCGGACTTGGAAAAAGTCTGACTTTAACTTAAAAGGCTTGAAAAAGGAATTTATATGTCGACCATATCGACGACGAGTAAGAAAGCACGATAGCATGATCTTTTTCGTCAGACCAAACCTATTAAAGAGTTGTGCTATAATTTTTCAGCTGGTTGATTTAAAAGACAGACTTCAAGTGTATTATTTTTGGTGATTTCGACTGAATAAATTATATATATCTTTATGTTTGTATAAGGAAATTGTGTGCAAGGGACTAGGGTCAAGTTGTTGTTGGTTTCTATACTTGATTAAAACTGCTCTAGTCGACCGACATATGCTTCATCCTTAGGAGATAAACGCCCTAAGTGACGGACGACGTTCGAGTTTAACAGACGTTTAATCACGTGTACCTATAATACAGCGTGCGAGCAAACACCATCGGCTGACCCACCTCGGCAACTGCATGTAAAAACTTTCGTATGTGGGGCAGTAGCTCGGTAGGGATACACCCCTAAGGGTGGTGACAACCCTTTAGGGGAGAAAGTTTATGCCCCGCGTTAACCTATCTTGTCGTAGGAGACCGAGGGATGTATAAGTTGGCGCACCCGGCTAGAGCGGCGAAGGGATGACGTGACCTCGCACCGCCTCGGCGGCTCGCGGAAACTATTTCACGTCGTCCTCAAGTTGTTTCCGTGTTTTGTTTTATTGTGTAACTCCTACGTGACGTTGTCGGAATGACCCTCGCTCACGTGGGGGCGAATGCGCTCGACAGGTGGCGCCGTTGTCGAGGATAACGGAAAACTATCGTTGTCCCTGGCGGAACGACACTCGGGTAAGAAAATAATTAAGAAAATTACAATCAAGGCTTGTTTTTATTTTTGTTTCCAGATGAAAGGTCAGTGAAAGCTTACAGAGTTAGAAAAACAAGAAAAAAATGATTAAAATATGAATGTGTGATGTTATTGTCTCTGTGTCACCGAAGATGTCTGACGGAAATAGTGATAAAAGGAGGAATGACATCATGGAATTGGCCAAGGCAATTCAAGAATCGAACACGCAACGGGATCAACTTCCAAAAGTGGAAGTTCCTTTGTTTGATGGCAACAACGCCTTTGGTTGGGTTGAGAAGTTTGAACAATTAGCAAGCTGGTCGGAATGGACAGATGCAGATATGTTACAGAAGGTGAAACGATATTGCAAGGTAGAATATAAGGAAGTGTTGATGGCCTTGGTGAGTGCGTCAAAGGACTGGGCTGAATTTAAAAAAAAGTTGTTAGATAAGTATCAGTTGGGAGATCAACTATTGGATTTAGCCAATCTCAGAAAAATCGTCCGGCGAAAATTTTGACCAACCACGCAATTCCTAACGAAATTCGAAAGGATTGCTCCATTGATACCAGAGTTGCCAGATAAAGACAAATGCCTTATCTTTCTGGACAATTTTTCAGAAGTTGAGCAAAGAGAATTACTCAAAGACATGCAAGGGCGATATGATTTGCCCCAAATAAAGACCAACCTTTTGGCAGGGAGTTTTGATCAAATACTTTATCGATTGTTGAAGCAACGGAAGGAGGACCGTGAAAAAGAGGATGTTGGCAAGGATAAGGATCGAGAAGTTTTCAAGCCCCTGTCTGAAATGAAGGAAATGATGGCTGATATGCGTGAAGAACATTTGAAGCTAAAAGTAACGATGGTTAAGGCAAAGGGAAGCAAGTGAAAAGGGACAGAGGTTTCTCTTGAAAGCAGCAGCGAAAGTGAAAGCGAAGAGGAAAAACCTCCGAAACAATTGACGAAAGTTGAAAGAAAAACCTTAAATCAGATTCGAGGAGGTCAGGATACTTCCAAGAAACAGGGAAAGAATGAGAGCAATGGTGGAAATAGCTAAAATAGCCAAGCGCAACTAGAGCAATCCCAACCCAGTCCAAGTCAGCAACAGACTGAAGGAGGTGGGGGACAAGATCGAGGAAATTATGGGGGACGAGGAAATTTGGCAAAAAACTTCACATGTAAGTAATGTGACCAAAATGGACATATTATGCGCTTTTGTCAGATCCTCGCCAATGATGAGGCTGGCGGGATCGTATTTACTACTATTCGCGGCGAGGTCTTCACTTTCAAAGGAAATTTTATCGACCCCAACATCGAGGGAGGTATCAGGAAGGAGACCTTCCGACGAATGAGATGCACCCTACTGACCACTTTCAAGTTGGCCTCGCCTAAAGAGGAAGAGTCTTTCCAATTAGTAGAGGCATTTCAATCCTTGCAGAATGAATGGTGATCCAGAAATAGAATTGGGAGAGTTGACAGAACGAGGAGAGACACTTATTCAGAGAACAAAGAAAGTTACGGAGAAAATGAGACAATGTCGAGACGCGATTGTCCAACTATGCCTTAACATGGATGAGGAATGGTCAGGCCTTCCTAATGTATATCTATTCGGTGGATGGGATAGGCCAGACAATACTCGTTCTGCAGCACCAGAATCTTTGTATGGTCCAAGACCTAGGAGACTGCTACTTTGATGTCACGACCAGTTTTCAAACAAATGGCTCCGGCAACACTAGCACAGGTACGAAGGGCCCGGAGGGCACTAAGTAAGAAGACGGCAGCAGAGGGAGGATCTAAGGAACCAGTCGAAGAAGTCCTTATCCCAGATGAAGAAGAAAGTGAATCAGAGAAAGAGGACGAGAGATTGCGTGCCGAAGATGAACGGCAAACGAAACAACGTGCTTCTGAGCGTGATACTGAGAAAGGGAAAGAAGTAGTCGAGGAGGAGGAACCTCGACGAAAATAGAACATCTATACAATCCCTATTGAAAAAAGGATTGACATTGAATCTTGGATTGACAAAGAAGTAGTTGATCGTATCTTGGAGAGTCAGAAGGCGGTTTTGGCAGCATCTCCAAAAATTCGCGACGAGATCAAACAGAGATTGACGCGGAGGAAGGTAATGACTGTCAAAACTGGTGATATTATTCCTCCAGGAGCCAATTGGGCACCCGCAGAAACTACAATAGATTGGCGATGTGTTGTCACTGGGTTTCTAAAAGTACACGTTGAACAAGGTGAGTTCTCTATTCTTATTGATGATGGAGCAGAGATGAATATTATACGAGAGAGAGAAGCAATTGAGGCAAGGATCCGGATCAATCGATCCGACACTGGATTCTTAGTAGGAGCGAGCGGATCAACTCCCTTCTGTGGCACGGCCAGTGATGTTACAGTCACGGTAGGGAAGGTAAAAGCTCAAAACTACTTTTATGTTTTACCCAGAGTTGAGCACAAGGTATTACTGGAAAGATCATTTCTGTGTCGAACAGAGAGCATTATCATCAATAAACATGATGGCTCAATGTTTGTCGCTCTATGTGACCCTGTATGTGGATATTATGAAGTGAGAAAATGTGAAAACACAGGGCCAGCAAATTACAGGAATCGGCTTAATCCAGAATCCTACTCTTTATCCGAATCTGAAAAGCTAAGGAGGGAGAAAAAATTGTTTGATGGATACGAAGAGCCAAGGGAATTTTCTATTGCCTTGCCTAATATATCGCAAACAATAGATTTTCTTTCGACAGAATCCTCAGTTGATCGGGGATTGGTTCAAGCATTAGCTGATGTGATATCTGATGTGGGAGGTGCGGGGAATATGACTTTAACGTATCGAATGAACGCACCCCAAGAAACTAGCATGCTGGTTACCCCTGCATCCAAGCAGGGTCCTTTTTTAGAGGACGGAAACTGGTCACGGGATCGAAGTGCAAACATAAAAAAGTAGGAGTAAAAGCACAACATGTGCATGTCTTGATCACTCAGGACCAAATAAGTTTATTACAAAGAGGAGAGAAAGTGGATCAAGACGATGAAGATAAAGGTGGAAGAAGGGCCGTGTCGATTAACGGAAGATAAAATCAAGGAAATTATCATTGGAGATAATGATTTTTTTACTAAGGCAGAGACTGACTTTCTCATTAGTACTTTAAAGGACATACATTTGACATATGCCTTTGACGATAAAAAACGAGGAAAATTGGATGTTGATATGATTCCAATGAAGATACATACAGTACCATATGAGTCATGGAACGTAAGAGGTCCGCGATATCCGAATCCAGATGATCACCGAAACGTGATTGAGTATCTGGATGGGAAGATCCAGACAAAAGTAACGGATTATTCTTATGGGTCATATGCATCTCCTTGGTTCTGTTTTATTAAATCAAACAGCGTCCTCATATGGGTCAAAGACCTGCAAAGGTTAAATGCAGTAACGGTTCGAGATCCAGGTGGACTTCCACATGCCGACCTACTGTCAGAATCATCTGCAAGTAGGTCTATCATAACATCGATTGATTTGTATTGGGGTTACGATCAACTCCTCTTGTATACAGCAGACAGACCAATGACGGCAATGCATACGCCTACCGGATTGATCCATATGTGTTCAGCACCTCAAGGTTGAACAAATGGCGTCGTTGTTGTACAACGGTGTATGATGAGGGTCATGCAACCACTCTGTCCTGATGTGAACTCACCATATATCGCTGATTTGGCTATTCCAGGACCTCATGTGAAGGATGAGACAGAGGTGTTACCAAACATTCGCCAGTTTGCCTGTGAACATGGACTTAGTGTGGAAAAGGTTTTGCGAAGGCTCAAGGAATATAACCTCACAGCTAGCGGTGTCAAATCCAGACACTGCATGCGCGAGGCGACAATTTTGAGATTTTTATGTCATGAGAAGGGTCGTCGGCCAGATGCAAAGAAGACAAACAAAATTTTGGAATGGCCGACGCCTTTCAAATCTATCACGAATGTACGACGTTTTCTTGGGAGCTGTGGGTTTTGACGCATCTTTATTCGAAGGTTTGCAGCGAGGATAGAGCACCTAAGGAAATTGATACGCAAAAATCAAGATTCGAAATGGCGGTCCGAGCAACAGGCAGCAGTGAATGATATGAAGGCTGCATTTCGACAAGGTGGAATGATTCTTGGCGTTCCTTGTTTCGACAACGATCCGAATGGACCCTTCATAGTGGAGACAGACGCAGGGCCTACAACCTTGGGTGGTGTCTTGATTCAAAAGGATGAGGGGGGGCGAGAACGGCCATTAAGATTTGAAAGTCGGACTTTGAATACGACCGAGCGTAATTATTCTCAATTCAAGAAAGAAACACTGACTGTCCTTTACTGTCTTCGTACATCCAGGAATTATGTATTTGACAAACGATTTGTTTCGAGAGTGGATTCGACAGCTTTGGCTCAATCACTGGGAAATTATTCTCCTTCGAATCGTACTGTTGATCATTGGTTAACGTTACAGCTCACAAAACTGCATTTTTTACGAACCAGATCCGGAGCAGATTTGCTTAAAAAACAATTTTGAAACTGCATCCAACCCAGAACTGTGCTTTTGAAAATTTCCCACCCACGCCCGACCCGGCTGGGAAATAGTTAACTGCATCCAACCCGCCCAGGACCCACACAAGATCCACCCGTGACCCGCCCAGGTACACCCATGTCCACTCGTGACACACCCATGTCCACCTATACCCCACTTGTACCTACCCAATGTAGTAGTGAATCCATAGAGACATAGCATTACACACCAATACTTTTTCTGCATGACGACATTGAAGAGCCCCAAACACATTGGACAACCAGATTACCATAATATCCAAAAAACAATTCATCTTACCTACCATACAACATAAAAATTCCCATGAGAAATGAAAGTTGAAAAAACATTCCATTAAAAAAAAATCCTGCATATTTATAAATTATCATTCCAATGTTTGTTCAATTCTAAAATTTCAAATTTAATTTGATAAGTTCTTGTCTAAATATGAGTTTTCCCTTCCAACTACATCTATTTGTTCAAGATGGAATGAAAGTCTGGACGAGTTTGTGAATGTTTTAATTAGACTTTCATTTTACTACGACAAACATTGTCTAATTTAGATTGGATTAACATATTTATGACTGAAAATCCTTACTTAGAATGACGGTCCAATTAAAATATTTCATGAACTTTTCCAGACTTTCATTCCATCTCTAGCATGCCGTTCAAATAAGAAGGGATACCCCATTCTTGGAAGGAAAGTTTTCAAGTAAGACGGAAATTTTTCAAACTGGAATGACATTTTTTAAGATGGAATGAAAATTTAAAATTTAGAATGTAATTTAACTCTAGAATGATTATTTAATTCTGAGAATTTTTTATGTTGTATAACGTTTGCTAATAGACATTAAACTTGATTAAAGAAACAAATGACTGCTAGCTAACGAACGACCCAAACCAACAACTCTTGAAGATGCAACATCTATAAATTATTGATCAAATTTTTGTTTGATCTCACAAAAAGAACGTCGTTCACAATTGAAGGATTGAGGTCATTCCTTTTCTTTGTGATTGTGTTTCCCGCGTCGGAGAAGTTGAACTCGCTCTTGGAGCTGGAGGCTGATACACACAAAAATGAGCGAGCTACACGAGCCATGATCGGCAAAGAGGGCAACAAGAGCTGCTTCTCTGCAGTTTTGACTGCAGAGCCCTTCGCCTTCCACCAGGGCAAGATACTAAAATTCTTCCTTTCATCCTTGGTTAGTTTCAAATTGAAGTACAATTGCATTTCTTTCTCAATTTGTTCGCCCAATGTAAAAGTGATGCCAGAAACGGGGCATTCTTCTTCTTCGTCTTCTGAATTGTCCAAGGTTGTGACCCCAGGCATTGCCTTTCATCTCTTCCGTGGACGTTGTGGGGCGATTTCAAATTCATCAGTTTTGGAAACATCCAACCCCTCAAAGACCCCTGCACCAATGTGTTGCATTATCTCCTTCAGGCGTGACTTACCTCTTTTCACATGGACAAAAGGAACCCTAAAAATCTCTAACTAGTCTTTTTGTCGAGGGTCCAAAAGTGCAGCCACAACATGTGAGTCCTCCAACTGCCATTTCTCGACAATTACCTCTTTTATCAACTTCTTGATTTCTATAATTTGCTCACAATCAGGTGGATAAGCGAGTTCCTTAACGTTGGCGTCAATGCCAATGCGAACTTTCAGATAAATGTCACAATGCTCTAACAAAGCATGATGCTAAAACGCAACAAGGTGCAACGGTGGTTCCAAAAACTTCTCCAGTTTTGATGTGGTTTCCTGAAACTGAGCAAGAAAACGTGACAACTCAACGAAAAATTCTCGATCGATCCTCTCAAATTGAACTACAATTTGTTTGTTTCCAGACATTTTTGCGAGAATAGTGTTCACGTCATAGTAATTGTCAATAATGCTATCAACAAACGCAGGAGAGAATTCCAACGCGTTGCATTTTCTTGCTTTAAAGTTGTTTTTAGACTGTTTTGTAGATTTGCTTGCTTAAAAAATCGCACAACATCCTTGCAACAGTCAATGATATCATAAACTTGAGGAGCTTTGTCATAATACCTGTAGAAATGCCCAGATTTTGTCGGCGTAGCTTTGGATAACAACAATTGTGAGGATGGTTGCGATCTTATGATCGGCGTATGGATGTCATGTGTACAAACTTATGATACCTTCAGAACCAGACATGTTAGATTCACTGTCTGAGGAGACATGATACAACTCCTGCTCTTCACAACCAAACTCAGCAAGACACTCTTGAAACGTTTTCTTGACAAGAAGGGTCGTATGTAACTCATTGTGGAAAACTTTGACTTGAAGAGTCTTATCATGGAGTCTAAAAGCCTTATCAATGAAGTGAATTGTAACAGACATAATTTTTTTTTTTTTTTCAACGAGTATGTCCACAAATCTACAGTGAACCCAGCCCACGCACGATCAACAAAATGGTCCACTACCAGCGCCTTTACCACGACCTTCAAGACTGTCGCAATTCCTATCACCTGGTTTTTAACAGTGTTTGCCACTGACAATAAACTTTCTGCCTTCATCCCTGTATTTGAACTTATACCAACATCAAGAATGGTCCTGCATCTTTCTCATCTACCTTGCACATGTGGTTGTTTAAGGAGCTTGTCTCATTTGAAGTAGTGAGGGCATACACAAAAAAATATTTTTTACATGCGACATACCCACTGTTGTTCGCCTTCATTGTCGACCCATCAGGTGAACAAACATGAGCAAATATGTGACAACATGGTGCTTTGCTCATTTTCACGTCCCTTAGAAAATAGTCGGCATGAGGGCTACCTTTCTTCAGTGCCCTCTCAACCATGCTCTTCAACTGCATCATATCTAGACTCGAAGAAGAACTCAATTCGTTGCTCCCATCCATGATGGACTCACTTCGCACACCTCCCTTGCCAATGTTTTCATCGGATTAATAACATGAGTCCATCAATCCGGATTATGTAGACCGGTAGCTTGTGTGCATCATGGGACCTGTTTTTTTTATCACATACAAAAAAAAGGGGCCGTTTTACTATTTCAGTGCGTTATAAATACGAGGGAACAACAGGGGCATGCCGTATTTCTTTTACAGTTTTTGTCATGAAACTGCTCAAAATATTTATCTTTCCTGCACTTAATCTCACCCAAAGTGCCAACAAAGCGATAACTTATGATTTTATTGCCTAAAAAAAGAAAAAAAAAGTGAAAAAGAACTATCTATAAACTAGAGCTTGCTATTGGAGAATGTTCGTATCACCTTGAATAGAAGCTTGCCACAAATGTTTTGTCAAAAAAAAAAAAAAAAAAGTACCCTAGAAAAGACGGTCATTGGTAGCACACCATAGCAGACTTTTAGGTTTCGATGTGATCAATGGAAGTGAAAAAATAAAAATAAAAAAAAATTGCACAGCACTGAGTTTTATTATATGTCAAATAATCAATTTTGATGAATGAAATACGTGGCAAATAATCAAATTAAAAAAATCCATGGTGTTTTAAATGAGTCTGTGGCAACGCCTTACGAATTTCCTTAATGAGGTGTTTTTTTTTTTTTTTCAAAGAAAATACCCACCACTAAAAGATACTATCCCTTTCTTTCTTCCACAGATAAGAAAGATCCACAACTAATGGTGACGTCTCATGAATTTCCTTAATAGTGACATTTGTTGGTTAGCTGTCGATTCGTTTTTTTTTTTTTTTTTTTTTTTTTTTTAATTGCAACAGGAATGAAAAATCCAATGCCTAGACTGAAATTTTCAAACAGGTATTGATTTGTCGTGCCACCACTTTGTTGTGCAGATTGCCTACCGTCTTCCCCCGAATAGAACGTACGGTTGTCATGGTTGTATGTAGATCGAAAGTTGCATTAAATGCATCTACAATGACAGTACGCTCTATCAAGGAAGACGGTAGCTCTCTGCATGCCTCTGAGGTCAGTTGGCATGCTTAATCACTTAATGAATACCAAAGAGAAATAATCAACTAGCTTTAACGGGAGAGTGACCATCGCGTCTAGAGACAAGCTACACTTTTCCACTCTTCTCGTCCTAACACACACAGCTATGGCGGTGAAATGGGATGGGCCCGGTGATCCCAGGCCTAAGATAGAGGAGCCATGCAAGCCCAGTAGGGTCAAGAACAACTTCCGCAGTATCAGGGAATGCTCCAAGACACTTCGGCAATGCCAGCATAATGGCACTATTTCAGATGCATGATCGAATTTTCCATATCGGAGAGCAAATGCCAACGAGATTCGATTTCAACTACTTTACGTCGCAAGGTCTCCCACAAGAAAAACTATAGCACACAGTTGAACATGACCTCGCCACCTACCTGAGACTTAGCACTTACACACACGCAAACACATGCACGACCACACACACATACACACAACCTATGTGAAGTTCCACTTACCCTCCATCGCAAGTTCCACCTAGTACTCACGCCCCATCTGATCCGAACCTCACACGATGACACTTTTGTGACGTTGGAGAATACTTGGCAAAAAAGTCTAAACCCCGCTAGTTGGGGCTAGAATGCAGTGGGAAAATGTAGTCTTATAGCATGGTGTGAGCAGATAGCAGCACGAGCTCACAGCATGAATCGTGCAAGAGGAGGAAAAAAAGGGGGTCATCCACCGTTGAACCTTTGAATCGTGCCCATCTACTTTCCCCTCACACGTGGTTGGAACGGTGGATGATCCCCTCTTTTTCCTCCACGTAGTACGTGCAAGACGCGCGATTCAAGTTGTGAGATTGTGCTGCCATCTGCCCACACCGTGCTATAACACTATGTTTTCCCGTTGCAGCTCTGTCAAAAAAAAAAAAAAAAAAAAAAAAAAAAAAA
>BFEA01000098.1:1712234-1725712 GCA_003427395.1 Chara braunii
ATATATATAAACTGAATCTAAGAAAAGAAAATCAAAATTTAAGTAAAAAAAAATCTAAAACAATAAAACCAAAAAAAAAGAAAACTAACGTACCTGTGATGAAACGGCTGCCCGTTGAAAACGGGCGCCCTCTAAAATGTGTTGAGGACTACAGTCCTCAGCCCTCTCTCCCAGGAGGCGCCATATGGCGCAGCTCAAGAAAGTCGTTGGCTTACGCCACCGGCAGCGTCCTTGTTGAAATAAAGACCCGAGTTCGATTCCCTTCGGGGAATCGAAAAAACAATTTGGGCCATTTCTCGATTTATGCGTGTCATCCTTGCGCACGGGCCATGCAAGGCTACACGCGGCCAAATCTCGGCCACGCGATCTGCGTGATCGTGCGGTCAAGATTGACCGCGTCGTCCAAAATGCAGCTCCAAAAGGAGCTGCGCCCAGTAGGGCCCGGCGACTTTGATCCCTGTACCTACAGGGTAAGAGTTTGGCATGGTAACCTACTGGGCTAGCTCCTTTTCACGGAAGCTAAGCCTGCTACCCTTCTATATGAAGGGTGGTAGCCCAGCAGGCTACCCAGCCACGACCAAAGGCAGGCCTTGTCGGCTTCTTCTCCCAACACCAGCTGCGCTGCTGTCGGTACGGCGGCCTCCTGGTCCGCAGCACACACACTGCCGCCCATTCAATCGGGCGGCTTATCCTGAGTGTGCCGTGGCCAGCTTTTTCGAGCCTATTTAGGCCCTGAATTGCGCGGCTTAGCAGCCGCGCGACATTATTTTAGGTAGGATAGGTTTAATTTTAGCATTCCCTTATCCGCACGTTCCTTCGGCTTCGACAAAACGAAGCGTTACCATTTACATCCGTTACCCCCGGACGTCACACGCGTCCGAACTAAAGTCTGAAAAAGTTTTGTCTCTTAGTCATAGGCCATGTCTGAATAAGCGTTTGGCGAACGCCAGTCTCATCAAGTCCTTCAATTCAACACAAGAGTCGGACAACGTCCACCGTTCAAAAACACTGGCAAATACCCTTGTCAGGGTTTTTGTCCCGACAGCAATCCGAAACCCCATTGAACAACGTCCCGGTCGTTCACCCTATATTAGTCAACAATATAGGGCTCTCTGGATTCTTATGGAACTCTTTTCAACAAAATCTCTTTCAATCGAAAATAAGTCGAAGCTTATAACTAAAATTCGAGTTATTGCCTCGGTAATCTAAAATTCAATCATCCTTGATTGGAATGGTACCAGATGTAGCCTCTGGCAAGCCTTTCACCAAAACCTGAATTTATACCGGTTCAAGTTCCGGAATCACTAAAATTTTCAAGGAACTTTGTCTAAATGGTTCCAGCATCATCCCACTGTCGGCAACTCTAAACATTATTTTAGTCTCTCGGAATGGTACTGGAAATAGCCTCCGGCTAGCCTTGTAAGCCTCAGTCGGTTTATTTATCTAAAAAAAGAGTCAGGTTTAACCCCCTGACGGATATTTCAAAATAAATAACCTCCTGAGCGGCCCAGACAAAATCTGAACCAACCATTCATGAGAGAAACCATTTATCAAAAGTCTTTGTCCACATTTTGTATCCCGTTCCAATTACGAGTTATCACATATGACATTTTTTCTGCATGCTTTGTGATATGGGTCGAGGAGTGTTGTAATCCTCAAGGGATAACATCTCGACGTCAAGCCCCGCTTTAGACTCGAGCCTCACCACCTTCCCTCCGATTCCAGTATCATGTGCTTGTCAGTCCTCTACCTGCAAGGTTGAACTACCCTTTCTCTATGACCTAGGCTGGTCAGACCCGGCCATAGATGCGAGGCGACCCCATTCCTCACAAGGTCAAGGTGACCACTCCTTCCCCCATGACGAGCGGCAGTCGTCACGCTTACAAGCAAGATTCCAACAATTACAATAATATCTTCCTCTCTTTCAATGATAGTGTAGCCACCTTCCTTAAAAAGGAAAAGTGACAGCATCTCACTATGGACCAGGAACAAGTTTCAGCGTAGGCCTCACTACCACCTACAGAGCTTACTGCATCAGGACTCATCATACCATGATAACTAACAAAACATTACGAAAGTTCTAGGCTATGATAAATAAATGCAGTACATGCCTTAGCAAATAACACACGAAGTTATCCTCCAAGCCATATGATGCAAATTACATATCATCCTCCTAGAACTTTTTATAACAAGAATATACACCAAATAACAATATACATTTCCACAGAGAGTTCTATACATTCCAGTCCAAAAAAATATTCATAAATTTGCATTGCATCACATTTCATCGAAAAAAGTAACAAGCATAACAGATTTCTGATCCAAAAACCACAACACAATTTCACGATCAGGAGTCGCAGAATTTATTAATTATACAAAACATGGAACCATAGGTCCCAAAATTAAATAAAAAACCCAAGAGTCCAAAGTTACAATTTCCTTTGCCTGTCCTCAGAACCAGTCAGCAATTTGTGATCCAATGTAAGAAAGAGAGTGGAAAAAGCAAGTCTCTTTTATCCACTATCTATTCTAACTACAAACCCTTTTATTAAGTCCTTGGAATAAACTTTCTCAAATGCGATCCCGACACCCAATTTCTACCTCGAGCCCCATCCAACTCTTCGATCTCATAAGCCCCATGCTAAAATTTCTTGATAATACGATAGGGCCCCAACCATCGACTGTCCAATTTTCGATACCATTGTTTTTCCAAGGACGAATCATAAAGAAGTACGATATCCCCTACTACTAACGGTTCCTTTCGAACACGAGGTCTTTTATCCCATCTTTCTTTGTCGGTCTGTCTACTCTCTGCAGTAGAGGCAGCGGCCTCCTCAATCATTTCCTCAGTGATCATCACTTGTCTTGCCCTCAATTCCAACGACTCCTCCGTTGAAAGCTTCGTTTTCACATCCTGCTTTCTCCAAGTGGTCAGAAAACTTTCGATCGAAAAAGTTGCATGTCGTCCAAACCACAATGTGACCAGAGCGTATCCAGTTGTCCGCTTTATGGTGACATTCTCAACAAAGAATGCCGTTCTCAGATATATCGGCCATCTTGAAGGATCGTCTCCGCACCATTTAGCCAACAAATTTGTTAGAGTGACATATCCACGTTCAACTGGCGCATTGGCCTAGGGATGTGCCCTTGTAGTATAGCTAAAGCTTACTCCACGTTTCTTCAGAAGCGCCTGCACTTCTCCAGCTCGAAACTCACCACCTCGATCCATGACAATTTCCCGTACAAATGGGTACCGAAGATAATATTCCTCAATGCATTCTGCTAAAACATGCCCAGTACGCTCGCGAATGGCACAGCCATCAACGAACCCAGTCAGATTATCTCTTGTGTTGAAGATATATTTGTACCTATTTATCCCAGGTGGCATGACTAACAGATCAAGGTGTACTACTGCTCCTGACTCAGCGACATAGCGTGGATTAAGAGGTTCAACAAAACGCAGATTAGATCGTCTTTGGCAAGGAAGACAAGAGTTATATAAGTCATTTAACATCTTGTTCATTCCTTCCCAAAAATAAAGATGTTGAATCTTTTTCAAAGTGACTTGTGCCGATCTATGTCCGCCTGCGACCCCATCATGCAAAGCCGCAATCACATCAAGTTGTCGCGTAACCCCACATACCACTCTTCTCGGAATATCACCGCCGAATTTTTTGAAAAGATGACCATATCTGACAACTAAGTCCTTACTCTTCTGACGAACAACTGGATCCACCTCATCCTCCCTCAACTCACCATTCAACCACATTCCTATAATTTATACACCCCATCATATTCTCCTTCTCTAAAAGCTTCTCTGATTTCACTGCCTTCCGCTTCTTCATTCATCATTTTCAGGCGGTCCTCGTGAATTAGAGAATTCACTAGGAATGACATCTCTCCAGTGATCCTGAAGGTCTTATCAGCCTGCTCATGCCCATACTCAATCGTCAGCGGCTCTTCGACTTCATCAGACAAAGCCAAGTTCATCATTTGCTCAGATGTTCTTTCACCCCATGGGTCTTCCTCAATGAACGGCTCCCCAATCACGAGATCTGATCGCACATGATGAAAACAAGAAGCATTCCAGATGGTTTTCCCATTCCGGGTTGTTGCGTCCGCCAAGTAATTGTATGAGTTAATACTCAACTGTGACTCTTCTCCTTCGAGGAATCCATCGACAGGAACTAAGTCCTCAGCCTGATCCGTCAATGAGTCCCAATCAACACGACTCAATCCATCTGCTCGATTCTGAGTGCCTAAAATGCGCTCAATCTCAAAATTGAACATCCAAATATACGTCAGCCATCGAGCCATGGTTGAATCAGAAGGAGAATAGTTCTTCAACGATTGAGCTAGAGCCGTAGGATCAACTCGCAGAATGAACCGCCTACCAAATACATAATTCCTGAAAATGCGTAGACAGTGAAGCACAGCGAGAGTTTCCTTCTTGAACTGGGAGTAGTTCCGCTCAGTGATATTCAGAGTTCTGCTCTCGAACCTCAATGGTCGTTCCCGTCCTTCCCCATCTTTTTGGACCAAAACTCCTCCCAAAGCGGTAGGACCTGCATCGGTCTCGATGATGAAAGGACGACCTTCAACATCATCAAAGCAAGAAACTCCCAGAATCAGACCGCCTTCTCGAAACTCAGCTTTAATATCCTCAACGGCTACCTGCTGCTTCGGTCCCCACTCCCAGACTTGGTTCTTGCGTACTAACTTCCGCAAGTGTTCCACCCTTGCTGTGAATCTGCGGATAAAAATACGCCAAAATCCGCAAGTCCCAAGAAAACTCCGAATGTCGGTAATAGATCTGAAGGGAGTTGGTCATTCCAAAATCTTATTCGTCTTCTTCATATCTGGCCGACGACCCTTCTCATCACAAAGGAAACCAAGTATTACTGCCTTCCTCATACCATGCCTTGATTTAACCCCACTAGCAGTGAGGTTATATTCCTTCAGCTTCCTCAGAACCTTTTCCACATTACTGATGTGTTCCCATACGAACTTTCGAACGCCGGGTAACACTTCAGTCTCGTCCTTGACTTGCGGTCCTGGGATAGCCGAATCATCGATATATGGAGAAGTCACGTCCAGACAAAGCGGCTGCATGACTCTCATCATATATCTCTGCACAATTGCCACGTCCCCGAGGCGTGTGCATCGCCGTCATAGGTCGATCCGCTGTGTACAGCGAAAACTGATCATACCCTGAATACAAATCAATTAAGGTGATGATGGGCCGGCCTGCACAAGATTCCGAGAGTTGGTCGGCGTTCGGAAGTCCACCTGCATCTCGGACTGTTACAAAATTCAATTTCTGCAGGTCATGAACCCATCGTAAAACACCGTTCGGCTTGATGAAGCAGAACCGAGGGGATGCATACGGCCCATACGAATAGTCTGCCACTTTGGTCCGAATTTTTCCATCAAGATAATCCACTTCCGGTGATCGTCTGGATTCAGATATCGTGGACCTCTCACATTCCATGGCTCATGCGGTACCGTATAAATCCGGATCATTGGAATGATATCGACGTCCAACCTTCAACGCTCATCATCATCAAAAGCATAAGCCAGATGAATTTTCCTCATAACGTCGATAAAGAATTGGGTTTCCTCCTTGGTAAGGAGGTCATCCTCTCCAATGATCATCTCTTTGATCCTGTCTTCTGTCAACCGACACGGTCCCCTCTCACTTTTTCTCCTTCAATGTTCTGATCCACTCGCGTTCTTCCTTGTAATACACTTCCTTTTTCTAAGTGATCAGAATTGGCTCTGGTCGCGCTTTCTCCCCTACTTTCTTATACTTCCTCTTCGAGCCAACGCCAAGCTTCCGTCCCCTAAAAAAGACTCTTGCCTGGCTGATGGCAGTGATTCCTCCATACGAGATTCGTTTGGCCGATAAACAAGATGCATGGTTCCTTCACCTTCCTTGTCAACCACAGCCTTCATCAGGGCCTGTACCAGACTCGGATCAATTGTAGGATGGCTTGCTGCAAAATCGACTGTCTGCGAGATACTAGGCAATGTCAACGAAAATTCCTGAGGATCCTTTTCTTCATCGATCGCCTCTTTCTCCTTCCTTGACTTCTCAGACTCTAAAAAGGTATATGATTCGGGATTCAACCGGTTCCTTGAATTTGCTGGTCCGGTATTTGCGCACTTTACCACTTCATAATAGCCGCAAACCGGATCGCATAAAGCTACAAACATGGTGTCGTCGTGCTTGTTGAAGATTATGCTCTCTGTGCGACATTGAAAGGATCTTCCCAAAAGCACTTCGTGCTCAACCTTTGGCAATATACAAAAGTACGATCTCGCTTTTACTTTCCCAACTGTGACGATCACGCCACTAGCAGTACCGCAAAATGGTGTTGCCCCGCTGACTTCAATCAAATATCCAAAGTCATTGCGATTGATCTGAATTCCAGCTTCAATCGCATGCCTCTCCCTCATGATGTTCATTTTGGCCCCATCGTCTATGCGAGCCGAGAACTCTTCACGGCCGATTTGAACCTTTATGAGGCCTGTGGCCACGCATCGCCAGTCCATCTTTGTGCCAGGAGGTGCCTAGTTAGCTTCTGGAGGGATAATCTCACTCAGCTTAACTGTCATGACTTTCTTCCGAGTCATGCATTGCTTGAATTCCTCGCGAAACTTTGGCGATACTGCAAGAATTTCCTTCATGGTAACCAGATCACGCTGACTTTCCAGAATACGATCCACCAGCTGTTCAAAATCAATCCCTTGTTCAACAGGAATTGAGTACACGTTCTTCTTCTTTTTGCGAGGTTCTTCTTCCTCGACCTGGGTCTTCCCTGCTTCCGACGCTCTTTCCATAGCTCTTTGCTTTGCTAGCAGTTCATCCTCTGCTCGCAATCTTTCATCCTCCTCATTATCATCCCCTTCTTCTATCTGAATAGGTTCTTTTTCCTGAGGTCCCCTTGAACTCTCTCCAGGCGCAGGCTGCGATTGTGAGGTCTTCCTTCCTTTCCTCGTCTGCACCAGGACGGTTGGCATCCCTCGCTTGAGTACAGGTCTGGACATCGTCATTACTCGGGTCATTGGCGTTGCTTCAGGTGCCGAAGCGGCCGCAGGTGCAGACCCATCCTGACCTTCGTTTCCCCATCCACCAAAAAGGAACACATTAGGAAGGTTCGGCCAGACTCTATCCATATCAACACATAATTGAACAATGGAATCTCGACATTTGTCTAGTTTCCTGGTTACCTCTCGCGCCCGATGAGCAATGTTTTTTTTCCTTTCCTTCAACTTTTTTTCGTCACACCCACCAATCTCCAGAGAAGCCATTGTTTCTTCGAACTCAAAAAGACTTGCTTCTTCAGGAGAAGCTAGGCGGAACGTGGCCAGAAGAGGACGGCCCATCCGTCGAAAAGCCTTTTTTCTCCTTCTTCCTTCAATATCCTGATCGATAAGATTTCCCTCGAAGTCAAAGACTTCTCCTCGAATCGTCGTGAAGACGATATGGTCCTTCTCGTCCTTGGCGAGAATCTGGCAGAAACGAATAACGTGCCCCTTCATATCGCAATATTTGCAGACGTATTCTTGCCAGTTCCCACGTCCGCCTCCGTTTCCGCGTCCCTTACCACGACCTCGACCACCCTGTGGTTGAGTCTGTTGACCTTGATTTTGCTGTCCTTGATCAACCTGTCGCTCCCCTCTTCCATTTCCTCCGTTCTTGCTACTTTCTCCTTGTTTACGAGAAGTACCTTGCCCTCCTTGTATCTGATTCAAGGCTTTCCTTTCAGCCTTGGTCAGTTTCCGATGAGGTTCCTTTTCTTCCTCGCTGTCACTCTCACTGTTGCTTTCTTCAGTGACCGACTTTTTTTCTTTCTCTTCCCAATTTTTGCCTTGGCCATCATTACTTGAAGCTTTAACCGCTCCTCCTTCATACTGCTCATCATTTCTCTCATGTCAGATAAGGTCATATAGACCTCCTTGTCTTTATCTGAACCCATTTGTACCTTTTTCCGATTCTCCTTCTGTTGTTTCAGCACTCCATAGAGGATCTGGTCGAAGTTCCCGGCCAATAAATTCTCTCGAATTTTTTGCCAATCATATCTCTCCTTCATGCCTTTTACCAATTTTAGCAGCTCCACTTCCGAGAAATTATCCAGAAAGATGAGACAACGATCCTTATCTGGAAGGTCAGAAACTAACCTCGCCACCCGCTCGAATTCAGTAAGGAACTACTTTGTTGTACCATAGCTTTTACGACTGACTATCCTCAAATTAGTTAGGTCCAACAGTTGGTCGCTCAACTGGTATTTTTCTAGCAGCTTCCTTTTGAATTCTGACCGGTCCCGCGATTCTTGTACAAACTCCTCCACCTCTTCCTTGTACTGGATCTTGCAGTATCTCTTTACCATTCGCAGCATCTTTTCATTCGACCATTCGCAGCAACTTCCCAATTGCTCGAATTTTTCTGCCCATCCCAAGGCGTTGTTACCATCAAACAATGGAACGTCAATCTTCGGGATTTGATCCTTTTGGGACTGCTGGATAATCCTTGCAAGCTCCCGATTGTCATTGCTTCTCTCATCCTGATTGTTGTTGTTATCAGCCATCTTGAGTGAAGATAAAAAAATCACAACAACATATTTAACAAAATTCAGTCAATCCTTCTGCATAAATAATTTCTCATAATTTTGGGATTAATTTACTGACTTTTTCTGAGGTCAAACAAAGAACAAAAAATAACTTTTTACTCCATAAATCTTCCAAGTGTCGTTCCGCTACGGACAACGGTAATTTGCCGTCATCCCCGGCAACGTTGCCACCTGTCGAGTGCATCGGCCCTCGCGTGAAAAACGAGGGCCCTCCCGGCCATGTCACGCAGGAGTTTACTTTAAAACATAACTTTTAGAGACAACTCGGGAACGACGCATACTGTTCCGTGAACCACCGAGACGGACACGGTTGCTTCGGTCCTTTGCCGCTCTAGCCGGGTGCGCCAACTATACATCCCACGCTCCCCTACGACAAGACAGGTTCCCGCGGGGCATAAGCTTGCATCCCTAAGGGGCTGTCACCACCCTGAGGGGCGTATCCCTACCGAGCGACTGATCCACGTGCGAAGGCTTTTATGTGCAATCGCAGAGGTAGATCAGCCGAGGGCGTTTGCTCGTCTCGCTGCAATATAGGAATTGTTTGACTAAACGCCGAATAAACCCGTGCGTCGTTCGTTCCCTGGGGCGCTGATCTCCCAAGTACGAAGTGTACGCCAATCGACTAGGACATTCTCAAGCAAACGTGAAAAACAATCCTTAGTCCCTAGTAATCAAACAACAAAAATCCCCATACTAAAAAATACAAAATCACACAATCCAAATCGTTGACTTAATGAGCTGGTCTGCCAAAGTCTCTATTTTTCAACCTGTATGACTGAAAGAACTTTTTATGTTGTCATTCCAAGATTATTAATTTAAAGAAATAAACTAAGAATGATTTTCTTGTCGTGACTACGGAAACTTGTCATGAATAGCTTTTGTAAATAAATATTACTGGCACCATGCGGATCGACAAGTGATCTGGTTTCTGGTCGATGTTTGAACTCCCGGTTCGACCGTGCTTCCGTATCATATTAAATTATTTTGGAGGAGCGAGTAACAACCTTGTTGGTCGCTCTGCCCTCCAATACAATAATAACTCTTTCTGTTCCACGAATATTGGAGTATCCATCTCTAATGCCAAGTTACGCAACACAGAAATTTTTCATCTTCCGCTGTTTTGCTTGACCACCTTTTCAGACGTCCGCTTTTCACTTTATCCAACTTATTTTTTAGCGAACGATTACCCCTCAATGCATAAGCATGATAGTGAAATCATCGGGGTAATCCGAATACTATCCATCCGGCGGTCCTAACTACTTAAAGTGTTTTGTTTTTTGTTTTTAGATCACCTCGTGAAACCATAAGTTATATGGTTTCCTCAACGGGACTGAGTCCATGCGAAGTATTTTATGAAATCTGAGTAAGATTTCAGAAAACGATGTCTAATCCTGGTTAATATCTCGCCCGCCTCGCACCTGTGTCTCCAATAAATCCAAACGTGCCAACTCGTCGCCGTCGAAAATCAAAGTAGACCTTCGTCCACATCGCATGACTCTAACAATCCGAGTATTATAGAAGGAGGTCATCCGAGAGGCTAGTCTCCAAATTATAACTCGGAGAGGTTGACTAAGTCCAAACAGATGTCGAGTCTCTGTGTCCCGGATGCGGACGACGCCGAAACGCCTACCGGACGAGGTAATCTTGATACTCACAATGACTCGAGAGAGGCATTGGAGGTTACTCGCGCGGTAGAAATACAAAGTATATCCGTAAAGCTCGTCGAGAATCCGAGCCATGTTGGCTCGGAAATCTGCGCGAGTAGTAGGGAAAAATCCCTCGCCATTTTGAAGCAGTTCGATGAAGCCGAACCAGTCGATAGAAGATCCATCCCGTACTCGTAAAAGTTGTGTCGCACTCCTGATAAGATCCTCCTCGTGTGTATCACGAACCAGCAGATACCTCGGGATCGTCAAGTCTCGTCGTGCTTCAGGCATCTGCGTGTCAGAACGAATTTAAATCAATTACGTAAAAAACTCCTCGAGTTTTTCCGCTTCATTTTCCAATTCATCATCATATAATGCATCAGCCCCTATTATTGCGTACCTATTGGCACTCGTAACGAATAATATCCAGGTTGTTATCACTCCTGAAAACAAGTCGTCTGGGGGTCTTTGCGCACTACCACCCCAAAATCGCGGAACGTCATCTTCAGAATATAATTTTGACGGATTATAAATAAGTCGGCATATCCTTTCTACCCTCACTCCATCACGCCTTAGGAATTCAACTCTCTTTGCTGCCGCATCACTATTGTTGAAAAGGAATAGTTTTGTGGTTCCCATAACCATCTTACAGAAAAAGATGACAAATGTGATTAAGTTAAAAGTAAGTATCACTAAAACATTTATCTTCCTTCTGGCCCGTGCTTCTTATGGCACGACCAACCTCGTCAGGAGTATCTAAAAGTACTCCGTTCAGCTAGTGAAACATGAGTCGGGCTACTTGTGGCGCCAACTCTCCATACGTTAGTGGTACCTAGGGTGACCACTTAAACAGGATTGCTAAGGCAGTTTTTCTTTTTCGTAAGGCGTCAAGAAATAATTTTCTTCCGTGTGGATGTCTTTTCCATTACCCTAAGAGGTGGTCTGAGATACTCCTTCTCCTCGCCCGAGTACAAAGCTCGGATCTCAGAAGTCGGACCGTCTCCACCAATCGGCATAGTACCCCCCCAGCAAAGCGGTCCACTCTGAGTCGATAACAGGGCCGGCCCCTAAGGCAACGAACCCCCGCCCCAGATGCCTCCTAGAAAAAGAGAAACACCTACACGGCAGACAAGTAGAGTCTTGCCGCCTAGCGTCAAAGTAAACTTAGACGAAGAAAGAGGAATCGTAGAAAGATAGAATCATTCAGACTGACAGGCATAAATGGAAGAGGGTTATTCGGAAAAGAATGGGTAACCTCAGGAATAAGTCTAAACCAAGTTGAATTTTCTCCTCCTTATGCTTGCTTCGTTTCTCGTCGTCTTCTTTTTCTTTTATTTATAAATAGAACATAAGCACAAAGATGAAAAGTCAACCATTCTTTCACCGTTATCACCCTTATCCATTCCAGTCCATTTGTCGTACCTGCAGTCAAAACCCAACGACACACAGACCACCATGCGATCCCTTTCTATTGTCAGACTCCCTGTCATACACGCAAACGCACACATTCTCTTTCCCTTTTCAATGAACATTCAGTAAAACAGGTCAAAGCAAGTGTGGGTTCACTCAGGTGTGAAGGGAACTGGGTCAATTTAACTGACTAACCTTGAGTGAAATTGAAGAAACAACCCACTCATGAAGACCGTGTAAATCACACTCCAGAGAAGACGATTGTCGCAATGAGTCGCCCGCAAAACAATCCACACCACTCCTTAGAACGACCACTTGTCGCGACAGCCTGCGCCGCCGTAAAATTTTCACAGTGCATGGCTGGTTAAACCGGAGTCACCGTCGAAAGATTCCGACAGCGCTACCGCACCATTGCCGTAAACCCGGAACCGCCGTCGTAGAAAACCCGGTGGCGCTTCCGTACCACTACTGAAAAACCAGGTCTGCCGCCGCTAAAAACCGGCAGCGCTCCAGCACCACCACTGAAAAAACAGGCCTGCCGCCGCAAAAAACTTGCAGCGCTTCCGCACCACCACTGAAAAAAACAGGCCTGCCGCAACAAAATTTCGGTCGTACTCTCGTACTACCGTAGTATAAGCCTGTGCCGCCGCAGCAAAATTTCGGCAGCACTCTCGTACTACCGTAGTAAAAGCCTGTGCCGCCTGCCGTAGTACCGTTGTTCCACTGGGCCTGTCCCGTGGGACTAGCACCAGCCAAAGGGGAGGGGAGCAGAGTGCTCCCGACCTTGGCTATGGCTGCACAGTCCTCCTCCTGGTGCTCCTCTGCAGTCCTCCAGCTCCTCCTCACGTTGCCTCAGGCAGCAGCTCATGCAGCCAGCACTCAAGTGTGCTCGTCACACACTCGCAGCACGAATGCTTTGTGTGGCAGCTGGAAAGCAGCTGCCTTTTTTATATTGGTTGAGAGGAGCTGGACGTCACTCCAGCCCCCAGGCAAAAACGAGGGCTTACAAAAAACCCTTGATCTGGCCTAAATCCAGGACTGACTGTGGCCGCACCACTGCCACAGCCTTAGTGTGGGGCAGTTTCTTTAACTGCCCTATTTTATTTTTCTTTTTCTTTTTCCCCGCTATCTCGGAATCTAGCGAGATAGCTGGTCTCCTGCCATTTCCAAAAGTGTTTTTCTTTTACTTTTCTTATAAGGGGTTGGAAAGTTACAGCCCCTTACAGTTTGATGTATTTGGCCTTTTTTTTCCAGAGCAGATACATCGAGGAAAAGGCTGCATCTAGCCTTTTCCTAAGTGACCTTTGATTTTCCAGGCTCCCTGCAAAAACGGGAGCTTGACAGTTACCTCTGGCAGCTTGTGCCAGAGGTAGCACCACGTGAGGACAAGTGTCCTCACATGAATAAAAAAAAAAAAGAAATAAAAAACTAACTACTAATTTTCATTGTTCGGCTCTTACCTCAGCCAGGTGCATGCAGTTGCATGCAACAACCTTCCACCTTTTGCTCTGCCCTCCCCTGAAAACGAGCAGGGCAGTTGTCAGTTTGGGAGGAGTACGGCCTCCTCCTCCCAACTCTCACGTCCCTCCTCCCTCTCTTTCCCTAAGTCCCATCTCCTCCACTCGTGCGCTGTGAGCCGCGAGATCTGAGATCTCGCGGCTACAGTCGTTCTTCCCAATTCGAAGTGGAGCTCTTCTTGCTCCCACACAATCAAAAGACTGTTTCTTTTTGTCTAAGGAGGTAGTTGCCTCGTTTTTGTTTTGCTTTTTTTTTTTTTTTTTTTTTTTTT
>BFEA01000098.1:1740130-1761003 GCA_003427395.1 Chara braunii
AACACACACACACACACACACACACACACACACACACACACACACACATACACACACACACACACACACACACACACACACACACAGGTGTCCACCATCATTCCATTGCATCTGACGAAGAGCGATAACGACTTGATCCCCTGGTGCGCTGTGACACGTGGTTCACTGCTGCGATCGAGAGAGAAGGTTAACATATGTCTTTATTTTCAGGTTATTTTCAGTTGCTTGAAACAGATGTGAGGTACTTGGATTGGAAAACCTGAAACTGCTTTTAGAAGCTTCAGCCACTTCGGATCATTTCAGAGGTTTCCGATTCCCACCTGAAACTCTTGTAATAACTTGAAGTGGTTAAAGTTCTTGAAAGCGGTTTCAGGTCCCCCCATCCAAGCATTTGGATGGGGCGACCTGAAACCACTTTCAGAAGTTTCAGCCACTTCATACAATTTCAGAGGTTTCAGGTCTCCCCAATTAAAGCTCTTGAAATGATCTGAAGTGGCTGAAAATCTGAAAGCGGTTTCAGATATCCCCATCCAACCATTTGGATGAGGAGACCTGAAACCTCTTTCAGAAGCTTCAACCACTTCAGATGATTTTAGAGGTTTCAGATCTCTCCGTCTGAAACTCCTGAAATAATCTGAAGTGACTGAAAATTTGAAAGCGGTTTCAGATACCCCAATCCAACCATTGGGATGGGGGAACCTGAAACCACTTTCAGAAGCTTCGGCCACTTCAGATCATGTCAAAGGTTGCAGGTCTCCCCATCTGAAACTTCTGAAATAATATGAAGTTGCTGAAAATCTGAAAGCGGTTTGAGATGCATCAATCCAACCATTTGGACGGTGGACCCGAAACCGCTTTCAAAAACTTCAGTTACTTCAAGTTTTTTCAGAGGTTTCAGGCCTCCCCACCTGAAACTCCTGAAATGACTTGAAGTGGTCCACAACAACGTTGAATCAAAAAAAAAACACGCAAAAAAGAAAAAGAAAAAAATAAATAAAATATGACCCTCAAACCACCTATTAATCCTGAAATGGCATGAAGTGTCTTAAGGTCTTTCCAGTGATCTCAGACCTCTCCTAACAGACTTTAGGATCTTTCATTCTGAAATTTCAGTAGGTCGTTAACCACTTGCGGAGATCGATACGTGGATGGCTGAAGTGAGGAAGTTTTTTTTTTTTTTTTAAGCAAAAAAAAAAATGCGGGACTATTGTACCCGCATTGACGTGAATTTCGCAATCAGATACAGAAATGGCAAAATGGGGTTTAAAGTAAGAAAAAAAAGCAAAAAATATATATATATATAAAAAAAAAACGCAAAGAATCTCAATCTTTTATATATTTCAGTCCAGAGGTCACGGACGCGATGCAATTAGCAAAAAGGGATTGGATTAAGCGCCTTATGCATAGATGCAGAAAGGCAGATCAATCGCGATTATCTGTATCTCTATACAAACACGTCCAGATTCAGGCCCGAAAAGAAATCCAATCCAATCCTCTTTGTTAGTGGCACAACGTCGTAATAAACATCCATGCAGAAGATCTCCGCATCGCTTTCCCCATCCCCTCCCCCCCCCAAACTGTTCATCGTATTTTTCCGCTTCCCCCTCATGGCCGACAACTTGGTCGTTTCTCCGATCGTTCTCCCATACTTGCCTGTTTTCGTCCGCTTCGCTTCACCTCGTGCCCCCCCCCCCCACCTCTTTCTCCTCCCGCCTTCCCCGATTCTGATCTTCCTCTATCCCAATCCGGCTTCTTGCTCGTTTCGATGTCTGCCCCGATGCCACTTCCCTCTAACCCGGCCTCGAGCCTCCCACCTTCCCCGATCCCGATCTCCCTCTCTTTCTGCTCCCGCCTTCCCAATCCCGACCTCCCTCTACCACAATCCAGCTTCTTGATCATCTCGATGTCTACTTCGATGTTGTTTCCCACTGACCCGGCCTCGATCCACTTTCCCGGATCCCGATGTCCCTGTATCCCGATCCTCCTCCCCGACCCTTAATCCTCCCACCTTCCTCGATCCCGATCTCTCCTTATCCCAAACCTGATCCCCGGTCTCTCACCTCTTTCAGCTCCCTGATCGCTCTCTATCCCAATCTTGCTCCCCGGGCCTCGATCCTCCCACCTCCCATGATGCCAATCTCTCCCTATCCCGATCCTGCTCCCCGATGTGGCACCTCTTTCTGATCCAGCCTTCACCGATCTCGACCTCTCTCTATCGCGATCCTGCTTCTCCCTCATCTAGATGAGTGAAGCCCTTGCATCCCTCCTCTACATCCTTCCTTCTTTTGTTGAGGACTATTAGGGGATCCTCATCGCGCCCTTCATGAACACCACTTCCCTGCCCCTCCCCTGTCCTGTCCACGGTCATCATCAGCACGATCACGATCACTGTGCGCCCCCCCTCCGCTTCCCGTACCCTGTCACATGCTAGGGAGGGTGAGAGGTGATCAGACGGGCACCAAAAAAAGGGAAAAAAAAAAAACAGACGGACCATGGGGAGAAACGGGAAACAGGGGGAAAGAGAGAGAGACATCGCAAAAGTCGAACCACATCTCTTTCCCATGTGCTCACAGCTCCTCTCTCTCCATCACCCTCCCTGGTTGTTCTGCGTCGTCTGCACATGTATATGCACTCTCTCTCTCTCTCTCTCTCTCTCTCTCTCTCTCTCTCTCTCTCTCTCTCTCTCTCTCTCTCTCTCTCTCNCTGGTTGTTCTGCGTCGTCTGCACATGTATATGCTCTCTCTCTCTCTCTCTCTCTCTCTCTCTCTCTCTCTCTCTCTCTCTCTCTCTCTCTCTCTCTCTCTCTCTCTCTCTCTCTCTCAACGGGCTCAGACCACTAGGCGGATTGAGCCCCATCTCAACATATACCTGAGTTGCTCCTCTTCTAACCGAAGTAGGACCTCACTCAGTGGGTTTCGGTGCGGGTTGGGAATCAGATGACTCGGGGATCGAATCCATCCGACCCCGAGCTAACTCCTTTTTGACAAGAAGTTCTTCTTTGGTTTCACCCGGTTTCAATAGGCCGGGACTTGAACCCGCGACCTCGGTAGTAGGGTTAGTTAGAGTTGGTAGAAATCGAATGAGGCAAAGACCCGACACTTGGCATAAATGAGTAGTTAGTTGTTAGATTTGTTTTTTTTTTTTTTGTTTTTTTTTTTTCCGTTGTTAGTTGGATTCGTTTTAATTTTAATTTTTTTTTATTTCCCTTATTATTTCTTATTTCCTCGTTTTCTCACTGATTTCGTGGCTACTCCAAGACACGAAAGATTCACTTTCGTGAATTTGCATAGGATGGTCGGGCAGATTCGTTTCCACGATATCTGCTTGACTCCGAACACAGCAGCCCGAGACTCCGGTCCACATGCTCGGGCTGAGTATTCGACGAGCGACACAGCAGGCGCATAGCAGCACGTGGAGAAGTGACAAAGAGAGGAGCGAGAGTCGTGCAGGGAGGTGGAGGAAGCAAGCAAAGAAAAGGGGGATGGCTGCACGAAGAAGGAAGGCGACCACGTAGAATAAAGGTGACGCATAGGGAAAAGAGAAGGAGGAAGAGAAGAAAGAGAAGGAGAAGAAAAAGAGAGAAGAAGAGGAAGGAGAGGAAGAAGGAGAGAAGGCGAGAAGAAGAGGGGGTGAGATAATGCTTACCGGATATACAATCGACGATCGGGAGGTCCCGAGGGTGTTTTGGGACCTCGTGCTTGAGCGACGGGGGACTCTGTGCACAGGCTTTCGATGCTTCCCCATGTCGAGGGGGGGTATATCGCTGACAATAACGACAACGATGACGACTATGACAATGACTATGACGACAATGACTACGACAACGATGACCACTACGACGACGACGACTATGAAGGCGGCAAAGGACGAAGGGAGAGAGAGACAGGTAAGTCTCTAATCACGCAACCCACTCCCCTATACTCCTATTCGTGGAATAGGCAAAATCGTCTAAATCTACCGCTAGAACATGGAAATATACACTGCCACCCTCAGTTGTTTGTTTGTGTGTGTGTGTGTGTGTGTGTATGATTGTGTGTATGATTGTGTGTATGTTTCTGTGTGTGAGTGTGGGATTGTGTATCGCAAGACCAATTATACATAGCCTCCATAAAAGATAAGCAAATCTAATAAATCTACCACTACAACAAGTAAATATGCATTCCTATGTGTGTGTGTGTGTGTGTGCGAGAGTATACGGTTGTGTGTGTGTGTGAGAGAGAGGGGGGGGTAAGTACTTGGGTTGCACGCATGCTACACCAATGAATCCAGTGGTTGCTTGCCTGGATTGAAAGGCATGGGTAACCTTCTTAAGGTTCATCGCAATGGGGGTAGAGTGTTGTAACTATCGATCTTGAACGGGAATGCTAGAAAGCGCGAGAAAGAGGAAGGAAAAGCAGAAGAAGAAGGCGGAGAAGAAAGAAGAGGAAGAAGAAAAAGAAGAAGACTGAGAGGAAAGAGGCGGAGGAAGAAGAAGAAGAAGAAGAAGAAGAAGAAGAAGAAGAAGAAGAAGGAGAAGAAGAGGAAGGAGAAGGAAGGATGAAGAAGAAGGGGGGGGAGAGTGATGCGCAAAGAGGGGCGGAGAGAATCGCGATCGGGGAAGCGGAGACATGCACATGATTGGACTGCGGTAACAAAGAGTGCGCAGGAATAGACAAGGGATGGGCGGGGAGATAGCGCGAGCAAGAAAGAAAAGAGATGGACATGCAGATGGAGAAGACGCTGAAGATGAAGAAGAAAAAGAAAAAGAAAAAGAAGAAGTAGAGGAAGAAGAAAAAAAAAAAGAGGAGAAGGAGAGGAGGTGACGCTTACCCAACATGCCAGTCGAAGGTGACGATGACCGTGTACAGGGCACTTACCATCCGAATGTACCGAACAAGGAATATGGGTTGTTTACATTCGTTTTGTTGATATTTTTATTAAAAATATTATTATTATTGACGTTATTATTGTTATTAGTTATTGTTATTGTTATTGTTGTTGTTGTTATTATTATTATTATTATTATTATTATTATTATTATTATTATTTTGTTATTATTGTTACTATTATATTATTATTATGTTTTAATCTTCGCTTTAATGTGTAATGGCTGAACTGTTAGGGGGTAGACGGGTGATCGGTGGTCTTCAGGCAGGAGGTGAGTGTGTGGGTGATCAAGGTATGAGTGAGAGTGACGAGATACGTACCTGGTACACAAAGAGAGGTCGGCTATTGTGTTGACAGTCATGTCCATTGGTCTTCGAGAGTTGAAGCGATCCTGCTGTATGAACACAGTTGTAGGTAGGATAGTTGGGTAGAGTAGGCTGGATGGGGCGCATGAAAGTTCTTGGGTGCATGTGGCATTTGTGAGTGGGGGATCGAGGTTATGAGTGATGCGAGAGACATACCTGGCGCTGGAAGCGTGCGGCATTGGTCGCTATCTGCTCGTACTTCGAGAGAGTTGTTGTCGTCATCATCGGCATTGTAGTCTAGGCTAGATAGGATTTGCCATCTATAGTATGGGCGCCAAGCGCCAGATAGGATATCAACATTGGTTCTTCATTGATGATGATGATGAAACTTTACCAGCATTGTCAATTATGAGCTTTTGGTGTCTTCTTGTTTGGTAAAATTCGTGATGCAATTCTGCTGTTGGGTCGATGTCACGTCTATCTGGTCTTATGTATATGATGCTCTTTGATTGCTGAAGTTGGATATTGTTCATCTTCCTTGCATTTTCATTGATTGATTAGTATTATCGTTATTATTATTATTATTATTATTATTATTATTATTATTATTATTATTATTATTATTATTATTATTATCGTTATTATTATTATTATTATTATTATTATTATTATTATTATTATTATTATTATTATTATTATTATTATTAGTGAAAATCAGACTCGCTTTCATTCACACTTCTCATGCATGCAAACATGTGCGCAGCAAACTGACGACAATTGTCCACCCAAACTCAGAGATATGGTAGCCGAGAACACAGTTCAGGTATAAGTTCACTTCATTAGTTATAGCGACACAGCGTCCACACAATTCTCTGTTCGCACACACAAAGGATCACCTTGGATATCCCACACGCGATACTTTGTACACAGTACTACACACACATACACACACACACGCTACGCTCTATCTACAGCTATGGCGGCTAGTGCCCGCTGCTATCCAATCGCTATGGCTAAGCTCCTAGTCGTAGCCAGTCACCTCATGTAGGCGGCGTGGACAATGTCACGTCAACGATGTAGATCAGTGGCATGCGCCACGTCAGCACTGTAGACAGGAGGTTGCACCACAACAACAATGTAGGTCAGTGACATATGCCACAACAGCAATATACGTCAGTGAGATATGCCACATCAGCAACGCAGACTAGTGGCATGCGCCACATCAACAAGGTTGACAAGTGGCATGTGCGGCATCAACAATGTAGATCAGTGGGATGCACCGCATCAGCAATGCCTGGCGCACATAATAGACAGCGCCAGCATGCTACCACAGTCTGGTGTCGTCCGCAGTACCAGCGCACAGCCAGCGTCAAGCCGATGTCAAGACATCGTAGCAAGACTGAATGACGATATCATGGAGACCAATCCTTATGCAGCATTTGACAAGGCTGTCTTGTCTCAGATCCCTCTCCCACAGTCATACAGATTGACTCACAACCGAGGGTCTGGACTGTGTAAAGTTGCAGACTTCCGCTAGGCCCTGCTGCTATCCGGGTACCTGCATACAAACAGAGAAACAAACTTAGAACAACAACAGATAGACAAATTGACAGTCAGCAACAAACACAAACAAACAGATTGACATACAGAAAGACATACAGACGGACAAAACAGACTAATGAACAAACACGGAGGTAGTTGCAGGAGTCGGGCACGCGTTTGCAATAATAACAGCAGCACACGCAATGGCGTCTGCTGCAGCAGCGACCTCACTGGGCCCTTGGTGCACACAGTCCCACATGGTACCTGCTGATTGGGCAAAGTGCGACTGGGACTGGGTACTGCTGACTTGACACAGTGGACTGCCCACTTGCCCGCTTGCCTCTGGTGTAACGTGAGTATCACTCGTAAGGCCACTTCCGGACGTACAAGAGGTCTGGAGACTCGGCCTTTTGGGTCGGCAGCAGCCGCGACCTTGATCTTTCATGACTATAGCAGTTACGACCCCGCACAGCTATGACCTCTACTCAACAGACCTACTGGTTGAACCCTGACAACAACAGAAACCTACAACAGGCAACAATCACCAGCCAAAATACAGGTCACGGGTTCAAACACATACAGGATCGGCTTGCTACCGTACACGGGTACATAAGGTCTAGGGGTCGGATCCTGGGGTCTGCATATGCTATGGCTAAGGTGAGGGTCGTTTCAAACGTATTATTATTATTATTATTATCATAATTAGCCTCATGTATTAATTACAGTTATAATGTGTGAGTGGTCAGGGTCTGATGAGAGGAGACGAGATACGTACCTCTCGCATGAAGAAGGCCGGTTATAGAATGGACGTTATGTACATTGGTCTCCAAAGTCTAAGTGAGTCTGTCGCGTGGATGCGGCTGTAGTAGGATAGGTGAAGTGCAGACTGGGCGCTGGGCGCCAGGCAGAGAAGAGTGACATTGGATGCTGCATTAATATCGCCTGAGGGTTTGAATATTGACTCATGGGTTCATTGTATTGCTCCTATTTTGGATGGAACCTTTGTATATTTCAGCTCTCCACTAGTTACATGATTGTCTGAACTTCTGCATGATTGATTGTAACTTAGACTTTTATGTATCGCGTTCATTCATTTTCTTGTATTATTATTAGTATTATTAGTATATTATTATTATTATTATTATTATTATTATTATTATTATTATTATTATTATTATTTGTTGTTGTTACCATTTCATAGCCTATACCGTTTGTTCTCACCTGATTGCTAACACAATCAAGTATATGCAGGTGAAACCCCGTGTCTAGCTAGACCCATGGTCGACTTCGTGCGCACTGGCCTAGAGCAAGTGTAAGTGCACATAGGGTCATCTAGGCAGAAGGACATGGAGGATGAAATTGAGAGGTAGAGAGAAAAAAGGAAGAAGAAGTCAGAAAAGAGAATGAAGGAAGAAATAAGTAGAAAGGATGAGGAAAATGACGAAGAAGAATAGAAACGTGAAAATAAGAAGGCAAGCGAAGTCATTTCTTATTCTCATCCTATACACCCTTATTTTTACTGACCCTTTGTTGCTTTATAGTTGATTGATGTATGGATGTAGGACGGGTAATAAGATAAGGCTCCAGTGTGAGGAACATCCTATTACTTACCTCTACATGCATATATATCTTAGATAGTTAGGTTGACAGACTAGAAGTGGGGTACTCTTGTGCGGGTCATCCCATGATTTGTCTAAGTCTTAACCAGTTAGACTAAAATCAGTGGTAAAATACTCATATCTGAGTTATCATACTGCTAGAGTAAGTATGAGGTGAAGGCTTCTGTCCGAGTCTTCTTTCTTCATACTTACATTTGATCGAACTATATTATAGTCCACCGATAGAATTAAAGTTCACATCGCTGAACTTCGTGTAGGGCGATAGTGAGGGAGGTGTTAAGACTTTGTGACCTGTGTGTGATTGCAGGTCATCTTAATCAAGAAGACTCATTATGAGTCAGTACAAGACTGCATATTGTTGCCTTATGGTAACAGGTTAGTTCGCCAACTTAACCCTCACCCACCTTCTACACCCACACTTTGCATCAACCTTTGCACTAAATGGCATTTCTGATTTTCATGTCATTATATAAAAGGGTCTGTATTTCGTCAAAAGAGGTCCTTGAATGATTGAGTCAAAACAGGAATGTCTGGCAGAAGGATTTGGAAGCACAAGTGTAATGTGTGTGGAAGTGAATGAATGGTTGACTCTGTTAGGATTGCGAAATGCTTTTGTTTTGTCTGCAGGTCAGTAAGACGACCAACCACGTGTTATTCACTCAACTCGCATTGCTTATGCTTACCTGAGTCTCGACTCAGACATTTCGTCGACTCGTAGCCTTTGTACATTTGGTTTGGATTTTTGACGTTTACCCCTTTTGATGTTGAATAAATTAGGACAATTGACAAAGCTGAAAGGGCCTTATTCATATCATTTTGCTTTGAAAGGTTGAGCATATCTTTTATTTATGATGCATAGTTGACAAACCATGAGCTTATTTTTGTTTTGTGATGTTTGCTTGAAAGACCAAGAGCCTATTTGATTGTTTCTCTTTCAAAAGTCAAAGCTCCGTTCATTCTGATGTTTGCCTCTGTTTGTATAAAAATGTAAAAGACATCTCCTTACCTTTTCAGTGTCAACCTTGGAGCTGTATTCGTTATGTATGTATTAATTCTTGAAGAACTTATATAACATATATAATTTACGGGATAAACTTAGATAAAATAGGATTCAGTATGCGCGAAAGATCGTCAGTCAAGTCGACCTGAATTGTAAATCGGTCCGGGAGATCAGCACCTCGACGCCCGACACGTAAACGGGTCAGTCTTAGGCGTTCAACCGCGTGTATACCTATGCTACAGCGATCGAGAAAACGCCCTCGGCCGACCTACCTCTACAAAGGCATGTAAAAACCTTCGCATGTGGACCGGTAGCTCAGAAGGGATACGCCTACCAGAGGGTGGTGACAACCTCTCTGGTAGAGGTGAGTTGTACCTCGCGACGTCCCGACCTGTCCTGGGGCGTCGTGAGAGGTATAGCACGTGCGCACGATCGGAGTGGTGACTGGTTCTTGTCAACAATTCTGGAAAAACATCCTGTGTGACACGACCGTGAGGTTCAGCGCTATCCAACAGGGTGCGGGAAAACCGCGCAAGACAGGTGGCGTCGTTGACGGGAACCTTCGGTTGCCTGCCGGGGTCCTATGCAAACGGACCTGGGTTTGGTAAATTGAAGTCCTCGCTAGACAACAACCTTTAATTTAATTGTCAGCATGATTATCGTTAATAATGCAAGATGCCCACCGGCAACGAGTTAACCCGTTGCCAGGGATCTCGCTTTTCCAACCAAGGTCCTTAGTGAACGAACTCGGGTTTAGTAAGACGATGATCACGACAAAACGACAACCTTTAGATAAAATAATATAGCTTGTGACACGTGAGTTGAATTACCATTGGCTAGACACTAAGAATAGTATATGCAGGAGTGCGAAGTCACACCAACAATGCGAACATAATCACATTGTCCAGAATTTCAATTGACTACGAACGTCCTTAAGGAACGAACTAGGGTATAGGATGGTTAAGAATCCATGTCAAAGATACGACTAGTGAATGTAATATTCTTACATAGTAGGTAGAAGTGAGGTTAACGATTTGAGGGAGGTGTCTGCGTATGCTGGATCCTTCCTTCTGTTTACGTACTCGGGTCATTTGTCTGTATAGGCGCGTCTGTCAACTCAAGTTGTTAAGAGGTTAACGACTCTAATTGACTCTCATAAATTCTCAAAGAGTTGAGGAGGGATAGACGCGTGACGGACTGTTCTGTTTATTTTTAGTTAATGTATACTGACTTAAGTGAACTTTGTTTTCGTGATACTTTCCTTGTCTGTATCTCCTTAGCCAGGTATAAGTTGTAGGTTTATGATAGACTTTTGTTCCTTGTATGATGAAACCTCCAGTGAAGTCGTCACGTTGCTTGCATGAACTGACTGAGGTAAATGATGGGATACTCCCGTAAGAGTTACCCTGCCATTCACCCGACTRAGTAATCATCTGGTGAAGTGTCTGTCTGACTTCGGCATTCGTAACGGGAAGATGCCGTGCATCTTCTCTGTTGACTTAAAGGCTGGATCTAAGAGATAATCCGGTACTCCCGTGGGGTACATATTTTCAACGAATCAAAGCGAGGGTAGTAGGAGGCTCCCGTGGGGCTCTCCTATCGCTGATCTGGCCAGACTTGGAAGAAAACTAAGTACTCACCGGGTGAGTACACGAACTCCTAAGTCTGGGACGGTCTGTCCGACTTCCCGTAGGAGTCGGCATATCTTTTGCTCATTTACAATAAATAGGCAAGATAGGTGAACGGTCAGGACAACTCAACTAAGAGTCGTTTCGAATACCTACGCATCGAACGGGTAGTAGGATAACTCCTGGGAGGGTTGTCCTAATACTTGTCTGATTTGGGGATCAACTAACGAGGGGAAGGAATGAGGTAACTATGTTCGAACAGTAGAGGGATACTCCCGGGTGAGTAACTCTACAACTTGTTCAGGTATGAATGATGGATGATATAAATAAGTACTAACGATCTATTTATTTAACATTGAAGCAGGATATGGGAGGCTCCCGTGGGGTCATCCTATTGCCTGCTTGACTTTATCTTAACTGGTCTAATAAGATATACTCTAGCAAAGAGAGGATTTGGTGTTGCCTGAGTCCGCTAACGTGCTCCTAGCTCGTCTGACTCTGAGAGAGTAGTAGGGTGACTCTTGTAGGGTCATCCTATTATACTTTTTGAGGATAGGCTGAATCTTAATCAAGGAGTAATAGGAGACTTCCGTGAAGACCACCTATTACTAACTTGAATTCCTTATTGACACTTGGATCTGGAGTGTTTTTTGAATGTTGGGTCAAGTATTGAGACACTTGTTTTAACTAGTAAAGGGATGCTCTCATGTGAGTTAGCTGATTGCTTGCATAAGCTGGTTTGAAGGGTTTGATTGCATGAGGACTGCATGGACTCTCAAGGGTGGTTGAGTGCTCCCTTAGGGCTACGCGACTAGTCTTTTGACTAACCGTTTGTCTGGAATTGATCAAGTAGTGGAAGATTCCCAGGTGAATCAACCTACTACTTGCGTATGTCAGGACAAAAAGAAGAGAAAGGGAAAATGAAGTGCTCCATCGAGAGCGACTCCAAAGGTCCTTTAAAAAGAGTAGAAAAGAAGGCGAATACCGCGGGGAAAAGGATTAGAAAAAAAGAATCTTCGCGTTGCCTCAGTTCATTGATAGACTCCTAAGGGAGAAACCACCAAACGACATGAGTAGATCTCAGCTAGGCTATCGCGTAAGCACCAAAGAGTGTGCTTATCCGCAAGAGAGAAAAAAGGCAAGTACTGAGAGTAAGGGGAAATATGAGTTCCCTAAGACAACTTAGGACATAGGCAAGGGACTCCTTGAACAAAAGGAGGAAGAGTGACAGACGTCATAGGGTAGGTACAAGCTAAAAGGGTTAGACTTTGGGATGATGATCTCAAAGCTCACAGACCAGATCTAAGGGTTTAACCCTTAGATATCAATATGTGAGAAATCGAGTGGGGGTGTTGAATCTTTGTTGACCTGTGTGTGTGCAGGTCCCTGTTTTGATCTACTGCAATTGAAGGAGAAGTCCTACGAAGAGGACTCAATTTTTTTGTTATCTCTCGATAACAGGTCGGTCGTTGCCGATTCAACTTTTCCCCTTTGACTTGATACCCACGTCTAAAGTCAAACCCTGTGGTCAGTAAAACTGTCACTTGTGGCCTTGCCTAAATGGTCCTAGTCACCCTCAAGGGTCCTTTGAAGAAATGTGAGGGGGCTGGGCTTACAGTCTCAAGAAAGATAGAGCTGTCATATATGGTTTGGGAAGTGAGGGACAATGTCTGAGGTGTAGATTGATGGTTGACGTCGTTAGTGCATGGCATGTGGATTGTCTTTGCGTTATTCTATGCAGGTCTGTTTTGTTCGTGATTTTGGGATTAAATTGGACCTGATCTGTTGACGAGTCTTTGACACACAACACTTGTGAAAGTGGGAAGGGTTCCCAGCGGTAATACCTCCATATTCATTATCAGTCCTATATAACTTCTATGTTATCTGATGTTCAGTCATATGTTAAGTAGAATAGAATACCTTTGGTAGTAAAATGGTTTGGTTGGTACTTTGATTATAGTGGTAAGAAAAAGAATATGTTATGGGAGCAGAAGCGGGAATAGACGACCTTCTAAAAGTTCGACATGAATATCTAGAAGTCTAGGATAGGGAAATCACATCCTGAACCTGACTTGACTAACGGGTCAGTCTTAGGCGTCTTACCTCGCATATCCCGTTTTATGCTACAGCGATCGAGAAAACGCCCTCAGCCGACCTACCTCTACAAAGACATGTAAAAACCTTCGCATGTGGGTCGGTAGCTCAGCAGGGATACGCCTACCTCAGGGTGGTGACAGCCCCTTGGGTAAAGGTAAGTTGTACCTCGCTACGTCCAGACCTATCGCAGGGCGTCATGAGAGGTATGGCACGCGCGCACGGTCGGAGTGGTGACTGGTTCTTTTCAGGCAAAACATCCTGCGTGACACGACCGTGAGGTTCAGCGTCCCCAGCGGGGTGCGGGACCGCAGCGCGCGACACCACGACTGCGTGTGACGCCGGTTTTTGTGTTGGCGCACGCCATGCCTAGCTGGCCCCCCCGTCCCGCAGTTTTCCTTGGGCCCACGACTGCGTGTGACGGACGGACTGTTGTATCTTTTAGTTGTATAGAAATTATTATTATTACTCTCGTGTTTTTAGCTACGAATATGGCTAAGCGCGTTTGAGGTAGCGAAAGGAAGGAACGAGTGTGTAGATGTTAGTAAAAATGGGCGCGCGAGGAATCAGACTGCGCACAAAGAAACTTAGTTAGCAGGCGAAGGTAGGAACAAAATGCGAGTAGAAGTGACGAACGACAACGTGCAAAGGAAAGAGGAGGAAGAACGAGGAGGAGAAACGAGAAGAAGATTGTGCGAAGAAAGAAGAAGGCGACAGAGGTAGCGACAGAGAGATAATTGAGGCCTCGATGGCAATGGGCGCTAAGTCACTCCCATGGCAGAGACGATCAGGTGGAGCAGAGAGATGAAGAAGAGTGCGAAGTAGAAGAGCACACAATAGAGAGAAGAACACAAACACAAAGAGAGGGCGATCAGGAGAAGAGCGGTGGTGAAGACTGCAAAGTGGGGGATTGCGGGAGCAGGAGAACACAAATGAACGTGTAAACAGCGGGAGAACCACGATGGTAAGAAGAAGAAAGAAATTCACGGTTGAATAAGGGGGGCTTACCTCGACCTTATCTGCGAATAGCGGGATCCGATAAGGGACGAGTTGTCTTCCTAGTGAGTCGGGGAAACTTTAACGAAACAGGTTGTCAAAGTCCCTGACCAGTTGTTATCTTCTTCCTTCTACGTACGGTTGTACTAGACCGGAAAAATAGTTAGTATAAATTTTATTCATTTTATTATGATTATTTGTATTATTATTTTTGCTATTACTATTGTTATTAGTATTTTGTTAAGTGCCGGACAACGTAGATCAAGAGAGAGAGAGAGAGAGAGAGAGAGAGAGAGAGAGAGAGAGAGAGAGAGAGAGAGAGAGAGATGGGGATGAGGATGTGAGGGCACGCACCTGGTATTGGCGATGGTCTGCATTGAGCGACATCTTCGAAGTACTTCGTTGGCTGCTGACGTCAACAGTTGCATTGTCAATTAGTAGGCAGATGGTAGTTGTGTAGGGAGTAGGTTGGGCGTTGAACGCCAAGTAGGGAGACGGGCCTGGACACATATGTTGGTGGTGGCGAGAGCAAGCTCTCACTAACATTTGGTTTTCAGTGTTACGGTCCTCCATTAGTGTTATATGTGTGCAATGCTGCTTTCTGAACGTCGTTATACATTTTGACTTTCAATGTGATTGTGCAAACTGTATATTGCCATCTCGCTGTTACTCATTTTCCTTGCGCATTATTATTATTATTATTATTATTATTATTATTATTATTATTATTATTATTATTATTATTATTATTATTACTATTATTATTATTACTATTATTATTATTATTATTACTGTTACTGATAGTTGCCCATATCTGAGTGGGGCCGTAACAGAAGGAAGTCGACTGAGGAAAACATGGAAAAGAGGGAGAGAGAGATGGCTCGTCAGAAACAAGGGTAAAATATCAGGTACGTGAGGGTTTGTGCAAAGGGGGACGTCGGGGGGGGGGAGACTGTTGTTGGAGAGAGAGAGAGAGAGAGAGAGAGAGAGAGAGAGAGAGAGAGAGAGAATAGGAAAAAATGAGAGAGAAGGGAGAGGAAGAAGGGAAAAAGAGAAAGGATCAAACAAGCAGACAGACCAATACACAGACAGACTCAAACATATAGACACAGATAGACAGGCACGGACAACCATACGTGAAAAACAAGAGACAAACACAAACAGTCACGTTGACAAATGCAAATGGTCAGACAAACACCAACAGTCAGACCAACTGGTGCAGGCAAAGAAATGAGACAACCAGACGCACGCAAACAAACAGACAGGTAGGCACGGGGCGACCAAACAAACGGGCAGACACAGACAAGTGAACAGACAGGCAAACACAAACAAACAAACTGGCGGACGGAGACAAATAAACAAACAGATGGAAAAGAAACAGAAAAACAACGGACAAACAAGGCAGAGAGAAAAAAAGAAAAAGAGAGAGAGAGAGGAAAAAAGAAAGGAAGAAAAAATAGGTGCCGACAACACGCGGGCAGGTGAACAAACAACCGGACGCCGACATTAACAAACAAACAGTCGGGCACAGATAAACAGTGGACAGACGCAGACAGGCAGCCAAACGAACACAAACTGTCAATCAAACAGACACTGACAGTCAGACAAGCAGATGCAAAGAAAACAGACAGACGCACACACGGAGAGAGGACGAGAGAAAGGATGATGGTGGTAAAGAAAGGGTACGTACCTGATCTTGGCAATAGTCTACGAGGGTCGACATCACCATGTACTCTGATTCTGCTGCTCACGTCGTTTGGGTGAATTATCAATTCGTAGGCTACTAGTAAGTTGTGCGATCATAGTCCAATCGCTAAGTGTCACGTAGAAAGAAGAACTCTGGATCCATATGCGGGTGGAGGCGAGAGTGTGCTCCCACTGACATTCGGATTCAGTGCTTTGGTTCTTAGTAAATGTTGCATCAATGCAGTTTCGTTTTTCCAAGCGGTAGCGGTCTGCCCGGTGTTCAATGAGTTTCTGCAGTCTGAAACTTGTCACTTCGCCATTGCCCATTTTTCTTGCTATACTATAATTAATTGTTATTATTATTATTATTATTATTATTATTATTATTATTATTATTATTATTATTATTATTATTAATTATTATTTTTTTATTATTATTATTATTTCAGTAGTTGTGGCCCCGGTAAACCTCATGGCCGTTGTCGGGCGCGGGGGTCTCACACCCAGACGCAAAGTATTTTCAGTGTCGGACCTCACGGTCGCATCACGTAGGAGTTTTAGAAGTGTTTCAGCGAAAGACGAACTCCGATCGTGCGCCCCAGCTATACCTCTCGCGGCTCCCTGCGACAGTGGTCTACCATACTTTTACTTATCTTCTCGATAGACAGGGAACAGTGAAAGCCCTGAAAAGAGATCGATCCATTACTGACAGACCGCTTCCTGATTCTACTGAGTGGAGGTAGAAGGAATGTGGCCCCATGTGACATGTCCTGCTATCTTAACCTCTTGATGAATATCTATCATATGATTCTATCCCATAAAAAAAAAAAAAAATGATGATGTTTTGTCTATGTATGTCTTAAATAGAGAATCATATATAATGAGGCAGAAAGTATTGGTGATGTTAGTTTATACTCTCTTCTTTAGGCTACTTGTCTGGCAATAAGGCGGGTTTCTCGGAGCCTCGCTTCTCTTATCACCACCTCCCTTACCTGTGCTACCCAAGTGATAGGGCATGCCTTAAGAGGCCTCGCTTCTCCTATCACTTGTTTTGATGCATGGCTGGTTGGCGATAAGGTAGATTCTCGGAGCCTTGCTTCTCTTATCACCGCCCATGCTATTATTGCGATAGGGCACACCTCTCGGGGTCTCGCTCCTCCTATCGCTTACTTGCACTGACGCACGTTGGTTGGTGATTGGGCAGGCTTCTCGGAGCCTCGCTTCTCTTATCGCCACCCGTACCATTATTGTGATAGGGCAAGCTTCTTGGAGCCTCGCTCCTCCTATTGCTCACTTGCAAGTTTTTCTGACGACATTGGTCGTCTCTTTTGACGCCTCTTGAGCCCTGGGTCATTCGGAAGACCTTAAGATTATGCGGGTAGGCCATACTAGACTTGTACCCCGTGACTTAGAGACCTTCCGCCTGATCCTGGGACAATGTTAGCCTTGGATTTTTTAGAGGATGTAGGGTTAAGTCATCTTGTAGGCAATAATAAGTTGATGCAATCCATACTCATAGTATTTGATCAATAGCACGCACAATCCTTCAATCCATTGTGAACCCTGCTTTATCAATGTCGGGGGGTCTATTAAGCAAGAGGAGACTGCACGGAGTCAATCTCGTTGCTGCCATATCCTCAAAGAAACATTCACATTGCGAGACAGGTACTCGAAACTTCTCGTTCTCGCTATGTTTCCCAGCAACAGTTAGCCAGACACAATTAATATCAACAGTCAGATAACAAGATTGCCCTGCATGAGATCCATGTTTCATCATGTATTCACGATACAAGAAATCCAGAATTACTTCAAGCATTGCTCATGCAGACATCGTATTTTCCTTGCTCTGATTTAATCAAGAACAAAGTCACAGATTAATATAGTCAGACACAGATGAATGCATAGTAATCTGGGGTAGTACTGATATAAGATATAAAAGACGGGAAGAGGAAAGGAAGACCTCGCTTTTCAGCGACGAGCACCCCGTACTGCCCCTAGTCGAGGTACGTGCTCACTTTCCGTGTCCGTACATAGCTGAACTCGCAGTTGAAAATGAAATCGATATAACAATAATAATAATAATATACTCAGGGTCGACAGTCGGTGGCGAGCAAGTAAGTGCTCTCTCTCCCAGCGTGTGTCTCTCTGTGTTTTACTGTGTGTCTGTGTTTTAGGAGCTGCAGCCGTAACACAAGTCTTTGCTGCTGCAATGCCGAAAGGTCAAGTCCGCGATCTTCCGGAAGACCCGGAAGTGACCTTTCGTGAGTATAAGTAGGCAGTCCGTCGGCAACTGGGCAAGTGGTAGTCTAACCCGGCCCAGTCAGCGACACCCAATCCCGGTCGTATTTTGTCAAATCATCAAGTACCATGTGGGACTGTGTGCACCCCCGGGCCCAACCTACGCTAGTTGCCTATCCTTGTATAGGTGTGTTCACGCAACAGGCTCACTTCGACTCTCGAAGACCAATGTACATAATGTCAACACCATAGTCGACCTCTCACATACGCTAGGTAAATCTCTCATTTTTTTTTCTTTATCTCTCTTTCTTTGCCTCTCTCTCTGTGTGTACGTGTCTTTCTCTGCGTGTCACTGTGTATTCGTGTGACTGCGTATGTGTCACTGTGTCTATGTGTGGTCCACTGTGTATGTGTGTTCGTCACAGTGTGACTGTGTGCGTTTACTGTGTATGTGATATTGTGTCTATGCGTTACGATGTAAGTGACACTGTGTCGGTGTGTCACCGTGTATGTGACACTGTGTCGGTGTGTTACAATGTATTCATGTGTTTGTGCGTGTGTCACAATGCTTGTATGTGTCACAGTGTCTGTATGTGTCACAATGCACTCTATGTCTCTGTTATGCGTGCGCCACTGTGCATGTTTCTGTGTTTGTGCGTGTGTCACAGTATTTGTGTGTGTCACACACAGTATCTGTGTGACTATGTATTTGTGTGTGTGTCTGTGTATTTGTGTTTCTGTGTCACCGTGCAACCATGTGATTGTGACTGTGTGTCACAGTGTTCGTGTGTGTGTTGTCACAATGCACTGTCTGTGTCGTAGTGTGACTGGGTGTCACAATGCGTTTATGTGACACTGGGCACTGTGTATCTATCACAGTGTGTCTGTCTCCGCGCACCGTGTCACTGTGTCATTGTGCACTGTGTATATGTTACTCTGTGTCTGTGTCTGTGTGTGTGACTGTGACTGTGTGTGTGTCTAGTTTTTTTGTCTCCGTTTGTCTGCTTGTTTGTTTGTCTGTCTATCTTGCTGTCTGTCTCTCTGCATGTTTGTCTGTCTCTTTGTCTGTCTGTCTCTCTCTCCCTCTTTGTATCAACGCCGTCACCTATCATCAGAGCCCACAACCTAACCGCAGTGGAACCGCAATGCAGCACGATCCTCCATTATGTGCGACACACCGAGATTACAGCATGGGGACACGACAGACACCCACAAGCATTCCAACAAGTCGAGCAGATGACGGGCCCAACCTCACGATGTTGACGACAGATGCATCACACATCCCGTCAGTCTCCGCCTTCGCAGACAGTAAGCAGCGAAGCAGGTGATACTACTACTACTACTACTACTACTACTACTACTACTAATAGTAATAATAATAATAATAATAATAATAATGCAAGGAAGATGAGCAATAGCGAACTTCATAAATCAGCAGCATCATACACATGTGATCAGACAGTCGTGGCCTCGAACCAAAAGCAGAACTGCATTACGAGTCCCACCAAATAAGAACACAACGAAAACTCATAATTGACAATGCTGGAATAGTCTCATCATCACCAACACAAAACCAATGTCGATATCCTATATGGCGCTCGGCGCCCAGACTACAGATGGCAAATCTTATCTAGCCTATCTACAATGTCACTGGTCCAGTCAACAGCTCCCCGAAGTATGACCAGATATCGGTCAATGTCGTCTGCCTCAAGCACCAGATATATCTCTCGTATCACTCACTTCTCTCTCTCCCTCATACACACGCATACACATTCAGTGTCACTCACCCACATGCATATATACACACACACGCAGACACGCACCCAGGTGGTAGTGTATATTTCCATGTTCTAGCGGTAGATTCATTCGTTTTGCTCATCCCATCGATGGAAGTAGCTTGAAATCCGTTGCGAGATTCTCACGCGCACACACACACACAGAGACGTGTGGTAGTGCATCTTTCCATGTTCTAGCGGCGGATGCATTCGATTTTTACCCCTCCTATCGATGGAAGTATCATGAGCCGCCCGCGCGACTCACTTGTGCACGCCCCCCCCCCCCGACACACACACACACGTGCCTATGTATATTTCCATATTGTAGGGGTGGATTCATTCGATTTTGCTCATCCTATCGTAAAAAGCACCACACTCAGCCGCGCGATCGGTATGCATGCTTACACACTTATACACGTAGATGTAGTAGTGTTTGGCTCGAGGAGTAGGTCGCAGTGATAGGAAACTTACCTGTTCTCTATCTTCGTCCTCGTCGTCGTCGTAGTCATAGTTGCCGTCGTCGTAGTCATAGTTGTCGTCGTCGTAGTCTAACCGCACGCTCAGGTAAGTATTATTTTCCTCCCCTCTCCTTTTCCTTCTTCTTCTTCTTCACCTTCTTCTTCTTCATCCCTTTTCCTACCTTTTGCCCGCACGTTTGTCTTTTTCACGAGGCCAAGTCCACCATTTTCCCTCGTTGTCACTCACTACTTCCACACTTAGTGCTTGCCAAGCCGCGCGCCCGCAACCCTTCACACATACCTCGTTGCTTTTTCTGCGCGTTCTCTCCGTTGCTCCCTGCTCGTTCTTTCGTCGATCTTCCCCGTAGTCATTGTCTCCCCCACCGTAGTCGTCACCTCCGTCGCTTGCTCCTCGCCTTCTCCCTCATGCCCTTCATCGTTTCTCCTCCTCGCTCCGCACGCTCTCCCGCTTCTCGTTGCTCCCTGCAATTTAGCGAGTTTTCACAACGGCAATCAGTTTTTCGTGACTTCGGCCAGATCTTTGCCACATTCGAGGTTTACTATTGCGGCGGGATGGAAAATTTCCCGAGAATGGACTTGCCCAAAATTCGGGGCAAATACAATACAGTAAGTTAGAAGAGCTTCGTACTCGTAAAAAAAAAAAAA
>BFEA01000098.1:1761066-1779448 GCA_003427395.1 Chara braunii
TTAACTTTCTGTACTCGAAAAAAAAAAAAAAAAAAAAAAAAAAAACAAAAAAAAAAAAAAAAAAAAAAATAAAAAAAAAAAAAAAAAAAAAAAAAAAAATCTAACAGAAACTAACGCCTAACTACCCTAACTTGCCAAGTGTCGAGCCCTGTTTCAACGGGGTAAACTAAAACGAACTTTGATAATGAGGTCGTGGTTTCGAGCCCGTCCGACCGAATACCAGGGCAAAGTGTAGTTGAGCTTCTCGACAACAAGGAGCTAGCTCAAGGGTTGGTAGGCCTCGATCCTTGTACCTATTGCTTGACAATCTGCCTCGAAACCTACTAAGCTAGCTCCTACATCAGTTAGAAGAGGAGCAACTCAGGTATATGTAGAGTATCGGGGCTCAGTTGAGCTCGTCTTCCAAATTTGTGTGCATGTACGCTCGCCGGTCTGCCTGCCCGTCTGAGTGTTTGTCGGTTTGAGTGTGTGTGTGACTCGCATTGCCCCGCAAGGGCCCTAGGTTATTAGCACTTACCTGCGACCGTGACATTGAGGGTTGCGGCGGAGAAAACACTCAAGTGGGGGGGGGGAAGAAGTTCGCGACACTTTAGAGCAACGGACAACACTCAAGTAGCAGGTAGGTCGGTACCACACCACGTAGAGGTAGATTCATCGGGTACTCGAGGCCGAGCAGAAGAACACAAAAGTTAACATTCTTAAAGGCCTAGTACCGGTAGGTAGACAGGTACCATCCCAAGTCTCAGTGTGTGTCGTAATTGTACGTGACACAACACCAACCCAATCAACCACTCGAGCTTTTTCGGCCGGAGGGTATTACTACTGATCCTAACCATCACAGCGCGCGTCATAACAACACGCGCGCATACGTTCGAAATTTTCTGAACGATTTGCCCCGGCCTCAATGGTCGAGGAAATCGTTTCAAAGAGCCGAGGGAAAAACGTACGCATCTTGAACTTCGGACCGACCCCATCCTGGTAACCGATGTCGTCGTTGTGTCGACTGCAAAACCCTGGCCAAATACCCTTGTTAGGGTATTTGGTCTGACACCGCCCTAAGAAAAGGCATACCTGAATATCCACAAGGGGCCCTTATCTCAACGCTTTCCAAATGCAAGTCTCATGCAGGGCTGCACGCCGGTTGGTTGAAGTGTAGTCGGGGCCTCGCTCTATGGGTTCTTCCGGAGGAGGCAGCTACGCTGATGGTGGTGGTCTGGGCACACGAAACGTGAGGCCAGCATAGGAAGATGGGGCCGCAGGCACTTGGAACGCAATATTGTCATCGCATCCGCACGTAGACATTGAGGGGCGTGGATCGCTGTCGAACAGTGGGACGCTAATTGGCTATGGCTTGGCATGCGGGACAATGAGTGGTTTATTGGTACCAAGATTGTGTGGCGAAGGCGAGAGGGACTAAAAGAAGGAGGATATCAAAAGAGAAGGAGGAGTATGAAGAGTGACAAGGAGAAAGGTGGTGGGGGGAAGAGAGAAGGAAAAAAGGGAAATGAAGGAGGAGGGAAAAAGAAAAAAGTGAAAGGATACTACCTCTTTTATTATTATTGTTATTATTATTGTTGCTATCATTATTATTATTATTATTATTATTATTATTATTATTATTATTATTATTATTATTGTTATTTATTTTGCTATTGCTATTAATAAACATTATGGGCCAGAGATAAAGAGAGTGCGGGGCATTGGAGAGGAGAGAGGCATTGTCACTATGTGGTGGTGTGTACCTCCTTCATCCTCCTCCATTCTCTTCCTTGATAAATCCTCTCAAGCACCTATCTCCCCGACTATAAGTGTCAAATAATGAGTTTCATTGAGTTAATCCTTGTTTTGCTAATTTTTACCCTAGCGGTTATCGGGTAGCTGAAAATTCAGGAATGAAAATTCTGAAGTGAGAGTTTTTGGCAGTCTAAAAATCATGAATGGTCCTGAAGTGGTGAAAGGTTCGAAGACCCTGAAAACCACATGTTTAGGGAGGCTGCATCCTGAAGTGGTGAAGGATGTCCTGAAGTGGTCAAGTGGGAGTTTTGGGCAGTCTGAAAATCTTGAATGGTCATGAAGTGGTGAAAGGTCCAAAGACCATGAAAACGACCCTTCATTACTTGAGGATGCAGCTTGCCTAAATATGTGGTTTTCAGGGTCTTCGGAGCTTTCACCGCTTCAGGACCATTCATGATTTTCATACCTGAATTGTCCTGAAGTGGTGACTTGGAAAGGTCCGAAGACCTTGAAAACCACCTGTTTAGGCAGGATGCATCATGAAGTGGTGACGGGTGTCCTGAAGTGGTGATGAAAAATATGACTGTTGTTAACCTTCTCTCAATTTTTAAGGTCCGGACAATCAAATATGTAGACTAGACATGACAAAAAACAGGGCGATTGCGGGAGCTCTGCCAGTGTTCAGGAGGAACTTTAGAGGCAGGGAACCATGAGGTGCGGGTCACCTATTCCTCTCCCGTATACCCATACAAATTACAACCCTCTATTGGACTGCACACATGACTGCATGACATATTGTTCGTATTTTTTTCAGGACTAAGCGTATCAAAAAGGAAAAGATTATCTGATTGAAGTAAAAACCTTGTTTGGAAGAAGGAAGGAAAATTAAATCAACCAAGAAGAAATCTACAAATTGTTTGGACTTGAAAAACAAAGTGGTGCGATGGCGGCTCTTGTGCGAGTCGTCATGCTACTTAGGCATGCACTGACTCAACCAAGGACGAAACGGTGGGATACTCATGTGTGAGTTACCCTACTATCTGCCTGATCGACTGTCGTCGTGAAGAAAGATTCGTCTAACATTTAGGAAAGATAGTAAGAGACTCTTGTGAGGGACGCCCAATTAACCTATCGGACTAGTCTTGAAGGGCGATGAAATACCCATGTGTGGGCGTGACAATTGTCATTTGAGACTCGACCGAGTAACACTACCAAAAGACGACGAGGTACTTATGTGTGATTTACCTTACTACCTGTCGGATCGACTGTCGTCGTGAAGGGGAGGAATGACTAACATTTTGAAGCAAAAAAAAAAGACTCTTATGAGGATCGCCCTGTTAACCCTTCGTACAAGTTTCCGAAGGCGGTAGAAAATCCATGTGTGGGTTTGAGAATTGCCTTATGAGATTGGGATGATTGACACGATCAAAAGGTGGCTGTACTCCTGTGTCTGCTACCTCACCATCTTGATTAATTAGGGATCTGATTGAGATTGAAAGGCGGAGGAATAAATTTGTGAATCTATTCCTTTGGTAGCATGGACTAACCGGTTGGAGATGATGGAGCAAAAACATATAGCAAAGAGGGGTGAAGACTCTTGTGAGAGTCATCGCGTTACTGATCTCCTATGAATCAGATGAGTAATAGGAAGTTAATGTGTGAGTCTTGATAGTACTTGTTTAATACCCGATTAACTAACTCGGAGAAAATGTGGAGTGCGGAAGATTGAGTAATAGTAGGATACTCATATATGAGTAACCTTGCTACTTGCCTAAGTATGATTAATAATATAATTGGTTACTAACAAACTGTTTATCCAATACTAAACCAAGGGAATGAGGGATTTTGGTACTAACTTTCCATCTTATTTACGGCTAAAAAAAATTCAGTCTTTGCACTTATTCAATGTGTGGTAGGCTACTCCAATGAGGGTCATCCTATTCACACACTTGAGTCGAAGAATGACTAACGATCTGCAAGAAGTAGTAAATCACATTGTTTCTCTTTCTTTACCTACTTACTTACCCTCAGACAATCCATTCACCAAACGGGTAGTAGGAAGACTTTTGTAGGGGTCATCTTATTACTTGTTTATATATGGACTACTCTTTACCCAAAGAAGTAGTAGGGGGGCCCTTGTTAGGGTCAGCCTATTACTTGCTTGATTCTGTACTAACTTACGAGATGGGGTACTCCTGTGGGAATATCCTAAACACTCGTTTTCTGTCTAAACTAACCAGGTCTCATATTGGTCGGTTTCGGGAGAGCGATAGGATGCCCTTGTGAGGATCGTCCTATTGCACTCATGAAGTTAACCGGGCATTTGGTCATGTGATAGTAAGGGGCTTGTGCGGGTCGCCTATTATTCACTCGGACCATTATTAATTTTGGGAGGGATACTCTTGTGTGAGTTATCCGGCTACTCGGAACAGATCCTGTGTATTATTTTACTAACCATTTGTGTTTGTATTGAGTGAGATTGAAAATGAAGTCAAGTACTCATGTGTGATTTACTCGACTTCCTGTTTGATTAACGGGTTGCTTGGTTTTGACCAAGTAGCAAGAGATTCATGTCTGAATCAATCTACTACTTGAGTATGCCAGGACAAAATAGAAGAGAGAGAGAGGAAATAACAATGCTACATGTTGGGGCAAGGTCTTCATATATCCGAAAAAGAACAAAAGAAAGTAGTTAGGACCACGGGGAGAAAATACAAGTAGAATAAGAACTACCGCGAGGTCCGTGTCCATTCATGGCTTTTGAATAGAAGGCCACAACGACAAATGAGTTAAAACTTTACTACATAAGCACCAAGGGGTATGCTTATTTCGAAAGAGAGAGAATGCAAAAATTGAGAGTAGGGGAAATATGAGTTTCCCTAAGACAACTTAAAACACAGACATGAAACTCCTTGAACGAAAGGAGAAGGAGACAAACGACTTAGGGTAGGGTTATGAGAGTAGAAGTTAGGGATTAGACTTTGGGATGTCGATCTCAAGGCTCACAGTCCAGATCTAAGGGCTAGACCCTTAGAGATCAACATATGAAAAATTGAGTGGGAGTGTTGAATCTTTGTTGACATGTGTGTATGTAGGTCCCTGTTTGATCCACAATTGAAGTAGTGTATGTAAAAAAAAAAAAAAAATCGATTTTCTGTTATCTCTCAATAACAGGTCAGTTGTTACCGATTCAACTTTTTCCCCTTCACTTGATACCCACATCTAAAGACAAACCTTATGGTTTGTAAAACTGTCACCTGTGGTCATTGCTTGAATGGTCCTAGTCAATCTCAAGGGTCCTTTGAAGAAATGTGAGGGGGTTGCGCTTACGTCTCAGGAAAGATAGAACTGTCATATATGGTTTGGGGAGTTAAGGACAAGGTCAATGGTTGATGGTTGACGCCGTTAATGCATGGCATGTGAACTGTCTTTGCATTATTCTGTGCAGGTTTGTTTTGTGCGCGATTTTTTATTGAACTGAATCCAATTTATTGAAGAGTCTCGAACACACAGCACTTGTGAAAGTGATAAGGGTTCTCGGTGATAATACTTCCATATTCATTATTTGTCCTATGTAATTTTTATATTGTCTAATGTTCAACTAAGTCATAATCTGTTAAGTAAAATAGATTGCCCTTGGTAGTGAGATGGTTTGATTGATACTTTGATCGCTATGGTTAGACTCAGAAGCGGATATAGACAGCCTTATAAAAGTTCGACCTGAATATCTAGAAGTCTGGGATAGGAAGATCACATCTTGAACCTGGCTTGACTCACGGGTCAGTCTTAAACGTCTTACCTCGCGTACCCCATTCCTATGCTGCGACGATCGAGCAGACGCCCTCGGCCGACCTACCTCTACAAAGGCATGTAAAAGCCTTCGCATGTGGGTCGGTAGCTCAGCAGGGATACGCCTACCTAAGGGTGGTGACAACCCTTTGGGTAGAGGTAAGTTATACCTCGCGGCACCGCGACCTATCATGGAGCGTCGTGAGAGGTATAACATGCTCGCACAGTCAGAGTGGTGACTGTTTTTTTTTCAACACTCTGAAAAAAAATCCTGCGTGACACGACTGTGAGGTTCGGTGCTCCTTGTAGGGTGCGAGACCACAGCGCGCGACAATGTAGGTTGGTGGTATAGACAAGGGGGGGGGGAGACGAGGTAGGTAGTTAATTCCTCAGGGTTCTTTTAGTTTTCTCTCATCTTTCTCTTGTCATTCGAAATAATCTGTTTTTTTTGCGCTTGTAGCGCATGTTTTTTTTCCGAACCTTGCCACCCTTAATGCATCAGATATTTTGGTTCTTAGCCCATGTGTCCATATTTCTCTCTCGAACCTTGTCATCCTCAATGCATCAAGTAATTTATTTTTTTGCCCGTATAGTCCATATTGTTTTCCCGAACCTTGTCACCCTCAATGCATCAAGTAATCTGCTTTATGCCCCGCATAGTCTGTCTTTCTTTCCCGAGTCTCGCCACCCTCAATGCATCAATTTTTTTTTTTTTTTGGCACGTGTAGTACATGCTTCTTTCCCGAACCTCGCTACCCTCAATGCATCAGGTAATTTACAACAGTCAGGATCCTAAAAGATACCTAATTAGGAAACCAATGAGGACACCATCGCTATATAACAACGTGACGGGCCGTAGACTTAGCCCGATCAGCCGGTCTATGGGGCCAAAATGAAGACCTAACCCTCATGTACTAAACTTCGGGAGAGGTTCATGATATGATATTATATTTTTTTGAATAATTAGTGAAAAAGGTGAGAGTGCTTTGAAAAGGTATTGGTTAGGGTTTGCGTCCTAAGTCGTGACCCCGTACGCTTCAACCCTATGCCTAAACTTAAACAAGAACTGTATAAACTAAATGCAACATATTATATTAATATACAAACTCAACTAAAATCAACACTGGCTTAGACTCAACTATAAGTACATGAAGAAGTTTGAGTTTGAGATCGCCCCATGACTCTACACACATCGCAAACATGCCCTGCGTATCCCGCATACGAGACTACATGCCAACACATTATGCATAAAACAAATAACTCGTTAGGTTGAACTCCGGTCTACATCTAACTGGCATGGGCTATACACATTTAACACACCTTTTGACTCGTTATCATTTTCAAATGTATAATGCTCGTACTACGAAAATGACTTTTCTGCATGTATCTGGTTAAAGTCACATCCAGATTCCGTCCAAAACAAAAATCTCTAAATGTTTGGAATCCTAGTTTCTTCAGTCATGTGGTACATATATTTTGTGTACCTATGCATATCAAACCTTGAACTGTAGTACATGTGTTTTGCATACCTGGACATACCAAAACGTGGGCAAGGTCACACTTTTACAAATTAAGATATGTTTTTTTTTTTTTTTTTTTTTTTTGCACGTAGAAAGGAGATCAATGACCAATATATCTTTATCAATTTAGGAAAATTGGACTTTGGGGCTCACCGCACTACTCCCTACTTGGCCATTTTCGGGAGTGCAGCGTCGCCACATTAGCTTTCGAGTTCAAACTATCAGATTGAATTCGAGAGCTGTAAGAATGTTGCTCTCGAGAGCACTCCCGAAATTGCTTGAACCTCCCGCCTGTAAAAGGTAATTTTCGGTAGACCTCTCACGAAGGCCTGTATTTTGACCAAAGAACTCGTGTGCAGATAAGCATTTTTCTCACAATTTTTGTTGCTACATGCTGGACAATCTATGTTTGAAGTGTGTCTCCTGACCTCCAAATCGGAGAGCGCCCCAAGTTGAGAGTGCAATGTGGCGAAGCGCACTCCCGAATGGGTTTTCTTGTCTTCGGACGTTCGGAGGTACTCTCGAAAATTTTCTCCAAGTCAGGAGTAGTGTGGCAAGGCCCTTTGCTACATGCTTGTGGCTACAAGTTCAGAGTATGGGGCTCGTTAGACACTCCCCGAAGCGTCCTCGGGCCTGAGGACGAAATCCTTGGAAGGATTTACCGTTTTCGGCGTCATCATTCGACCCATCCTTGGAGCGCCGGCTCAAAGATTCGTCCTTGGAGCTTTTTCGAGAAAAAGAAAAAAGAAAAAAAGAAAAGCAGTCGTGCTTGAGGCTTTCAACCAATAGGGTGCCACCACGATCCCGATTTAACCGTTGTAACGTCTCTCTACGTGTGTGCCCTCTCCTCTCCGTGAAACGTGGATCCTTGGCTCCAAGGAACCTCGTGAGGTCCCTTGGAGCCAAGGATGATTTGGCTGGGAAATCCTTGGAGCCGAAGGACTTGTCCTCGAAGTGTTTTCACATTTTCGTTTCCGATTTCATCTCCGAGGACAGGTGGAACGAGGACAAAATCCTTGGAATCACGTCCCCGAGGAGTGTCTAACGAGCCCCTTTGTCAAGTATGTCAGGGTCATTTGGCATGTGCTTCCGTCTTGCTCCGCTCGCCCGCCAGATAGAATGTCTTGCGCGGTACACAGTATTCTGTGTCATCCGGGGGCCAAGTCCAAACCAAGTCCAACTAGGAGGTTTGGACTTGGTTTTGAGTATGCACCTGTTCTTGCCATCCGATTCGAACATCTCACGGCCGCACTGTGGCCACGTTGAAACATACTCGAAAGGAAGACTAAAGCCCCGCTAGTGGGGTTGTTTGTGAGGAATTCCCTCTCTCAAGGTTTAATTGGTTTCCACCCCTCCCCAAACGAAACAGGGCTCTCCCGAGCAGACCACCGCTGACCCGCTGGCGGGATCTACACTACACGAATCTTCAGCGCTGGAGCGCAAACCACGAGAACAGAGGTCGATCGCTGGTTCTCCAGGCGGGGGCGTCCTTCCAGCGTCCTTCGTTTGTCGTAGACAATCGACGGCAGAGTGAGGGAGTGTTCAGTGCAACGCTGCGGCAGGCGTGACGGAGGGTAGTTTCGGAATGTGCGCGCCCTCGTCAAGCGCGCGTTCAGCCAGTAAGCATGGGGCTGGCAGCGGTGACTGTCACGCGCTGCTGCCCGCTTTCGTCGAGTAGAGAAACGGACGAATGTGTGTGACTCAGTGAGCTAGTGACCGAGGTCGTAGGCGAGCTTTGGTCCTCGGTCTTGTTCGTTGTGAGGGATTTGCCTTGCACAGCTTGGCGGTGCGGGCGGAAAGAGTGCGACACCGTGTTCCTTTTCTTATCGGCGTTCTCTAACGCTTGAAGTGCAGTCACCCGTAGCCGACTGAGCCTATCCTGTAGGTATCTCGCGGAAATCGGTCCTACCTGGGAATCGAGGTAAGCGAGTGCTGTGTCGTGTTGAGGGAGTGCAAAGCCCCTATGGCGGGTTGTCCTTGAGGACTTGTGGGGATGGTCAGAGATGGCGGGGTTCCGACCCGCGCTTAGCTTTCGCGACAAGGGTTAGATCTCTCTCAGGGGACGCACTTGTCAACGGGCGTTGGGCAAAGCGACGTTGCCTTTTCTATCCCTATGCTCGCCTCCCTCGGGCTTGTATGCAGCTTCCTCTTCCACCTTCCGAGGACGCGCTTTGCTCAATGAGCGGTAACTCGGTCACAAACCTATTCCGTGGCTGGTGTCCTCCCCTTCACTCCTCCCAGGACGTCGTTTGGCGCGCTTACTCCTCCCAAGCGCGCTGCTTAGAAGGAACGAGGTAGAAAACGGGTCGAGGGAAGTAGCCATCAGCAGCCAAGAAATAGGCGGGTAAGTGATGATAGCGAGAGATTGATAACGCCCACACACAGACACACACAAACACAGCCACCCACCCACCCACACACACAGACACACACAGAGAGAGAGAGAGAGAGAGAGAGAGAGNAGAGAGAGAGAGAGAGAGAGAGAGAGAGAGAGAGAGAGAGAGAGAGAGAGAGAGAGAGAGAGAGAGAGAGAGAGAGAGAGAGAGCCACCCGGGATGGTGGTGGAATAATAGATTGCGGACGTAGCGCAACTATTGAGTGGCTGCGGGCGTTGAATCTTGTCTCTTGGGGAAGGGGAGACTTCCGGTGCTTCGCCGTCGATTTACCCTCGTTCGAGGTGTGGTGTTGCGGGGGATAGAAGGGCAGAAAGCATTTCTGTTTGTGATGAGGAGGGAGAGAGAAGGCGAAGCAATGAGAGGCGGGAGGAGATCGTTGACTCCACGAATGGGATCCTCCTCGGGTGATCGCCAAAGTTGATGTAGGGGCAAGGCTTTCCTCCTGCCCTGCTTGGAGAGTTGGGTGGTCGTGGTGTAGTCTAGACGAACTTCAGCTGGTGTTTCACTTTGTGCTAGGTCGAGCAGGCTCAGCAGTCCGAAGATTCGCCAGGCAAGAGCAGCAGGTTGCGGGAGTGGCTCAGGAGCAAGCGGGGATTGCCAAAAGTAAAGTGATAAGTGATTATTACTTATTGCCGCGGTTTCACTCAGCGACGGAGGGACACAGAAGAGTCACGTACGTGGAAGAGACTTGGGTGGTCTTGTTGAAGGGAGAGAGGAGGGGCAGCAGGAAGGAGGGGGGGAGGGGGGAGGGCAGATATGGATCGCAGCTGGGACAATCCCGGAACTGTAAGGCAGACCGCACCCGATAACGAGACGTGGGAGGGGGAGAGCAACAGCAGTGAAGACGACTCTTCTATAGGGGATTACGACGGTACAGATATGCCGATCCCGGCGCACGACATCGATCTAGAAGACGAGGAGTTTCCTCGTGAAGATCTTTTGATCGTCCTCGAAGGGCTCAATAAATGGCCCTGGACTGTCTACCCTACTCAACTCCGCAATTGCCTTGCTGCGGCGGCGAAGATAGTACACGGAGGGGGCGAGGATGTGTCGCCGGAACTTCGCCGGCTCCAGACCCTTTATCGGGAGGCCGTGCCCAATGCCTTCGAGAAGTGTCTGGACGACAAAGCGATTTGGAAATGGAACGATGTCATCCATAGCAACATCTTCGACGCCCTCCTGCGGCTGATCGACGTGGTGGTGGTGAAGCTGCCCCAGCTGTTTGTTGCGGACGTAGGGACCGAGGATGACGTCCTTCCCCTGCTGAGGTCTCTCTCTCTGGGCCTCGACAAGTCGAGCCAATATCACATCAAACACAAGGAGCAGGTACTGCCCGACGTGGCGACGCAGTTGTCGGATCCTGAACGATTCGCGAGACCTATCGCGGGGTCGCCAGCGCGGACGAAGAACGGGGACTGGTACTGTACGCTGAGGAAGGCGCACGTGAGAACGACAGATGGGTGCTCGTGTCATCGGTGTCGGCCACCGCCGAATTTCTGCTGGCTTGCATATCTGCTGAATTACTTGGGACTAGGGCAGTATGGCAACGGGTATGAGGTGCTGCTGAAGGTGCTGCAGGGGTTGCAGAGATGGCAGCCGGCGATCATGGAGGCGTTGTTGCAGCCGATTGCGAAGGCGGCAGAGTTTCTGGTAGACGATTGCGCGGCGATGTTCCTAGATCCGTGTCGGTCTGTACTTAGGTCAGTATCGGACCTGCTAGAGAGGGACGTGGACGCGCTCAGCGACAAGACCAGAGACGGTTCCTACACGGCTCTCTCCCAGATCTTGAAGTATCTTCAGGCGATCATCGGACGGTCGCTGTCGGCGGAAAAGGCGGATGGAATGGTGGCACAAGTTCAGAGAAGGATGGTCGAGCGAATGCTGGGCTTTCCTTCGTTCAATAAGCAACTCAGCGCAGTGCGGGAGATCAACAAGTTGCTGGAAAACGCTCGAAGCATTGCCGTCCGGTACACTCTCTCTTTCCCTGTCTCTCCCCCCCCGTCCCACCTCTCTCTCTCTCTCTCTCCTCTCTGCCCCCGCTTTCTTCTAGCTCTCTCCCTTCGCGCTCTGTGTCCCACTCTTGTTATAACCAGCTCGGTGCAGTCCGGGAGAACAACAAGTTGCTGCGAATAATGTCAGAAACCGTCCGTTTCTCTCTCTCCCTCTCTCCCTCCAATACACCCGCTCTCTCTTCGCTCCTGCTGTTCTTCCAGCTCTCTCTCTCTCTCTCTGTACCCGCTGTATGTCTCTTCTCTCTCTCGTCCAATTTAGCAACTCAGCGCAGTCTGGGAGATCAACAAGTTACTGGACAATGCAAGAAATATTGCCTCTAGTATTCTCTTCTCGTTCGAAAAGCGACTCGGTGCAGTACGGTAGATAAAACAAGCTGGGAAATGCTATTAGCCTTTGTCCAGCCACCTCCCTCCCTATCTCATCGCTCGATCTCTCGGTTTTCCCTTTTTCTCTCTCTTCTTATTCTCATACCAGATATCCTCTGTCTGTCTTCCCTCGTTTCCTTTTCTTACCCTTCTTCACCTTTCTCCATCCTTCTCCTTTCCTGTTCTCTTCGTCTCCTAGCGCGAGGTCCTTTCGTGTTCCTTCTCACGCTTCTGCAACCCCGTGCTTCGCGAACGAGTGTATGTTTGGCCTCGCCTTTGTTTCTTTCTCCTGCTGAATTGTATGAGAGACCAATCGAAGGTCTCTCATCCTATACGGCTTACCTTCCTGATTTAGGTTTCCTTTACAAAACATGGTGGCGGCCCTCCTTCCTTTCTGATCTGGCCTCTCTCTCTGATGATATTAGGAGACGTCCATCCTTTCTGAGTATTCCTTCCTTCTGGGACCCCTGAGGTGGCCTTCCTGTTTACATGGGTATTAATTTAGCATTCGGCAAACCGGGAGGTGGATCTGAGACGACCCTTGAGACTTCTCCCTGAAATGGGTCTGTTTATATGCATAGCAGTAATTGTCCTGAGGCAGACCCTTAGGTGGCTTTCCTGAGGCTCTGAGATCGTCTGTCCGTTTATATAGGTTGTGATCGTCTTTCTGTGCACCCTGAGATGGGTCTCAGCTGTGTCTGAGATGACCCTCCGTCCTCAGAGTAGTCGGTTTATATGGGTAATAGTCCGTTGGCATATCCGGGGATGAATCCGTTCATATGACCTTCCTTTTCTTCGACTCTCAGATGGGTCTATTGATATGGATATAGATATAGTAGGTGTCCTTCTTCGGGCCCATCTCAGGGTTGGCCTTTTCTGAGACCCTGAGATGGATCTGTTGGACATGGTTCGTAGTCGTCTCTCCGCAATTACTACCTTTTCAGAAGACGGAAGGGTAATTACTACCCTGAGATGGACTTGAAGAAAGTGGAATCCATCTTTCATCAGCTTCTTGCTCTCAAGATGAGAGTAGGGATGATGACGATGATGAGAATAGGGATGATGACGATGATGAGAATAGGGATGATGACGATGATGAGAATAAGAATGATGACGATGATGAGATTAGGGATGAAGGCGATGATGAGAATAGGGATGTCGAGGATGATGAGAATAAGGATGATAACGGTGAAGGAAGGATTTAGGCTCGGCTATGACGTACTTCCTCTTTCCACCGAAGACAATGCATCCTGATCATGAATATATACGAACTATACCCTGTAGTAGTTGTCCTTGTAAGGAGACAAAACTATCCTGAGATGGATTAGACGGAAGTAAATCCATCTGTTGTCCGCGTCTTGCTCTCACGATGAGAATAGGTATGATGTCTATGATGAGAAAAGGGACAAGGACGATGATGATGATAATAGGGATGAGGACGATGATCAGCATAGAGGTGATGACGATGATGAGAATAGAGATGATGACGGTGAAGCAGGGATTTTATGCTCACCTATGACGTACTACCCTCTTACCATGAGCACAACGAATTCCGATCATGAGTATACACAAACTATGTTATAGTTGTCTGTCCTTGTAAGGAAATGAGAATGAGTCGTGTACTTCCCTCCTTCGAAGCGCGTAAATGTCTAAAAATACACCTTTAAACGAAAAGACCGGACGCGCAAGTGGGAGTAGCAATCGCCTGACGAGTGTTTACGGGTAAACGAGAAGAGTGAACGGAACGGCAACATATTCGCTTATGAATATATCGGCAAACAGAGCTGCCCGGTAAACCGAAGGCAGAGGGGGGGAAGAGGACAACAAACGAGGGGCTGTGACAAACTGTTTCGTCGGACTTTCACCGACTCATATATATTATTCAAATGTTTAAATCTGTATTATAGATGTATCTATATAATATATGTATTTATTCCGATCCCATTGGGCCTCACATCAATTCAGCCAATTTTTAATTCCCATGAGCTAGTCTAGATAAGAGCTGCGATGGTTGGATTAGGATGGTCGTATGGCGTATTATCTTGTTTATTAACCCACGACACCTCTACACGCAATTATATCTTGAGAAATAAAGAAGTATCATCTCTCAAACATCGTTTCAATTCGATCACAAGAGATGTATATAAGTTCGTGGATTCCGGACTTAAAAATATGGAGACGCATACGACGGTAAGATTCAAGGTATTGAAGATTTGATCTCCCCTCTCTCCCTCCCTCTTCCCTCCTCTCTCCTCTGTCCCTCCTTTCCCCCGTCTCTCCATTTCCCTCCTCCTTCCCCCTCTCCCCCCTCTGCGACTTCTTCGCCCCCCGGCCGCCCCCCCCCCTTCTCTGGGCCTTCTTCCGTACTGTCTTTTCATCAGCGGGTTATTTGATGCTATGCCATTGGAGTACGCAATCCATGTAATAGCAGGTACCGAATCTATGATCACCGTGGAATCTTCAATCTTTAATCATTGAACCTTTGTAGAAAGATCCCGTTCTACCCAATTTTCAATCATTGTCGTTGATGTATATACGTTACGGAATTTTCGAAACCTGATGTGTGCTGTTGTAGCGAATCGGCACTTCCTATCCAGAACGACTACCGGTACGTCAATGCAGGTGTATTCTGAAACTATCTGTATTCCAATTGGGTGTACATCAATTAGTACACGTGTACTCTCAAACTATTCTTATTCTTAACGCAGTTTGTATCCGGAACGACTACATCAAATACACATTTATTCCTAAACAACTCTATTCCAATCAGTTGTAAGAATAGACGCTGGTTCATGTCATGTACTAGATCAGCCATACATGTGTGCTACTCAACATCCATCCATCTATATTTCAGTCAGGTGCTACCGTCTTCACCCGAATAGAACGCCCGGTCATTATCGCTATATCTAGATTGAACCACAGCAATAATGACCGGGCGTTCTATTCGGGTATCGAGACGGTAGTTCAAGAATACACGTGTAACAATCCGCGGGCTCCAGAATCTCGTCCACTCGGCAAGATATTACGAATTACCGTACCATTACCCGTGGTATAAATCCTGCTAATTGGAGTGTATCCATCTATGTTCCACGTGTAAGCATTAGATAACAACGCCAGATATACATTGTTCCACGTGTAAGCACTAGATAACAACGCCAGAAATACATTGTTCCACGTGTAAGCATTAGATAACAGCGGCAGAAATACATCCGCTGAACCCATGTGAGTACGTCAGGCCGCGCACATCACACGTCACCGCTATTACGTCACCACACACACATACAGTCTGACACAGTCTTCCTTTGGGCCTTTAACTTCGACGTTCCTGGTCGCAATTTTGGCATTTTTCGAATCGGAATCGTAAGGGCTTACCGGGTTCCCGCCGGCAGGATACGATGATTTCGGTTTAAAAAACGGGGCCAAGAACGTCAAAGCTAAGCGCCCAAAGGGATATTCTTCTTTTGTGAAGTTGTGTACAGCGAACGAGTCACCAGACATAAATCACCGTACACCAAGCACGTGCACACATCACCACATGACATTCGTCGCCGCACCTCATCTAAGATTCATTCATCAGAACACACGTCACACACACCAAGTATTTATTTTGTGATTTTTGGTAGATTTTTTATACCATCTAAAATCGATTTCCACGCGTAGATCAGTACACATACATCACCCCGCCTACATCACCACACACGTCCCCACGTCACACATCTCCACACATTGTCGTCACGACTCATGCATCGCCACATCATCACGGCAAAGGATATCATGATCGATAGCATAGGATCGGGACAGATATGATAAGACTTGGGATATACGATCGCGACAGATGCGGTGTACACGTGTCACAATCCGCGGGCCCCAGAATTCATCCACTCAGACACATTACAGCACGTGATTCACCACAGACAGATCACTTGTACGTACATCACCAGGCTGAAGTTGCGGTACTGTTACGTGTTATGCGGCGCACTGATGTCGTACGCGTTGTGAATACAACGCACGGTTGTGGTAAACGTTATGCGTACAGCGCACAGCTGCGGCAGTGACGAGGGACTGCCAATCCAGTTCTTCTCATCCATGTCAATCCATCAATCCAGTTTTTCTCATCCATGTCAGTCCATCAATCCAGTTCTTCTCATCCATGTCAATCCGTCAATCCATTCGCCAAGCTCGTCATCAGTCGATCCATTTGCCACGCTCATCATGAACGAGTTCATCAATAAACAGTTTATCACTTCTGTTGACCAAACGGTGCGTGAATTTACCTATAGCTTATATTCATCAGTCTGTTTTCATCGGTATACGGAGACATGTGAGTGGCATGCGCGTATAGTGAGCGACGAACGAAGTCGAGGAGGACGGGAAAGGTTAGCGGTGGACAACGCAACGACAAGGGGGGGGGAGAAGACACGCAGCAGCTTGTTTGTTTTCCTGTAACGCGGCAGCTTGTTTTTTTTTTCTTCTTTTCTTGTTGGTTTATATCTCCTTTCCGCCGTTTTTCGGTCTTTTGCATGCCACAGTCATGCGTGAATGCGATGATGTGGATGATGTGATAGCATGTTACGTGGATAACGTCATCGTCTAGTTCGTCCATGAATGGGGGCACAGCTACGGCCGTGATGAGTCAATGCGGTGGCCTTGGATGATAGGACAGTGCACAGGTGCGGTCGTGATGAGTGACTATGAATCACTTGCCATGAACATTTACAAAAAGACTTCATTCTAGTTCCATATGGTTTCGAACTCAGGTTTTGTTTTTTTCTTTTCTTGTTGGTTTATATCTCCTTTCCGCCGTTTTTCGGTCTTTTGCATGGGATAGACACGAGTGAATGCCATGGACATTTAAAAAAAAGACTTCATTCATCCGGTCGGTTTCGACCGTATGGTTTCGAACTGAGGTCTGTATTTGAACAGTTCGTAGCTGCACCGGCTGTGCTAGGCCTCAGTCATCCGGTTGGTTGTCGTGCACAGTTAGTAAGACGCTTTTTCCCTTCAACAAGACGTACCGATTTGATTTATTTATGGAACACGGGATACCGGTTGTATCGATTCGAAAAGGAATCGGACAAACGAGCCAGGATTTCATTTATGGAACACGGGGTGTGCGCAAAATCCTCTCTACAGAGGGAAAGAACGAACTAGCGATAGGGCCTCGCTCCACTGGTCACCAAAAGTGCAAAATGAGAATGGATCTCCCGTCTGGAAATGAATATCCAATCTGTAGGCCAGTTGTTGTGATTGTTAATTACATTCAACATGTCCTTATGCTTGTGAGATTCACAGTTCGTTTTTTGTGATCTCTAGGTTCACAGCTTTTTTTTTTTTTTGTTTTTTTTTTTAAGGCAGTTACTTCAGCGTCATAATGCAGTTCACAGCTTTTTTTTTTTTTTTTTTTTTTTTTTTTACAAACCAACTTTGCAATCCATTAGAAAAACAAGAAGGGGGAGGCCGGGAATCCCTCCACAAAAAACAACCCGGAAAGTGGTAACCTCTGGGACCATTACCCAGTGTATGGTGCAGGCGTTTTTTGTGATTTGTAGGTTCCCAGTTTCTTTTTTGTGATTGTTAAGTTCACGTTTGCCAATGGATCTCGTATTCACTTTTTTTCTTTTTTTCCCCCTTGCGAACGTAGGGCCCCTATCATTCGGTGGCTGGTGTCCTTCCCTCATCGACAGTGCTGTCGAAGGCTGGGAATTCTGGGAATTCGAGATCGATCGAGAGTGCTCTAGAAGGCTGGCGTCTGACAGCTCTTGAAATCAGTTTTCCGAAATCAGATTTCCAGAGTACAGTTGAAAAGTCCTTAGTTCCTTTCGGTTTCGGAAAAAATGGAATGGTCTGACAGCTCTCGTAGGGTTTCTTGGGCCCATGTTTTGAAAAACCAGATCAGGCCCCTTGTTTGCCAGTCCTCTTATCCTAATTTGCCATTTCAGCCGGGGCAATATGATGATCATTTCGGAAGAACTTCATTGTACTCCTTGCTGATCAGATGCGATACGATTTCACCCTATCGGTGTCTTTTTTGTGGTTAAGTTTTATCCTAGTATGAGATGATTAATGGTAATTGTCCTAACGTCCTTATTAGACCGGTGACTAGTTTTAGACGGACTACAGACTGATGACGTCATGTGCTCACATGCACGTCATTGTTATCTATATGATTTCACCTGTCGACATCCTGATGGATATCGTCCCAATGCCAACATCTCGCATAAACTCTTAAGGCTGTGTGTGTGGACCACCTGTAGTAACGTTCTCAATGTACCGGATCTGGAAATGGCCCTGGTAGATTCAAAAATGTTGGGTCAGTCCGTATGTATCCGGATGACAATGCAGTCCAGATGCATTTACAATGCTGTGCAGTGCAGTGAGGGTCTGTGTGTGTGGGCAATCTCCTTCCTTGTGGCTCTTCAAACGGTCACCTTTTCGTCTTCCTATTTTGAAAAAGGGGGGGTTAGCTTCTATCGTGCGATGAAGAAGATTAGCCCCTGTTCTATTTCTGTTGGGAAAAGGGGTTAGGTGAATTGAGCTCCTAATTTTTCGAAAAAGGTGGCTCCCC
>BFEA01000098.1:1780213-1795920 GCA_003427395.1 Chara braunii
GGGAAAGAAAGATAATCCAATTATCACAAAGCAAATAACACATCCCACAGATCAACGTATCTTTTTTCTTTTTTTTCTTTTTTTCTCTTTTTTCTTTTTTTCTTTTTTTCTCTTTTTCTTTTCTTCTTTTTTTCTTTTTTTCTTTCTTTTTTCTTTTTTTCTTTTTTTCTCTTTTTCTTTTCTTCTTTTTTTCTTTACCTGCCCCCACCTCGGCAGATAGGACAGCTACGGTGAGGATGATGTGGATGTTCACAAGGATGCCCAAGGAGAGCTGCGCCAGCACAGCATTCTGCAGGACGGCTAGCACGAACCATCCCATCAAAACAGTCCTGACAGAGGACGTGTTGTCCACATGTCAAAAAACACGGCAGGACGTTCATCACAGTGCGGCATCATACAGTTCTGATAGCGTCCTTGGGCACAATAGGGACAACGTATATCTGGGTGATAGGGATATTCATGTGACGATATATATTTGTCTTTGTCTGCGTCCCGGTTGGTTTTGTGCCGTTGTTCGGTCTATTTTGCGGTGCTTTCGTGTGGGACTAGTAATCCGGGTTCTTTTTTATTTTTGGCATCATGGTTGGTTGTTTCCCGTTGTTCGGCCTGTGCATTTGGGGGCGGTGCTTTTATGTGGGAATCGTCATCTGGGATTGACTTCTATGTTTTGTTGGATATCCTTCAGCACAGACGGCGGCAGTCACAATAGATTGATTTCTTTTTTTTTGCAGGCAAGGTGTTTTGATATCCTGGTTGGTCTTGTCCCGTCTTTTGGCCTGTGACGTGGGGGCGGTGCTTGCATGTGGGACTTATCATCTAGGATTTGTTTTCCCCCTGTTTTGTTTTGTTCGGCTGTTTTCTTCCTTTTTTCTTTGCCTCTTTACCCTTTGGCTGTGTGCAAGTGGGTCGATATGACACATGGGGGTGGGGGCAGCCACCACTCAACCTACATCCACGTGGGCGGCCTTGTACGCAAGAGGTTCTGAACAGGGGGAGTTGTAAGGAAGAAAAAACGTTCTTTTTTTTTTTTTTGCTTCGCGCTCTGATAACTTTGTGATGATATATGTCCTCTTCTCCCTCTCTGCCTACGGTTTACCTGGCAGCTCTGTTTGACAGTATATATTCAGCCTCCTGATGAGTCGGTGAAACTCTGACGAAACAGTTTGTCACAGCCCCGCGTTTGTTGTCATCTTCTCCCTCTGCCTACGGCTTACCGGGCAGCTCTGTTCGACTATATATCGTCAAATATATACTAGGCTACCAGAGTGGCCCGGGGTCACTTGCCCGGCCGGGCCAACAGGGTCACCAGCCCGTACGTATGGAGGTCCCCGGGCAGACCTCCGTACGTACGGGCGTTCGGTGTCCTGTACGGGGTCCGAACCCGACGGCGTTTGGCCCCCGCCAAAAAATATTTCGGGGCCTAAAAATAATTATTTTTTTCTGAATTTTTTTTGGCGAGTTCTCTATGACGTGAGGTACATGCCTGTAAATTTTCAAGTCATTTGGCTAAGCCAAATAAGAATTAAAAATCGCCAAAGATGGCGGTGTCAAAATGTGCTCGCCCACGTATTTTTTCACTTTTTACTTTTTGTTTTCACTTTAGTTCGGGGTCTAAACAATTTTATTATTTTTTGAAAATTTTTTAGTGGGTTTTGTATTATGTGAAGTACACATCTGCAAATTCTCAGGGCATTTAGCTACCCCAAAAAAAAAGAAAAATCGCCAAAGATGGCAGTGTTGAAAACATGCTCGCGCACTCACTAAATTTAATTCTCTTTTTATTTTGATTTATTTTTATTATTAGTATTTGTTTTCCGCTTTTTATTTTTATTTCAAATTTCGTAAGGAATTCGGATGTAATGCTCAGGCAAATCTTGTTTAATTTATTTTTCTCCATAACATATCTTTTTTTCAGATTTTTTTTGATGACTTTATTTTTTCATTTTTATTTTTTTTTCTGGGTCCGCGTTCGGCCCGAACGGCCGAACGCATCCCCAAGGGGTCCCATACGTTCGGGCGTTCGGCCCGTCCCGAACGCCGGTTACCCTGTATATATATATATTTTTATTATTTTTAATTCAGTAAATTTTTTTATTTTTTTTTAAAGGTAAGCTTTATTCTTTTCTCATCTATCTCATTTTTCTTGATAGTACGCATCTATCTTATCCTCTCACTATTCTATATATAGTAAGGGGGAACACCAACCAACCCGGATCCCTCCCCAGCCCACAGGGTAGGTTGGCACCACATCTGTGGTGCGAGGGCAAGGCTGTACCGGTCCCTCGTCACCGGCAGGCATTGCCGATGTGACCCTGAGGCAAAAGTTGTCCGATTTATTTTTCTGCATAACATGTTTTTTTTTCGGATTTTTCGGATTTTTTTGTTTTTTGTTTTTTGTTTTGTTTTTGCTGGGACCTTTTTTGATCCTTGCACGGGCTGGCCACCCGGGACCCGGGCGGCCCGGCTGGTAGCCTAGAATATTATTTGGCTGTTCCCTTCCTCTTTTCTTTGCCTTTTGGCTGTGTGCAAGTGGGTCGATATGACACACGGGGGTGGGGGCAGCCGCCGCTCAACCTACATCCACGTGGGCGGCCTTGTACGCAGGAGGTTCTGAACAGGGGGAGTTATATGGAAGATTAAAAACTGAATTCATTTTTTTCTGTTTTTCTTCCTTTTTTTTTTTTTTTTTTTTTTTTTTTTGCATTTGTGCTCTGATATTTTTGTGATAAAAAACCGGTTTTTGAAGATGCATCCTGCGGACCCAGCACGAGGCTCGCACGGTCATTGGATGGGCAATGGATGGGCAACTCGTTGGATGGGCAATGTCATTCCATGTAGTTGTGCCCTGAGCTCTGTTTTTCCCCCCCCCTTGGTCGCATGATTGATGGTCCTGTATGTCATCGTTTCCTTGCACAGTTGCTGGTCGTTTGTGGCTGCGTGGGGGTGGTGTGGAGGGTTGCTGCATTTTTCGTTTTTGGTCCGGTCACTCTATCTGAGGCTCAACTGGCAGTTGGGTGGGAGGCACATTCTGCGTTTTTTGCTTGTATTGGCAAGTTTTTGTTTGAGGGGTGGGCTTTGCAACAAGGGTTGCTGTTCGAACACAAGTACAGAGCAACCCCGTGCAGACGTTTTGTGTGAGAACAAGTGTAGTGCCGGCCCTGGACTGGCAATAGAGAGCAGCATTCAAATCCAATGCGGGCTCCATTTTGCAGTACCGGGGGCTGCTGTTCGAGTATGAGTACACAGGAGCCCCGTTTCTGGTGCATGTAGTACCGCCCGACACACATGGTATCACCCCGACCACATAGCATCACCTAGGCCAGGTAGTATGACCCTGGCCACATCGTGTGACCCAGCCTACCTCGTTTCACATGCACCACATAATACAACTCTGCCCACATGGCACCTTGTGCAGTCTATCTGGTCCATGTATTACTGCCCAACCCCCTTCTGACCCCGGGATACTGATGCAACATTTTTCTCGGGGATTGATTATATGCTATGCGGAATGATGAGGCACAGAACTCTAGATGTGGACAGTGCATACGGATGTGGGGAATGCGGTATTGTCAATGTGAATGCATTCGAAGAATGAGTACCTTAACCCTAAAGCGGTATTGAAACAAGCGTGAATTGGATTGCACAAGCACAAAGGACATACTCATGGTGATGTAAGAAGAGTCACGATTCATAGTGGCATAATTTCTTCTATAAGTCATGAAACATGCCTGCAATGTCTGATGTAGATGCAGGTGATCAGGGAGATCAAGTCCACTAAGAAAAATCTTCAAGAGTGAGAAGTGGAAAAATAGATGTGGTGTATTAAAGATGTCATGGGGGAAAGGGGTTGGGAGCAAGGAGAAAAGGCAGGAGGGGAGGAAGCAAACCAATGAGAATTGAAAATGCTATGGAGATAAGTCCACGTAATCCTTAATGGAAAAACATGACATGGACATAACATAGAATGGACAGGGTCATAGGAGAATGGGAATTCGAAATGGATAGAACGGAAATGGAGATTACAATCTGCACTTCATGTGCATATGTACCGCCTCCTGACGAGTTGGCGAAACCCCGCCGAAGCAGTTTGTCACTGCCCCTCGTTTGCTGTCCTCTAGTACCATAAGGTGGCCATACCATGGACATGGTGCATGCACAGGAATCCTAACCATGTGGATCTGCTGTGTCATTCAAAGCAAATGGATGGTGGAGAGGACTTGCTGTGCAAGCGATGCTGATGGTATGGGTGAAGAGAATGGGTTGTGAAGATATCACTGGAGGAAAAAATGCGTAGGTGGAGTTATGAGATCGATGTCTGGAGTTGCACTGAGTCCGGCTGCAAGGGGAGAAGAACCAGACCCGACTGAGCCATGTCTCTGTCTCAATTTGGAAAGGAACGTCTCAGATGGGGAATCATCTTTGTCTTGATTTTTGAAATTGGTGCCCCAAATGGGGAGGAGTCAGATCTTGACCATTGAATTTCCGAAATGACCTTGACATAGTTCAGCAGGGCTTCCAGATGGACACAATTACTCCACCCTGGGTGGCAAGCAACAGTAGCTGGGGGGTGGGGTGGGAATGGTGGAGCAAAGGAGGGTACTGTGCTTGCCTATTTTACCAGCCTGATTGATTACTGGAAACTGGCGGAAAAGCCTATGTTGATAGTGGGTGGAGGAATCGAAACTGTGAGTTCTGCAAACTGAATGGGTTATTTTTTTGTTGACGTGCTAACTGGAATTGCATGAATAGGGACAATTCGCAAGCAGTGCGGACAACAATAGAGTGGCTGGAAAAGAATGACATACTGAGACGGGTCCTGAGGTCCCATCTTCATCACAAGCAGTATGTTGATCAGGTACGGCAGCTGACAATCCTTTTTCGTCAGATATGATGTTCTCTCTCTTCTACTTTTTGGCAAGTAGCGGTGGTCTGTATGGGTACCTTCTGGCCTCACCTTCTACCTATTGCACTACTGCCGCTAACGAACAGAATGCTCCCTCATCACCATCCCTCATTGCCTGCCTTCCCTTGCTCTCCCTTGTTGATCTCCCTCATCGTAACCGTCTGGACCTGAAAGATACCTTGTATGCATTCATGATCAGGGTGCATGCATCGTGTTTGGGATAAGACCATAGTTTGCATGCATTGTGTTTGGGAGAAGACCATAGTGTTGGCGGGCCATGTCTTTGACCAATCATGGTGGGGTCAGTTCACCCTGACATGTCGTTGGCTTTATTAGCGGAGGCCAGCTGTTGTTATGCTGCAACACAAAAGCAGGGGAAGAGGGTAGAAAGAGCTGGAAAGGGGGCAAGGGGGCACAAAGACAAAGGAGTTGTTGATGGGAATGATTTGTCATTCTCAGGATTTGAACTGTATCAACAAGCTACCTATGAGTGCACTGTGACTTTCAGAATTTGAACTCATGACCTGTTTATGCGAGGGTTGAGCCCCTCGGCATGCTGGAAAAAGGCACTGCCTGCCCTAAGTGAAGGCGGCCTGCAAATTTTGGCCTCTAGTGATAGCAGAAAATAAGGCCCCGTGGGTTGGTTGCTGTACGCAGCGTCTCCAGCCAACCGGTAGGGCCCAAGGGTTGAGCCCCACGGCATGCTGGAAAAAGTCCCTGCCCGCCCTCAAGTGAAGGTGGACCTGCAACTTTTGGCGTTGGCCCAATGGGTTGGTTGCTGCACACCCGGTTGGTTGAAGATCCTGAGGCCAAGCCAAAGATGTTGTTGGCCCCATGGGTTGGTTGCTGCACTTGGTTGGTTGAAGATGCGGAGGCCCAGCTGAAGATGCGGAGGCCCAGGGCACTTACAGTTGAGCCCTGTGCAGATTATGGAGAGGAGGCCCAACCGGAACAAAGGGAAGTCCCAGCAGAAGCCGCAAGAGAAGAATACACAGAGAAACCAGGTGAGCCAGTAGTAGTAACTTGCTAAGGGTCTGAGCAGGGAGGTCAGTCCTCTGAGGAGCTAGAGGAGGAATGGTCTACGAAGGACCTAATAGCTTCCTGGGTGACCATGGCAGAAGGTCCAGAGGGAGAACTGATAGTGATAGAAGTCGATGTAGGTGGCTGTAAATCGGGGGCCTTGGCAGACATCAGTTCTAGACAGGCAACTCTTAGGGGACCACGTGCAGCACAGTTAAGTTGAGGGGAAGAGGGGGGATGTGGACGTGTGTGATGGGGCACTTACCTGGTGATGAGAAATGGGCCGCTAACTCATGCGGCAACACGACCTTTTGTAGGGAAGGAGTCCAGGTCTGGGCTTAGAGCCCGAGTAGGATTGCAACATTGTCAAAATCGGAGGCAAGATGGGGGCTTTCTTATCATGTGACTTCAATGCTGGTTCAATCTTATTTGGTGCGATTTCACTCTGCATTCTGCTTTCGGTATCTGCTCGAAGTTATCTGGGCTTTTTTGGAATGTTGCAATCTGGTTGATTGTCATTCACATTGCTCTTTTCCGTGCATTTATCTCATTACCTGTATTCCCATAGCTAACTCATGACCAGTTGATCAACAGCTACATGTGCGTACCATTCAGGAGTGTTACCCTTGTATCAACAGTTACATGTGTGTACGCATTTTTCTTTTCAGTATTGAGTTCATCATATGTTCATCAGCAAATGCATGTGTGTACAATGCTGGGTCTCCCTCACAACCACCCCCCGTCAGGGGAGACCTGCCTTTTTTTCAGGTAATTGGAGCAGAGATGTTGTAGAACTGTAGTCATAGGGTATAGACATTGTGGATGTTGTACTGAGATCGAGATGCCTATACTTCCAGGTATACGGAGGTGTTGTGTGTGTGGGGTTCTTAGCTGAGTGCTGGTCTGCTATCCCAGAAGTTGTGGGTTCAAATCCTGTTTTTCCCGGGAGGTATCGCTGAGTGGCTGAAGGCATTTGCTTGCTTAATCTACATACAACAAGATTGTATCATCGATCCAAATCCCATTTCCTTGGTCCTGTCTGGAGCGTTGTTCCATTGGTAGAACGAATGTTGTATGAAGTTATCAGTTCAAGCCCCATTGTCTCCAATTTCCCTGCGAGCCCACGTAGCCAAGGTGGTAGGTTAGTCCCTTGGTAAGGGAAAGGCCTCCTGTTCGAGTCCAGTTGCAGGCTCCGTTTTATATTAAAATTACAGGGCAGGCAAAATCATGTTTGCAGAATTGTGAAGCGGATATGTAACTGTTATGGAGAGAGTTCCCCTACTCAAAACCGCATTCAAATGTCCCCATACACATCTACAATGACAGGCAGACTGGAGAGAGCAGATTCACACCATAGCCATGGAGAGATGTTGCGCAGCGGAAGCCAAAACCAGATAAAAATTGAGAGAAAAATGTTTGAATCAATTATTTATTACAACCCCTGCTCTCCTCCGCTCAACCGAATAACTCCAAGATTCTCAACCACGAAATCTGTTCCACCTCCAATTAACCCCCAGCAATACACTTCAACGAAGTTTCAGTGAAACTTCTCCTTCTCTCCTGAGCGCCAGCCTCCAATGATAGCCCACTGTTGAAAACAGCATCCCATCATGCCCCGAGTTGTGAGTACAGGTGCAGATTGGCGTGAGCCAGACATCAAACAACAGTGCCGCAAGCCACCGTGAAGCAGAAAATGAACCTGGATGAAGAAGCAGATGGTCGCTAGCTATGGCTGCAACCAAGCAATTGCTGCTTTGCTGATGAAGCAGCGGCAAGCTTCTGACCTCCCAAACAGCAGCGGGACGGTAGTGGCACCAGCACCTGGAAGACCTCCCACAGGCGCTGCCTCCCGAAGTAGTAGGGTGGCCCAGCTATGGCAGCCCACAGCTTCCTGCAGAGGAAGGGGACAAGGCTGAAAAATAGCGCAGCTCTCGTAACCCTCGTCACAACTTCAGGGAAAAAAAGGAAAAGAATCCGAAAGTCGTTGGGCCTCTGCGTACTTCTACCCAACTTACCTAGATTTACAACACAGCAGCCACCTGCAGACCAATTTGACTGTCCAAACAACAAACAACTACAGCCAAATAGTCAAGATCTGCCCACTAGGACACACGAAAGACAGACCTATGGGCCTACCACTTTCCAGAAGAGCAGAAAAGGACAAAGCAATAAGGCTGAAGGGTCTGGCCAAACAGTTAAGATCTGCCCACATGCATCATCTATATGGAAATCTAAATTAAGGGGACCCCAAGGATAGGACACACGAAAGAGAGACCTATGGGCCTACCAGTTCCCAGAAGAGCAGAAAAGGACAAAACAATACGGCTGAAGGGTCTAAGACCGCCAAATAGAGACTACTAGCGACAGGTTCACGGATCAAGCGCAGTAGGAGTCAAAGCTAGAAAACAACAGATACAAATTGTAGGTCGCGTGATCAAGTACCGCAGGGGTCAAAACAGGGGAATAGCTGACGAACTTAGTGTACAGCCCCATGTGGGCAGCTGCAATTCATTGCATAATAATGTATTATCTATTTCGTTTTTTGACTGGAGAAAAACTTGTGAAAGGTAAAAATCACACGTTGCTGTGGTCTGCAGTTCACGCTGGTCAGATTAAATGGGCACACAAGTATCCTCTCCCATCAATATCCTTCTTCGCACTCCCTGCCCTTCCCTCGGTTACACATACAGCAACCATCCATCGGATACAAATGCTTGGCCCTATGTGGGCTGCAAACATGCATTGAAATGGACACACCTCGTTAACCTGCTGTGCCAGATTTGTGTGTTTTTGCTAGAGGTGGTCAGGTGGGTAAGGAAAGTGATGTGCCTGATCCTTTGCATTTGTTATTGGATTTTTTTATGCCTGCATGGCAGGTGGAGAAAATCATGCGATTTTTATTGCAGGAGAGGTGCCTCTCGGAGGAACATCTAAATGCTATTTGGGCAGCGACTGAAAAGCCGGACCAATTTGAAGCTGTGAGTAATCCCCCTTGCAGCCTGTGCTATGTCGACTCTTGTTTTAGAAAAAAAGAGTGGCCCATTTGAAGTGCATGGTTAGACTGACAATCTGCCTGCATAGCGATGCATCTTGTTTCCCTGCTATAGACTAGTCTATAAATTTTGTGTCTAGGTATAGGCCTTGTTTTGATTCCCCCCCGCTGTTCGCTTACTGACGCATTTATTGTTTTGCTGGCATTGGATGCTTGGAGGTCTCAGCTTTTGACATTACTCAGATGATTACTGTGTAATGCGGTAGCTAAGGTATTGGTCCCCCTTTCCCCCCGCAGATAGACTACCGACCAGGCTGATAGCCACCTCCCACCTATGCAACACATCCAATCAAGGTTGCCAGTCATGTACTATGTGATGCTGAGCAGCAGTGTTGTGCCTGGGTGTATACTGCCACGTCTCTTGAATCTCTTTTTTTGAGTTGGAGCCTGGATTCCCTCTTTTCACCAGATATTGCTGTTGAACTGTCAGACTGCTAGTACTGTTATATTTCTAATCCTGTTCTTTGCCAGCATTCTGATTCTACTGGTAGCCGTCCAGATGGTCTTTCTGGCTATGCGTCTAATCCTCAGTCGTGCCTGCTTACTGGCTGTATGGCTGTCTTCTAGAGTGACTTCCCTGACCCGGTAGGGTTCAATCATGTTTCTGTGTTTGGGTCTCATTGCACTGCTTAGTGTAAAGTGGGGTGTGTATCCTCAGCTAGAAGGTGGAAAGACCCAGTTGTTCTTCCTTGCGTTTGATGAGTGGCGGAATGAAACCCTTCATAATTTTCCCCGGACATGTGCTGAGTGACCTTTTTTTTTTTCTGTTTTGCAGGTGAAGAACAATATTTTTGACCTCCTTGCAGATTTGGCATGGTCTTTTTCCCCTGAGCAGCTGGACAGTTTGTTTGGGCGTTTCGAAAGGAGCCAGGTTGTGTTACATACCAGACTCATGTTCCGTCTTTGGAATGCCATGTGATTTACACCAGTTAATATTAGATCCTAATAATGGTAATTCAACAGAGTCATGCCTGCGAGTCCCTCATTCTGCAAAACACTGAAGTCACCCTAGTCGGTGACGGTTTTCTTTTGTTGTTTTTGCTTTCATTTTTTGTTATCCGTTCTCCACTTTTAACGTCTCAACCTATGCTTATCCTGCCTCTTAAAATCATAGGTCACTTCCAAGTACGACCATTTGCTGAGGTGTCAGTCGTGTCAGATTCTTAGGTATGCAAGAGATTAACTGCTGGGGTCACAAGTTGCAAGATATTGAAATAGCCATTACGTCTGAGTCTATTTTGCCGCCCCTCCCATTGTGTGCTATGTTGTAGTCTTTTGAGCCTGGGTCTGCCATCCCCATCACTGCGGAAATTGCGTGTTTCCCATTGTATGTCACCATCAAGTGAAGGCATTCCATGATTCAGACCCCAAATTCGAGTTTCAGGGTCAAGGTCTTAGGCCGAGACGGTCAGTTTCAGAGAAGTCACAATCGGGTACCTAAGTCCAACACGCTTCCGGTGAACAGTCACATCCCAGGGCCACAGTTTGTGTTCTTTAAGCAAAAGTCGCGTCTCACAATGAAAAGTCATATTGGAAAGTCACATCCCATGGGCAAAGGACACTTCCCCAGGCAAAAGTCGGGTCCAGAGGCAGGAGTCACAACCCACAGTCAAAAGTCATGTCCCACAAAAAGTTGTGACTCGCAGGCCCAAGCAGCAGCACACCAATGAAAATTCGGGAAAGTACCAGGCCCTGAAATTCGGAATCAAACAGGCCGTGGGGACGTGGTACCAGAACCAAGTTAAGCCCCAAGAAGCAGAGGCTGGGACGAGTTGAAGCTCAGTCCAAGACAATATAAGGACTGGCCGGCCTACTCGTTCGGCAGATTGCTCATTCGCATGAAGTGTGGAAGTGCTGGTGCACTTGTGCACTATTGTGAGGAGCAGAGTACTGAGCCAGGGAGCTGCACTGTAGAAGGAGAGAGAGGGAGCAGCTATAACTGCCCAGTGCTGGCCGAGGGAAGGCAGCCATAGCTGCCCCAGTGTTTAGTAGTTAGTAGTAGAACTCAGAGGGGTTACAGCAGTTGGTGTATTCAGAGTTGGTCCTCAAGTAGTAGGTGTGAGTGAGGTGGTAGACAGAGAGAAGACCGAGAGAGAAGAGAGAAGAGTATTGGGAGAGAGACCTGAATGGAGATACTGTTTACTTGGGTTTGCACTGTTGAGCGCTTGTGACTGGAACTCTTAATTGCTCATATGATAATTTGTTGGAACTCTAAAGCTGCGCTTACCTGGACTTCGTCTCTCTGGCCTCCAGTGTGAACTTCGTGTGATCTCATTCATGCGTGGTGTGTGATTGTGTGCACTCATTGGTGTTGAACTGAGAGGTTCATTGCACAAGTGTGTTAGTATCGTGACCGATGGTACCCAAATGGATTGTATGCCCCAACCAAAAGAAAATTTGTGCATTGCACACCTCATGGAAGTGAGCTTTGTGACATCAGGAGGATGGGTCGCCTTTACCAACTGTACCTGCGGGGCCCTCTCTGGTATGGGGAAGTTACACGATGCACATGAACATCTTGTACCCTGCAGAAACTACTCCCCTGTTCCCCTCCCTCCACTCTCCCTGCTTTGTGTGTGCAACTCCATGCATGCTCGAAAGGACGCACACTCATACACCCACTACTCCCCAGTCCCCGCCCCCACAAACATATGAATGTCGTGTGGCCTGCACAGAACCCCCTCTTGTTCCCCTCCTACCTTCCCTGCGTTGTGTTTGCCAGAGCATGCCTGCAAACAGGCACAGAAGCACCCTCACCCAGTCCTCCGGGCCCCACATGCAACGCGCACATGGGCAAAGATGATCATACATGTAAACACCTCTCATACACACTCTCTCTCTTTCTCACATGCATACAGGCAGTCCACCTGCCCGTCAGGCCGCAGGCAAATCTATTGAGAACTGTGAACTTTGGCTGTGCTCAGGCATGTGAACAGTGCGAACTATGCAGCTGGAATGCCTGCAGCCATCTATGTGGCAAGTGCTGCACAGCAGCATGAGTGGACCATAGCGTACATGCACAGCATCGAAATGCGAAGTGGAGGGTGGTAGTGGGAATGAGTATGTAGGGAGGGTGGTAGTGTGAGTTCCATAGTTTGTGAGCTGTTAACTGACATTGGTAAAGTCTTCTGAAGGATTTCAGTATTACCATGGTTGCCGTGGACCTCGACCTGGGACATATCCAAATAGTCTGGTTCCAGATGGTCTGGATGCCATCTCGATGTTGTGATTGATCCGGACAATGGGTGCTAACTCCTTCCTTTTCAAGATGGCCCTAAAAAAAAAGTGTTTCTATTCCTATGCTGCACATCTTTCCCTGGATAGTTTTGTTTTTTTTGAAATTTTTTGCGAAATTAATGTGTAAATAAGTGTTGCACACGCCGACCGTCGGCGACCCCTGACTGGTCGGCTGCGCTGCCGACACGCTGACCGGTCGGCTGGTCAGGGGTCGTCGGCACCCTGAAAAAAAAAAAAAAAAAAAAAATTCTTTGGGTTCAGAACCCCTAATAACTCCACGAACACCCCCATACCCACCCCAAATACCCCCATACACCCCCCCAACACCCACAAACCGGCCCCCAACACCCTCATACCCCCCCCAATACCCCCTATACCACCCCTATACCACCCCTATACCACCCTATATCCCCCTATACACCCCMCCCCCAACTCCCCCATCCCCAAAAGTTTCTCAGCGGATTTGGGCTGTACTCAGCAAGCGCGGTACAGCTTCCAACTCAGATCTGAAAAAAAAATAGTGGATGGTTGTTTTCTGACTGGTCGGCAGACGGCCGACCGGTCGGCTGCAATACGGTCGGCGGTCGGGGTCGACGGTCGGCGGGGATGCAACCATGGTGTAAATTGAATATTTTTTTATCCTGTCAGCGTGTGGACCCAGACAGCCAGACAGTCAGGAGGGTAACCACGTGTATATTACTATATTGTTTTGGCATTTGAGTCGATTATGAACTCAGTACCATCATGTGCTGCTTTGGAGCTAACTTCAATTGCCTTCAACATATTGGAATAGACTTCCACGAGCCGACCGCTGACCGTGCGACCTTCAGATCAGGACGCATACACTCAACCAAATGACCAAGTGGACCGGGGTGAAAGTTAAGCCCCAAGATGAGCACTTAACCCCACCCCGGCACGGGTACCTTTTTCCCTGCGACCCGGTGTACCCAGTCACACACACACACCCAACACAAGCGTCGAACGTGCGACCTCAGTAGGCATACACTCAACCAAACAGCTAAGTGGACTGGGGTGAAAGCCCCAAGATGAGCATTTGACGCCACCCCAGCACGGGTACTAGTTTTCCCCCATGACCTGGTGTACCCAGTCACAAACACACCCAACACAGGCATTGGCACAGGCACCAACCAATGTATAATCTCACTGATGGTTGGTTGCTATGCTAGCCTACATTGCAATAGACTTCCACGAGCCGACCACAAGGATCGAATGCGCGACCTCCAGGTCAGGGGGCATACACAACCAAGCGGCTAAGCGGACTGGGGTGAAAGTTAAGCCCCAAGATGAGCACTTAACCCCACCCAAGCACGGGTATTCATTTACCCCCACGACCTGGTGTACCCAGTCACACACACACACAACACAGGCGTCGACGCAGCCACCAACCAATGTACAGTCTCACTGATGGTTGCTATGCTAGTCTGCATTGCAATAAGACTTCCAAGAGCCGACCACAGGGATCGATCGTCACCTCCAGATCAGGAGGCATACACTCAAGCAACCGGCTAAGTGGACTTCTACACTGCAATAGACTTTAACACATGTTATGACTGTAGGTAGCTCATGTCTTGACAACACATGTATACAATCTTTTATGGGTGCAGATTTCTAATGGCGCATGAGATCATTGCAGGATGACATCTTTCCGTGCTCAGTCTCTCGGAGAATCTGAAATCATTGCTTTGAAATGTTTTGTGAACTTATGTCTGTATGTTTAAATAAATTATAACAGGTCCCTATGGCCCTGGTTCCATATCCATCCCGGGGAGTGTCAGTCCGGTTCCTATTGCTTCGCGTTAAGATATTAAGATACATCATTTACACACACACATCCTGTATGTGTATATTTCTCATGTGGCTTCAGTCAATTATGAGCTCTCTGTTGTCGCTTTCACATGTCATAATTTTCTGAGGTCTCGTTTGTCGGTAATTGTGGTTATGAATGGCAGGGACGCCCTGCTTCTGACATTGTAAAGATACTGCAGTTAGTTAAAAAACTTGCCCGCAGTGACACGAAAGGTGTCATGGCCACAAGGTATGTGAAGATCGATGTAATATTTCCGCCGTCTCAATTTCCCCTTTTTTCTTTTCCTCCCTTTTCTGACGTGTTCATAGAGGGTACTGAAATAAGTATCACCTTCGGCACCTTCTGAAAAAAGTGGGTATAGTCAAATTAGAATTTGTGCTGGTTTCGTCTTTTGACCGTATTTACATTGCTCCAGAAATTTTCAACTCGGTTCTCAGTAACGGATGTTTCAAAAGTGTATATTTGTATTTAGTCTGGGGAGGCTACCCAGAGGTGTTGATTGAGGTAGTGAGATCTGGCTTGAGATCTTGATACCTTCAATAGAAGATCTCAGCTGCGTCGGAGTTTTGGAACCCTAGAAGTGATACGGCTTGGCATCGAGGTATGTTGTGCAGGGTGCCGAGGTGCCAGTCTTAGGTCCCTAGGTACGGAAATTAGGTGACCAGGTGCCAATGTACCGAATGCAGTCATGTGCATTTTGTATCTCAACTAATGTTGCTTCCAACCAGGAGACATCCCCCTTTCTTTTGTTCCCCCCCTTGGGCAGTAGCATTCTGAATTTGGCCGGCGTAAGGGTGCCTGTCTTATGTTTTCTCAAGGCTCCTTGATGCTTTCAATCATGTTGGACAGGATGAGGATGCAGTGCTTAAGTAGGCAGTCGGCACACTGCCTACTTCGGAATCATGAAAACCTTGCACTGAACAGCTGAAATCCGGTCATATCCTGAAGTGTTTTGACCATACTCGCAAGCATCCACTTGTGTGGCCCACTGTGTTGCCTTTGTTCACTTGTATACAAGTGTGCTCTCTCAGTCCTGGCAGAGGAATGGTTATATTTTCACTATTCCGGCATCACATCTGCTGTGTGTGTTTTTCCCTGAGCTTGTGGTGATGTTGATACTGAACGTGATTGGTTCTGAACTGATGTCCTGGGTGTGTTTAGTTCTGTAACCTTCAACTAACTGATGGCTCTACTTTCATCTATTTTTGCCTGTTATATAATGCAGGCTGCTGGAGCTGCTTTGGAATATGATGCATTCGGGCGAAGTACCTGCAGAAGTATTGGAGTCGGGTGCAATGACAGAGATACTTGGGCACTATCACTCTGTCAATTGTGCAAGCAAAGATGTGAGTGATATGAAGGGAACAGGTTGTGCTGCAGTTTTTTTACAACTTTGCCGTCATCATTTCTCGGATTTTCTTTTTCAGTTCTCTTCTCCAGATTTCCTTCTGTTTTCTGTTTGTATAACATTTTATGCCAGTTAGTACTCGTTCATTGCTTTTCCTTTCCCTCTTGCCTCTGTCAGAATCTGGACCTCTCCTGGCACCACCTTCGCTGAGGTAGAGGGGCTTAGGTTCAACACGTGTGTCTAGGGACACATCTTAATACCTGAGGAAGTGGGAATTTTCCTAGGCTGGGCCGCTGAACTTGGGGGCGGGTGCTGGGGG
>BFEA01000098.1:1809547-1823876 GCA_003427395.1 Chara braunii
CCCCCTGCCAGCGCTCCCCTCCACTCCCCTCCGGCCGCTCCCCTCCGCCTGCGCTCCCCCCCTTCCTCCACTGCTCTTTCACCTATCGGCTGCTCCAGCCCTACCCCCTCCTCCACCGCTCTCCGCCCCCCAGCTGCTCCATCTCCACCTATCCACCGCCCCTCCACCCCCTCCTCCTCCGCCCTTCACACCAGTCTCCCCTCCGTTCCCCTACTCCAGCACACCCCTTCGCCAGCGCTTCCCTGCTTCTGCACTCCTTTCCACTCATTTCCGCCAGTGGTCCGTGCGCCTGCGTTCCTTTCCACTCCTCTCCGCCAACGCTCCCCTGCACTCCCTCTGCCACGGCTTCCCCACCGGCGTACCTCTGCGTGCGCCCAATGCCTCAAAGCGATCGGAGGTGTTGGAAAACGGGCCTGGCGACGGTTGTTCCAGCTGCTGGAGGCGGCTGGTGAGTTGGTCAAACACCTGATTGTGTGTCTAAACCGCATCCTCGAGGTTGTGAATGTCCTCCTGCTGTGCAATGCACTTGGCCAGGAGGTTCGTGAGATGGAAGAGTAGAGCGATCTTGTTTCCACTCGCTTCCAGCTTCCCATTCTCAGCCTTGGCCCGCCAGTCCGCTGCCATTGTGAGCAAAGCTCGTTCTGCGCTGAATATCTTCTCGCGTCGTTGAAGTCGTTCTTCATCGGCAGCCTTTGCTGCTGTGTTGTCTTGCTGGCGCTGCTGTTCAATTGCCAATAGATGTGCCTCCTCGACCGTTGCTTGGCTTCGGTAATCCGAAGCAGCATCCGGGCCTGATAGGCCTCGTCCGTTTCCCCGGACTTCTGGTCCATGATGGCTGTTTGAGAGCGCAAAAGCATAGACCAGGCCGAGGGCCTGCTGACATGGTGGTCCCTGCTGTCGGCTGACGTGGTCTGCTGATGTGGCCTGCTGACGTGGCCTGCTGACATGGCCTGCTGATGTGGTCTGCTGACGTGGCCTGCTGATGTGCTCTGCTGATGTGGCCTGCTGATGTGGTCTGCTGACATGGCCTGCTGATGTGGTCTGCTGACGTGGCGTGCTGATGTGGCAACTCAGTAATGCCGCTGCAGGGGGTACCAGGAGACAGATAGAGAAGTTAAGACCAGAGGGGGCAACCACATAGGTGGGGAGGGGTGAGTCGGATAAATCGCCCAGATAAGGAGCCACTAATCAAAAAAAGAAAAGTTTGAACCCCCCCTCACACATGTCAGTTCAGGTTGTCCTGATTCACGTGCGGTGGTCCGATACCAACTGTTACATGCCCAGTTGGGCGATGTACATAATAGACCGAGGATCCGCAATGTGATAAAAAGGACTGAATGGACAATACAGTGAAAGTGGAATCTCAACAAGCAATGTGCATTCTGATACATAAAAAATGGCGCCTTGTGGCGCAGCGGAAGACTTAGATACCTGTCCTGACCTGACCGGGACTGACCGCTATCATGTAGTGCAAGACAGCGTAGCAGAACGCTAGGATACCAATGACTAGCCCAATCAATGATGCAATGCAGACCCAACATACATCATTCTCATCACACGTGTGAAGGGGGCCTGGCGCTACACACAAGACAAAGGCGCCAGGTCCACATCATGCACAGACGAAGAGGAGGGGAACAGACGAAGAAGAGGGGGAGAGATGGGAATGTCGTCAACACCAGGTCTTTGTTACGAGTCCCAAATAATCCCTCGTCAAATGTCTGAAGCCCCAAATGTCGAGTCTGGATCTGAATGTCACCAAGCCCGCTCTCTCTCATAGTCTGCTAATGCAGTGAAGTCAGGTAGCTGGAGGGTGAGATGGAGATGGTGGACTGAGAAGAGGAAGAAGAAGAACTCTCTCTCTCTCAGGTACTAACCTGTGAAGTTGGCGCTGTGCTGCAGCTACCTGGAAGGCGAAGCTGGAGCCCTGGCCTCCGCCCAATCTCTCTCTCTCTAGTACTATCCTAGCTCCTAAGAGCGCCCAGCGCTGAAGACTACTGCTAACGCTGCTACTACTCCTGCAGCGCTCCTCCAGAGTGCTGCTGCCGAATCCTGAAGACTACCTCCTGCTTCCTGAACTGAGTGCCTGGGAAGTACCTACGAACTACCTACTGGCCTGCAGGGTCGGCCAGTCCTATATAGTGCTGGCCCGTCCAGGAGGCTGCTCTTGCCAATGCCGAAACGTGCCAGACCCTGGCGTTGAAGCTCAACCAGGGGTTGTCTTGAAAACAGGCCCGAAATGGCCTGTGCTGAAACCCTGGTTTGTTGCCTGAGTTTCATGGCGGGTTGAACTGATGAGGGCCTGAAAATGGCCCTCCGTTTCAGGCTGAAAACATTCAGGGCCGGAAAGGCTCTGATTTAGCCTGAAACGGCACAGGGCCTGTAGGCCCTTGTTTTCATGCTTTCAGGCTGAAACGACACGGGGCCTGTAGGTCCTTGTTTTCAGGCTTTTGGCCTGAAAACGTCACGGGCCTGAAAGGGGGCTCGTGCAGCCTTTTGCAGGCACAGCATGTAACACACAAAGAGAGAGAGAGAGAGAGAGGGTTTGCAGGGATGCTGCCCTGTCCACGAAGTGACTTTGACACATGCTGCTGCATATCTTTTTTGTAGTATGTTTTCCAGGGAATCCTCCAAGACGGTTTGGCGTGCCCAGCGTCACGGCTCATATGAAAACACCACTTCAGATGCATGATCGAATTTCTCATATTTGGCTTCAAATGCCTTGCAGATAGGAAGTCAAATACTCCGGGTATACATTAGGAGACCTGCTGAAAACTGTGGCAGTATTACAGGTGCACACTACTTATACACTGTCTTCCCCCACCGAGCTGGGACTTACACGCACACATGCACACACACACACACACAGTTCTTTTAGCAGCCGGCTTTTATCGTTAAACGATGAAAACGAAAAACAAAGTGGAAAGATTTTCTCCAAGTGTGAAGAATTGCGTGTTTTCTGACATCTGAAAGAGAATATTTCTGACGCACGAAGAGAGAGATGTGCTGACCAGGTATTAGGTGTGAAAGTTTTCCGGATAGAACATGCCAGTTGCTATGCGACTGCACTCAGGCCACCACACCCGGCATGTGACTTGTTTTTTTTTTGCATACAGGTACCAATGGGAGTACCCTAGTGTCCAGACCCATGAACTGTTGAAATACAGACCCAAGTTTGGATCCAGATGTAATCAGATGAACAGAATAACAAAATAAAAAAGTGAAACAGGTTGGATGAACATAATAACAAACCAAAAGAAGTTGGCCCGCATAGGTTGGCCTGCCACTGCGAATTGCACACTCTTTCTGTCATTAGTGTGAGGGGTCCGTTGGCACGTGACCCGAAAACGGAATCGAGTATTTTTGCGCAGCGTGGTGAAGTGCACACTCTCTCTCTCTCTCACATGCACATACACGGTTATGAGTGAAGAGTTGGAGACCTGTGAGGCTTGGCAAAGTGCACCCTCTCTCTCTCTCTGTGGTGTTATGCGTGAAGAGGTGCAGAGTTCCATTCACACTTGGCCGGGAAAGAGAATAGGTAGGTTGGCGCGGCATGGTGAAACGCCCCGTCTCTCTTTTCCACCCACACGCACGCAACGCTGTTGCGCATGCAGTGCAGCGAACTCCACTACACAACCCTCCACCTGCATGTGGACGATATCTGGACCCTGCAAACTCAGAAATGTTGGTTTTGAACGGATACACCCGTCCGGAACGGGCCCAGGTGCATGTAGCACGTTGTGATATGGAGGGAGGCTCAAGATAGGTATGACAGGCTGAGCCGGTGTGGTGAAGTGCACGGTCTCTCTCTCTCTCTCTCTCTCTCTCTCTCTCTCTCGCACAGAATGGTGCGTGGTGAAGTGCACAGTCTCTTTCTCTCTCTCAGAATGGTGCTGTGTGTGTGCGTGCGGGGTAGCTAAGTGTCGCCTGAGTTACAGTGCCGATGGGGACTGCCCCCACACTCGCCCCAAGCAGTGTGTAGCATGCTACGGCTGCTAGACGGGTTCTGTTTTGGTGCCCGATGGTTGCTCAAGGCCTCCAGGACGAGCACCCATTTCTGGTGAGCGACCTGGAGGCCCACGGCCATATTCCATCCCAGGCCGCCAGCATTTGTTATTTTTGCTGCGTTATTCAGTTTCGGCTGTTGTAGTCCAGCTTCAGATTTGTCCGTATGTGGTACTGGACCAGGCATTTGTCTGTTTGTGCCTGACCCAGTCCTCAGGACCATGCTGCATCAGCAGGATTGCCTGGACATCACGTAGGGACCCAGGCTGGCCGTTTTCGACCAGGATTGTTGGACCAGGACTGGGGCCTGCGATCAGGACCATCGATTGGGCATCAGATCCGACGGTCCTGATCACAGACCGAGGACTGCTCAGCCAGGCCCAGGGGTACATAGCCGGGCCAGTCATCCGCTTTGAGGACATTCCGGCTTGAACCTCCGTTGGGCGTCACACTGCTGGAGCAGCGCCAGTTTGGGGAGAGATGCTATAGAGAAGCACTGCAGGATTACAGGAGTAGGCTGGAGTGGGAAGGTTTGGCAGGGGCTGTGTCCACGAGCGAGAGAGACTTACCTGGGCACCATAGCAGGGACTTCGTACTGGTCATGGGACCGGCCTTCAGCAGTGACGTGCATCGGGAGTCCTCACCTTCGCTGTTCAGTATTCACGGCATCGTCATCAGGAGCACGTGACAGAGGAGAATTCTTCTTCTTCTCCTCTCCACTCCTCCATAGCCACTGTTCTTCTTCTCCTCCTTCGCTTCTTCCTCTTCAGAGAGAGAGAGAGAGATTTCAGGCAGTGACTATTTCGGGCCATGGATCCCAGGATCTGATTCGACATTTTTGAGGACAGACATTGGTTGGGCATTTGACGGGGAGACTATTTCTTGGACGACGACAAGTTCTACTCTTGTCCTATTTCCCCTCTCCATCTTCGTCTCTTCCCCCCCTTTAGGAGGGATCTTTCTTCTGTGTATGATTACCCTGTGTGACGTGTGTGATGATGATTGTGTGAGTCGACTCTGGATCTGATGTGTCAGGTCGTGTTAATGCAGGTCCTTAGAAAAATCAGCAAAGCGTACATTCCAACGTTGAAGCTCAGAAATCAGCAGTGTTCTCAGTTCGGGTTAATGCAGGTCCTTACAGAAAAGAACTACTGCTGTTTGAACACCTTTATAACAGATAATTGGGAGAACCCCAAGGGACTACCGCTGACTGGACGATTATCAAGCACCACTCTCTCACCTGTGTACAGTGTGCCTCCTCAGAACTCTCAGATTTTAGAGCCAATTGGGAAGTATGGGTGTGGAAGACATGGATCCATCTCCGTTGCTCCTGTGGCATGTCGGCAGTCTGTTAAAGTACTGCCTCGCACAGTTCAGGGAAAGGTCAGGCTTTCTTTGTGGTGTGTTTTGCTGTGTTTGTGGACCCCGTTGCACTTTCCTGTTGTGAACTGCATTTTATTTTGGAAATTCAGGAACGCCTCTTGCCCTACGTGTATGAACCACAAACTAATGTTATCGACTGCATCCTTGGTTGTGTTGGCTGCAGAATCATGTTGCGCGAGAGAAGCGCCTACAGGCGCTAAACGCTGAGCATGAACTACTTCAGCTGGTGTGTATTTTCAATCAATCAATGCTGCTCTGTGTTCAGCTTGAGAGTGATGGCTTCCCATGTGCTAGAGGGGCTTGTGTACGGCCCCCTGGGACATTGACGGTGTGTTGAAGCGGCCAAGGGGTGCATGGGGTGGGGTACATGTGATTAGGGAATAGGAGGAAGCTGAATCATCCACCAAGTGCCATGGGAATTCAGCAGACATGCGGAGCATCGCGTGCGCGCATGTTGTGCACGTGTGCCGCACAGCACATGAGCAAACCTGCGCGTGCATGTGATGCGGTGCATAGACAAAATAAGGAAAAAAAAAAAGTCAGAAAGGGTTGGCCGTGGTAACCATAAGGGTTGGCCGTGGTAACCATAAGTGTTAAGAAAGAGAATATTTTGGGGCCACATTGTACTCGTTGGATTTAGTATCTTTTCCAAAGCGTCCCCTGCAAAGAATTAGCGGGATCCCATTCATTTTGAAGAACGTGAATTGAACTGCTAGAGGAACACGAGCAGGCCAGCAATATATCCTGGATTCGGATTCAGGTCTGTGTTCCAAGAGTTATGGGTTACGAACTTACTACAAACACTACAGTAGCTGTCTCGTCTTTTTGTTTTTCCTTTTCCTAAGGGCCTCACTATACTAATCAGCACTTGCAGAAAAGAAAAAGGTATGGCTTGTAGGGTTCAAGTTTCCAGGAGAAGATTCTTTCTAGTTTTGCCCACACAGTAGCTGTCTCTTTTTTCTGTTTTTACTTTTCTTACGTGCAGTGGCCCTAAGGGCCTCGCCCCCCTCATCAGCACTTTCACAAAAGAAAAACGTATGGCTTGTATGGTTCCAGTTTCTATCAGAAGATTCATTCTAGTTTTGCACATTTGGTGAGTAGTGGAGTGAAGCCCTGAAAAATTGTGAAAATCACATGCCGAGTTAGTAAGTCAGTAACCCATAACTGCTGAAACACGGACCTGAATTCGAAGCTACGCCATATATAGCTGGCCTGCTCCCTCCTTACTGCACGTCCAGTGACGACCCGTCCAGTGACCACCCTTCCCCTTCCGACGGGACCGTTGCCATATATTTGGCAGGGACGTTTTAAAGTAAGTCAGTAACCCATAACTGCTGAGATACGGACCTGAGTTCGAAGCTACGCCATATATAGGTGGCCTGCTCCCTCCTCACTACACGTCCAGTGACGACCCGTCCAGTGACGACCCTTCTCCTGCCGACGGGACGTTTTAAAGTCAGTCAGTAACCCATAACTGCTGAAACACGGAGCTCAATTCGATGCTACACCACATATAGCTGGCCTGCTTCCTCCTTACTACGTGTCCAGTGATGACACGTCCTGTGACCACCCTTCTCCTGCCAACGGGACCCTTGCCAATTTTTGGCAGGGACGTTTTGAAGTACCGGCAGGGGTTATCTGAATAATGTGAAAGGGCTCTGTGCTCTCTCTCTCTCTCCAGCGTGTATACACACATCACCGTTGGTTGCTTTTCCTTTTTTTTTTGCATGTGTGCATCTGCGATTAGTGCACCGTGCAGCGCACTTTCATCTATGCGCCGCAAGTATGGAATTCCGTGATTATCTACACTGGTTCTTCCTCCCCCCCCCCCAAGGGAAAAAAACGAAAATCCATAGGTTGGTGGAGGCCATAGTTGTGGCGCACAAGTGCACAGCACGGGCGGGGCAGTGTGCTGTGCGCTGGATATTCGCACGAGAGAGAGAGAGAGAGAGAGAGAGAGAGGGAGAGACCTGCTGGCTGGTGGCTTCCTCATCGGCGGCTGGCTGCAGATCCTTGCGGCTGCTGCTCTCGGCGATGGCTGCTGGGCTGAAGGTTGGACTCCAGCGGGCGAATGGGGGTGGACTCCAACGGATGAAGGGAGGACGCGGCCCGCTCTGGAAACTGGCAGCAGCGGCAGGCGGGAGGTTCAAAAATCTGCTGTGAAGTCCACTCGTAGTAACCTGTGTCCGGTCCATACATTCCTGTCTGGTAGGTCGAAAAAAACAAGAAAAATTGGGCCCGTATTTTTCCCGGGGGACCTGTAAAATGTCCTGGGCACCGGACCCCTACAAATGGCACCGGACTGTCTGGAAACCGTTCCGGACGTCTGGGCAGTTACCATGTTTTTATTTTTTTGTCTGGGGGCTGATTTCTGGACGTCCAGGACCGGACACCGGACCCCTACAAATGGCACCGGACTGTCTGGAAACCGGTCCGGACGTCTGGGCAGTTACCATGTTTTTATTTTTTTTATTTCTTTTTGGCCCAGCCAGTCAAGTGGACCGGGCCACTCTGGTAGCCTAGGGGGTTCATAATTTGTAGGGACCTCCCCCTGAAAAAAATGTTCAACTCGCTGCGTGAGTTCGGAAACCGGCCAGGCCCCGGGTATTTTTCTTTTTTAGGCAAGGGATTTCGAGTATTGAATTCTGAAGGCCCCTCTCCCAAAAATTTCAAAATGGCGGATCATGAAAGTTGGGCTAATTCCATTATATTTTCTTTTATGCGGGGTGTGGAAACTGGCCTTCCCACTCCCTTTTGCAAATCCCACACAGCGGTGGAAAAAATTCGTGAGAAGGGTGTAATTGCCCAATAGAGGCCTGCCCCACAGTAACTCGCAGAAGTCATGAGATCTGTTTGGCAAGGTCAGCTGACCACCAATATATGCTGAAGATTGTCATTCAGGTCTGCATGTCGGCAGTTATGGGGTAGGATGAAAGATGCCTGTAGCTCTCTCCGTTTTTTCTTTTTGTTTTCTTATGAATATGTACACCGGCCCAAGGGGCCTAACTCCACTACTCACCATATAGCAAAAGACATAAAATGGCGGTGTATGGTTTCATGTTTTAGCAGAAGATTCATTCTAATGTTATATATTTGGTGAGTTGTGGAGCGAGGCCCTGAGAATCACGTGGAGACACGAACAGGGTCTAGCTGAATTGTTGACCAATAACTGCCGAGATACAGACCTGAACTTGAGCCCGCAGCATATGTTCGTGGTCTGCTCCCACCTCTTCCACATATGACGTGGCCATCCTGCTCGTTTGGTCTCTCTCTCGGGGGCATGTATAATTTTTTTTTTTTTTTTTTTTTTTTAATCGTGTACCTGGCGCACTGCGCACCGGCCCGTACCGCACTGTGCACTGGTGCGCTGCAACTATGATTTTCGGTTATTTTGCTTTTAACAAGTGTGCAATCAGACTCGCTTTCTTCTTTACGTCACACATATGCAAACAGATGGCGATTCACACTGGCACCAAGCGCCCACGCAAAGGTCAGAGATATGGAAACCACCAACACAGTTCAGATGCAAACTCGCTTCATCAGGCTATGGCGCATCGGCGCCTGTGGAACCCAACTCTCGTCACTGTGTCCAACACATCTGTTCGCACACGCTCTTTTCTGTTATTTTGCTTTTAACAAGTGTGCAATCAGACTCGCTTTCTTCTTTACTTCACACACATCCAAACAGATGGCGATTCACACTGGCACCAAGCGCCCACGCAAAGCTCAGAGATATGGAAACCACGAACACAGTTCAGATGCAAACTCGCTTCATCAGGCTATGGCGCATCGACGCCTGTGAACCCAACTCTCGTCACTGTGTCCAACACATCTGTTCACACGCACTCAACTCTGGATCACCCTGAATACTCCATGCGCACACACACACTGTATCACGTACTCACACACACTAACACCACTACTAACTATTGCGGCTATGGCCGCTCGCTAACACTATCGCTAACCACAACTCTTTCTCTGCCCACTTCGACTTCGGGCTGACTGCAGACCACCTGGCACAAGCTGCTGGGGCAGCGCTTCCGCATGGCTTATGCAGCGAATGGATGAATGGCTGGGCGCTGCCTCTTGATTTATACTTCTGTAACTCGTTGGTCTGCCCCTTTCCACCGGCCCCACGGTGCACCCAGTCCCTCATGGTACTTGCTTGACTGGACTGGGACTGACTGGACCGGTACCGCTGACTGCATGGGTTTGCACTGCCAACTCAATGCAGTTGCGCTGCGGACATAATGAAGTTGGGCTCACCACTTGCCCGCTTGCCTCTGACTAAACGTGAGGCAACTTCGAAAGGCCACTTCCGGACCTTGGACTTGGCCTTTCGAGTACTATAGCAGCTACAGATCGACCTTGACCTTGACCTTTCAGGACTGTAGCAGGACTGTAGCAGCTACGACCTTGACTTTTCAGAATTCCTACAGCTACGACCTCTACAGGGCTGTGACTCCTACTCGACAGACCTACAGATCGAACCCCTACCACTACACAGACCTACGACAGACAACAACTGGCAAAACACAGGTCACAGGTTCAAACACTCACAGGGTGGACTCTATACTGTACACGGGTAGGTAAGGTCTGGGGATCGAACTTTGGGCCCGCATCTGTGACTGCAAAAAGGGTGAAAACTGTTTCAACTTGAGAAGCGTTAGGAGATCTCCCCCTGCCGGCCGAAAACAGCTTGCCGAAAACAATTGAATCCTTCCCGCTCCCCTCTGCGGACGAAGGTGGTGGGAGCTGGCGAAGTGCATGGATAAAAGGAGGGGAGGGAAGGGGGGAGAGCAGTGAGAAGCGATAGGAGATCTCCCCCTGCTCAGCTATGAATGGGGATCACACTGTTGGAACATATATCCATCCCTCCCCCGGGCAGCTCTGTTTGACGATATATGTTAATTCGCATTAAATGGTGCATGTAAGGGCTGCGATGGGCACGACTTTTGGCCGTACATCTTTGCTATGCATGTGAAATTGGTGTCTGGAGGGAAATATGGTTTTTGCCTGGCGGTGCGTTGAGAGACCATGCTCGCTGCTGTACCCATGAATCTGAAAAGAAGACATTGTGTGCAGGTTGTGGCGAGCCTGGAGTCGTGGATGTCACATGCTAGAACACTGCCCGTGGAAGTTCTGACGGGGGTGAATATGCCCTCTGCTCCTGGTCCAGGATCAGGAACAAGCCCGAGGTCCCTTCTGGTGGATGGGAGGTATATGCACGAGGAGCGTGTTAAAGAGCAACTGGAGTTTCTGCTTTTTGCTCTGAAGGTGTGTTGGATCCCTAGCACCTCTTTTGGGCATTTGTGTTGCCAGGACTTGATTGTCGAGCTGGTGACCCAAGCTTGTGTTATTGGCACTGCGGGATAATCCTGTTGCTTGCTGTTTGTGATTGAGGTTTGACATTCCGATATCGTGAAGCTACGGAGGAACCGACTCTTGTGGTGTGGATTTGTTACCTTATGCTACGATGCTAATAGGCAGCACGTCTTGAATTGGATTTACTTTTTTAACTAGATTTTATTTGAAGGATGTGATCTTAGAACTTGCTTATACTAAATACACCATATCAAAAAAATAGTTAATTACGTTCATGACTAAAAAAATAAAAATACAGATATGAAGAGTATAGAATCTATAGATTGAAACTGTGTCGCGCGGCGTACACGTACGTGGACCCCGCACACACGCGTACACTTATGCACGTGCGTGCGTACATGTGCGCGCGTGGTCGCAGGGGGCCTTTTCCGGGCCGTTTTTTGGCCCAGTCGGGGTTGGGGGTTACAGTGGGGCGTGGGTGGGTGCAACACAAGCCGGGCTGCAAGGTGGGGCCAGGGGAAGACGGGCCCGATGTGAATTTCGAATTCGTGGCGGGAGCGCCCTGCAGTCTCTCAGTCAGTCAAGTTGTGCCGTGGTCAATTTGTCTGTCTGTATGTTTGTCTGTCGCTCTGGGTGGTCTGTGTGACACAGTGTGTCTAAGATTGCAGAGCATTCCCAAAACTTAAAAAGTAGTATCCCCAACCTGAAATCAACGGAACCAAAGCACTGACGTCTGTCAGTCTGTCTGTCTGCAAGGACCTGTCATGTGTGCCTGTCTGCAAGGACCTGTCATGTGTGCCTGTCTGCCTGTCACTCTGTCACCCTGTCCACGTGCCACGTAGTTCTGTCACCCTTTCCATATGCGTGTCTGTCGGTCTGTCCATCTGTGTGTAGGCAGCTGTCTGTCGGTCTGTCTGTCAGTTTTTAGGTAGCTGTCTGTCAATCTGTCGGTCTGCCTGTTTATCCTTCTGCCCGTCTATCTGTTTGTCTGTCATGTCTGACTGTCTGTCTGTCACTCACTCTGTTAAGCAGTCCGTATGTGACAGTCAAACTGTCTGATAGACAGACTGTGTGTGTGTGTGTGTGTGTGTGTGTGTGTGTGTGTGTGTGTGTGTGTAAAAGTCTGAAGACTCTGAAATTGTGAATACGTGTTCTCCCCCCCGAGGGAAGGGCCTGGCACAACAGAGACATATTTTTGAAAAAAAAAAAAAAAAGAACACGTACGGGTACAGCGTGCAACACAGGATTGAAATAATAATAATAATCATTCACTGACATTCAGTGAAATTCGTTCAATATAGGTTCTATAGAAATGAATTTCATTGAATGATTATTATTATTTATTGATTGGATTTGGCATGAATGTGAATGTCAACATACGTACTGAACTTTTCATTGCTTTTTTTTGGGTAGTTTCAACAAGTTTTTAGCTGGTTTGTACGTCTCTTTGGAGATGAATAACAGAAAACTCCGGGAAGTAAATAAAAGACATTCAATTATCTACCCAAAATGACATAGAGTCCCGAAGACCATGGCAACCGGCGGGACGGTCCGGTTGTCTGGGTGTGGGTCCGGTGTGTGGTCTGGTAGGTCTGGATTGGGCCCAATTTTGAAAATTTCAAAGTTTTTCTTGGGCGAGCGTAGGACGTTTTTCGGGTCCTAGGCCGCCCCCCAAAAATGCCCCCGGTAATTTTTGGCCGTTTCAGGGCCTACCGGACGCTGCAAGATGCCTCCAACAGCTCTCTCTGCGGTTGTACGATGCTGGTATAGTTCATTGGATGATGACGAGTCCGATTCCGAAAATTAAGCGCTGGCTGCAAAGCACCACGGAACATCGAGAGAGAGAGAGAGAGAGACAGAGAGAGAGACAGAGAGGATTTTGGTCACATCTGAGGTCCCGTCCTAGTTCTGGCCCTGACCAGATCTCCGATCTGTTCTTACGCAGAATAACTTGACAGCTGCGTATGGATCTGGGCCGCCCGGCCGACCAGCTCCTGCCCGGGGGAGGTCCCGGGCGGCCGGCCCGGTTGGGGGCTGGGCCCCCCCAGCACACCGTGTTGGCGGGGGGTTTCCGACCACGAATCGGCGACATTCGCCTCCCTAGGGCCTACCGGTTCCAACCACGCCGAGAAAACGGTGCATCGGGCCCGTGAGGCCTGTTTTTTTTTTTTTCATAATTTGGGACGGCCCGCTGGCCGTTGATCATCGACGGCCAGAGGGCGGTTCGTTTTTTGAGGGAAAACGGAGGCCCCGTTTGAACAAGCGACTGGCTGGGGCGGCCTGCATTGGCTGTCCAAACGGGGCCTCGATACCTGCTCCAGCCGCCTGCGTTCGTCGTCGAGTCGCCCGTCGTCAAAGTAGCTGCCCCTCGTCGCCATCGCCTGGGAACTTCACTTGCCTGTCGTCGTCGAGTCGCCCATTGCCCGTCACGAGTGTCGTCGAGTCGCCCGTCGCCAGCGTCGTCGAGCGAGGTGCTCCTGCCTGTCGACAAACCCTGCCGCCCGTCGACGTGGAGTGCCGGTCTGTTCTTCTTCTTCTTCTTCTTCCCTCCTCCTCCCCCGCTCATTTTTCTGCTGCTTCTTCTCTCCTCCTCCTCCTCCTCCTCCCCCTCTCATCTTCTTCTTCTTCTTCTTCTTCTTCTACCTCTTCTGCTTTTCTTCTTCCACGACTTCTTCACTCCTCCTCCTCCCCCTTTCATCTTCTTCTTCTTCTTCTTCTTCATCTCTCGTCGTCGTCCTCCCCCTCGTCTTCTTCTTCTTATTCTTCTCTCCTCCTCTTCCGACTATCTTCTTTTTTTTTTTCTTTTTTTTACATTCGTTACCGACAGGTCGCGAAATAAAAGACAGGTAAGGAGAAAAAAAAAAAACTGCTCTGCTCGTCATCTTCTTCTTCTTCTTCTTCTTCTTCTTCTTCTTCTTCTTCTTCGCCGATCATTCTTCCGCCTCTCGTCTCCTCCTCCTCCTCCCCCTCTCATCTTCTTCTTCCTCTTCTTCTTCTTCTTCTTCTTCTTCTTCTTCTTCGCCGATCAATCTTCCGCCTCTCGTCTCCTCCTCCTCCTCCCCCTCTCATCTTCTTCTTCCTCTTCTTCTTCTTCTTCTTCTTCTTCTCTTTTGTAGGACCGCCGCCATACCCCGCCACCATACCATACCGCCCTGCCGCCGCTGCCATCTTCTTCCTCTTCTTCTTCTTCTTCTTCTTCTTGTAGGACCGCCGCCATACCCCGCCACCACACCGTACCGCCCTGCCGCCGCTGCCATCTTGTTCATCGTTTGGTAGGTCACGTGAGATGCGGCTCCTTCCCCCCTCATCTTCCATAGTACATCCCTCCCTCCCTCCCATCTCACCATAGTCCCTCCCTCGCTCGCCATACTCCCTCCTTCCCTCGCCATCTTGCTATCCCTGCCTCCCTCCCATATCCACACCTCGCCATAGGATCTCGCCATCTCCACATCTTGCCATACTCCCTCCTTCCCTCGCCATCTTGCTATCCTTGCCTCCCTCCCATATCCACACCTCGCCATAGGATCTCGCCATCCCTCCCTCCCTCCCGTCTTGCCATAGTCCCTCCCATCCCAGTATGTACTTGGTATCACACATGCAGCAAACAGCAGGCAACATA
>BFEA01000098.1:1829632-1848686 GCA_003427395.1 Chara braunii
GGCGTGCACGTGCATCGCGTTTGATATTGGGTTCTTCTTATTGCAATTTTCTTGGTGTGTAGGGGGGAGGATAGCGACTCTCTCTCTTCTCTCTCACATTGCGTTCGATCTTGGCCTCTTGTTATTGCAACTTTCTTGGCATATAGGGGGGAGGATAGCGATTCTCTCTCTGTCTCGTTATTGTAACTTTCTTGGCGTAAAGGTGGGGGGTAGCGATTCTCTCTCTCTCTCTCTCTCTCTCTCTCTCTCTTTGTTTGAACTGTTGTACGGGACTTGGAACCTCTTTTTTTTGCGCCATATTTGTTACGGACAACCTATTCATTTTTCATTTGCGTCTTTGGGTGTTTGCTTGAATCGTCGATATGCTTTTGTCGTTTCTCACCTGTAATATATCTGGCCACGGAAAGCAGCCAATCAATCAATCAATAAAATCAGTCCATTAATTAATCTAGAAATCTTGATTGATTGATGGACTGACTTGATTGCTTGATTGGTCGATTGATTGATTGATTGATTGATTCTTGTTTCATTGCTGGATAGACACTTTGTTTTCCGCAACCATTTCACCCCATGGGGGGTGCTGTCGTGCTGTAACTGGTGTGCAGCCACGCTGTCAAATTTTCCATTGGACATTTTTCATGGGCATCATTTGGAGAGGTCAACCGATCAACCACTCAGTCAATCAATCAATCATACAATGCGTCAATCATACCATCAATCGATCAATCACTCAATCAATCAACCAACCAATCTGTCACTCGAATTAATCCATCAATCAACAGAGGCTTCTCTTGATTGTGATTGATTGAGTGGTTGGTATGATGATTGTGATTGATTGACTGGTTGGTATGATGATTGTGATTGATTGACTGGTTGGTATGATTGATTGATGGTATGATTGATTGTTTGGTTGATTGCTTGATTGCGTGATTGATTGATTGAATGGTTGATTTCTGTGAGCAGATGGAAGGATGGGAATAGAGTGGAGAAGGGAGAGCATTGAGGCCTAGGGAGCAAACGGGCTTTAACAACTGTTGTTTCTTTCGCTTTCTTTGTATGCTTACAGGATCACTACGCAGCCAGGCTGTGAGGAAGCACTTCACGGAAGCGGGAATCATTTGCAAAGCTGAGAAGGGGAACGAAAAGCGTGTATGCAATTTTTGCGACAAGCCTGTGGCCGGGACAGCCAGCAGGGCAAGGGATCATTCGACGTCAAGATGCGACGAGGAGGGCCTGAGAGGTATTATACCAAAAGAGGAGTGCTTGAGGAGGGAGAAGGGGAGGCTGGCTGCAAGGTCCAAGATGGGGGCCATTGTGGCAGAGCGTGAAACGGAGGAATCATTGGAGGAAGAGAATGCTCCGTGGACATTGGTGGAAGGAGTTGTGGATTCATTGGGGTCTGCGGTAGGTCTCCGCCATACGACAACACTCATCCTCCGCGGACAGTGCCGCTTACATTATGGCACACGAGCAAACACATTGCTCGATAGATGCTTGGATATGGCCGAATGCATCACTTTCAACATGATGAAGAGCGAATACTGGGACAAACTGCTGCACGAGCTAATGAATGCGTCGAAAGACTTCAGGTACGCGAAGTTCAGAAATGAGAGGATGAAGAGGGTCGAAGTAACAAGGGGCAGGGTCGGGAAGAGGGTGGAGGAGTTGTGACAGGAGTGGCCATCCACTGGCTGCATGTTGCAGCTTGATGGTTGGACAGACCACTGACAGAGGCCACCCATCAACGTGATGGTCTCCTTAAGGGCTCCATCTTTTGGAGAAGTGTGTATGTCACGGTGGAACAAGGGCACCTCAGCATACTACGCCATTTTGAAGAGGGCAATAGAGGAGATAGGTGCGGAGGCAGTGGTGGGGTCATTATGGACAATGTTGCTGTCTGCCCAGCTGCGGGGCAAATGATTGAAGCAGATCACCCGCACATCTTCTCTGTCCCGTGCACAGCACACTCCCTCGACTTGATGTTCGAGTCTTTCACGAAGATTGGGTGGGTCGGTGCAATTGCAAACAGGGCATCGGAGGTTGCAAAGTTCTTCACGAACGATTCACGGGTGTGGAAACTCCCGGTCCACTACTCCAATGGCGGTGTTGTGTCAGAACCGGGTGCGACCCGATTTCTGACCAATTTCATCATGTTGTCGAGCCTGCAGGGTTGTATTTGCCACTGCGTGCATGTGTGACAGATGATGACTGGAAGCCAGAGATCGTGCACACTTGCGTCAGCTGTTCGTGAAGGCGACACATTCCATCTTGGACGACACCTTCTGGGCGGATGTCCAGAAGGTGATGCAGACGTCCAAGCACGTGCTCAAACTTTTGAAGAAGGTCGATGGCACGGGCCCCACCATTAGTGGAGATCATATGGACAGCACAGTGGAGAAACTAACGGAGAGCAAGCACTTCGCCGAAGCGGAGGAGCTGCTTGAGGAGACCATCATGTGGCACTGGAACACAATGACATCAGCGCTGCATTGTGCTGCGCTGTTCTTGGATCCAGAGCATCGCGGCCGGAAATGGATGCAGCTGTTGCGGATGGGTTTTGGGTTTGGGGTTACTCGTGGTGCAAAGAGTCTTCGTATGTTGAGGTTGACACAGAGGTTTGTTCTTGGATCGAGGGCACTGGGAGACAATTGTGAAGATGCAAGGGCACAAACCCGTGTGATGCAGCCGGCGAGGTGCTGGAGGAAGTGGTGCAGTGACATGCCTATCCGCTTGGACGAGCGCCCTCCTCTTGTTGCGAGAGGAACTGGAGCTTGTTTGAACGAATTCATAGCTGTTTCTGTGACAACCTCGGTGCCATCAAGCTTATCACGCTGGTTTTCAACAAATGGAACCAGCGTTTGTTGGATGCCTTGATTAAGAAGCCGAAGGCTGATATGGATTCTATGAAATGGGAAGCGGATGAACCGGTGGAAGATCTCACATGGGATGAGATGGCAGTGGATGCACAATTGCGGTTGGTGCAGTGGTGTGTCGGGCTGCACAGAACAGAGCCCGTTTGTGATCCAGGTGAGAACAATGACTCAGGCTCTGACGACGACGACATTCCGGTTGACGCACCACATACGCCTGCTGGAGAGAAGATAACAATCCAGCGGTATTGGCTGCGCAACAATCTGCTTGAGCTCGAGAGGGAGCTCAACGAGTCATGGAGGAAGGCCAGAAAGGCTTACAAATTTCTGGCCCGGCAACGTTTGCACGAGTCGCATCAGGCCACGAGGACCATGACCGTTGAGCATGCCAACAAATACAAAGCTGCGAGGGAAATCGCATGTGCACCACCCTCGATCCCGGCCAAACGAGGGAGAGAGGGAGACCTCTGAAGGAGGCTGCAACTCGAGCGGGGACAGGTGATGAGGAGGTTGAGGACGTGGAAGGTGGCAATTTGGCAGCAGGTCCTGCACCCGCACGTGTCACAAGAAAGCGGGGGAGATCACCGAAGGAGTCCGTGGAAGAGGAGGAAGCAGCACCAAAAGGGACAAGCAGCGATGAAAGTGGCGTCAGCGGCGATGAAAGTGGTGGCGGCTGCCACGAAAATGGTGGCAGTGGCGATGGTCGTGACCGGAGGGGTGGCAGCGGTGGGACTGATGGCGGTGGCAAGGAGGACGAAAGCGAAGGCGATGAGAAAGGTGGCAGTTCGTCAGTGGAAGAGGGCGACCCGGAATCAGAACCCCTATCTACACTGCACAAGACATCCCACTGACCCGAGAGAGAGAGAGAGATAACAGTGCTGCCAGTCTGAGAACTCCAAATTTCTGAATTGAACTTCAAAGTTCGAACTTTGAAGTATGATTTATGAACTAAACTTACTTCGTTGAAAGTTGAATGAACTTTTTTTATTATTATTTTCTTTCATTCTTTAGTCTCGTGCCTGCTTTGCACTTTTTGCAACTCTGCATGTCTGCTAGTTGAATGAACTTGTTGATTTGCTGCAAGTCAGGTGCTCTGCTGCCCGAACTACGAAGTGCAAAGCAGGTGAGCACCTGCCGACAAACCCCCGCCTTCCCCCCCCCCCCCCCCCCCCTTCCCCCAAGCCCCTCCTTGGCTGCCCGAACTACGAAGTGCAAAGCAGGTCCGCAGTTACCATGGTTTATATTGTCCGGTTTTCGCCGGAGGTGTTCGGTGTGGAACAGAACATTGAGGGAGACTCCTTCCTAATGCAACATTCAGTTTGGATGGGTGACATTGCTGCACACTGTGGGAAGAAGCCGATGAAGTACAGTGTATTTCTACATATCCTGTGCTGATTATTATCTCAACCATGCTGAGCTCGCCCTTCCTGACCCCGAGTCCCCGCGCGGAGCAGGTCCGCCTTTCCTCACCCATAGTCTCATTTCTGAGCAAGAGCTCTGCTTCTCGAAGAGTGGGTGCCATTCCTGGCCGAATGCATGGGCATTTTTTTTGCGTGGTGAAGGCCGTGCCCTAGCAGCAGAGAATCATTTTGGATCTTGCCTGAAGAGTACAGGGGGCGCATGAAAGTAGACTTATTTTGAAGTGCAGTGTAGAAACTCTGATATATGGAATTGTCTAAAACGATATGTTCCTTTATCCCAGAGGCGCCTCTCATAAGCCCCTGCAGGTTTGCCAGATGAGTTTATCCCAGAGGCGCCTCTCATAAGCCCCTGCAGGTTTGCCAGATGAGTTGGAAGAGGTCGAGTTCATTGAGGCTGTAATGACAGCTAAAACACAGACTGAGAACACTGCTTATTTCTGTGATTTACCGCTGGATTGTATGCCTGGCTGGGATTCCCGCATTCTGCTGCATTTTCTAAGTCTGTGTGTGTGCGTGCCTGGGATTCTCGCATTCTGCTGCGTTTTCAAAGTCTGTGTGTGTGCGTGCCTGCTGGTCTGCSTGCCTGTCTGAGTGCTTGTCGGCCTGAGTGTGTGTGTGACCCGCAAGGGTACTTATTCGTACGGAGGCACCGCAGGGCCGGTACTTACCTGTGGCCATGACTTCTAGGGTTGCAGCAGGAAAAGCACAAGTGCCAGGGGTAGGCCTGTGGCACTTAGGGCAGTGGGAAGAACACTCAAGTAGCTGGTAGGTCGGTACCACTCAAGTGGTGGTAGATGTGTCTGGTACTCGAGGCCGAGCAGAAAAAGACAAAAAGTTGGCATTTTTAGAGGCCCAGTAGCGGTAGGCTAGAGGTAGGCCGGTACAGTCCCAAGTAGCCTGAGTCTAGGGCCTGTACGGACGGTACCAGAGCCTTCCTTTTTCTTTGGGCAAGTGCTTTCATTTCTTTCACAATTGGGTGGCTTTGTCTGTCCTCGTGAAAATGCACTTCGGAAATAGCGAGGATCATAACGAGGCTTATGTTTGATAGTAGCGGGTTCAGGTCGAGGGGCCTGGCAGCGCCATGGTTACCACTCCTCTCCTTGGCATATGGCAATCAGCTTGTAGTCCAGGGTGGGTCAGTTTGAGAATTGGTTAATTATTCCCATGAAATAATGGCAAGGAGGGAAGAGAAGACAATGCTACTGTAGTTAGTGAGCTGTATACTCAATGGACTGGTATTAGCTGCTCTTGCAAACGGGTTATGAGAATTAGCTGTTCTTGGAAATGTGTTCCGTGTTCTCAAAAACATGTTATGCAGCGAGTGTCATGTTAATATGATCAGACATGGCAAACAATTTCTTCTTTTGCTATATGTTTCCCTGATATTGAAAACAACCCGCCAAGCAATGGAGTGAAACAGAGGGATCCAGCCTGCTATGAGGGATCCAGGTGGTGGCAGTAACTGATGGGTTAGGGGAGAGTTCAGGACCCCGTTGCTTCCTGAGAGTTACACAAGCTCCCATGGACCTGCCTTTGACATTGGATCAATTTTGATGTATATGCTTCAGAGGAGACCGGTGTTATGTCGTGAGTCCTGGGGCGATATTGATCTATCTCAGAGCTGTTGGGCATGCTGCTCAACCAGTGATTTCATATGAATGAATGCAATGAAAAGTCTATCATGCGGCTGTGTGGCAAGGTGGGTGGGCATGTGGCTGAGTTTTACTCGTTTCAACCCCAAGATGTTCAATTTTGACAGGGGCGTGTATGTGACTGAGTTTACTTGTTTCGTTTCAAGATGTTTGATTTTGAGAGGGTTACGTATATGACTGAGTTCACTTGTTCCGGCCTGGAAATGTTAGATTTCGAGAGGGGCATGTTGGATTTTCCGTTGTTGGTGACCGTTTATGCTCGTTCTGTCGGTGGTGTTTTGTGCATGGTTGTGCGCAGATGCTTTACACGGCTGTTCCAATGGGTGAATCTAAATGAAAGGAAACTTAAACGGCGTAATCATGATGACAACTCTATTACGCATGATTTGGATTTAATTGGGCTCTCCTATGTTTGGAAGATTATTCTCCACTCCCCAGTAAATGACATCGTGGATCTTAGCATCAACATGCTCCGTGACATTCACACATGTCTCGCTGACGCATTACTGGTAAGTTGAGCAGATGAGGACCTTGACATTTTTGCTGCAGTCTTTTCTCTCGTCCCTTAGAACAGAAGATGGGTGGAGTTTTTTTAGAGAAGTGGCTGAATCACACTCGTCTGTGTCTAGGAACAAACAGATCAAGATTACGAATCCAGATGGATGAACAGCGTTGTGCAAAAGAGTTGTGTGAGTCCGTGCGAAGCTTGAGAAAGGGTGACAGTATGTCAGGTTTGTTAACTTACCGCACCCAGTTCCGAACTCAGGAGGTAGCACGCTGTCACAAGGAAATCCTTTGGGTGAGTTAATGTTGGATTCGTCACAACCCGTTATCTGTGCTGTACTCTTCCCCTGCCTTGCTGGATGGGCAGTTCCTTTGCGAGGCCCTTCTTGCTTGCGCGTCTGGCCAGATTTTGCACGGCCACAAAGAGTGAACTCTAGAGAGAGGGTGGAAGACCTCTCTGCCCCTTGGCTTGGGCCACCATTTGCACGGCCACAATGAGCGCCATCTCTGTCACACACACAGGCAAAGACACACACACACACACACAGAGAGAGAGAGAGAGAGAGAGAGAGAGAGAGAGAGAGAGAGAGAGAGAGAGAGAGAGAGAGAGAGAGAGAGAGTACGTTGGCACCCCCCGTTAAAGCATCACTAGCTCCGAGCCTGTTTTTGCCAACCCTGAATTTCACCGCGCACCGAGTTTTGCCGTGCCTGGGTCCCATTGTATTTTCTTTTTTGGTACCTGTCGAAAAAAAAAAAAGCAAAGAAAAGGAAACTTGCAATAAGCAAATACATATGCTATACAGAACATTGGGGGCCAAGTCCCACTAGCAGCCTTGAGTTTGCTCAACGCTCGAATCTGGATGTCTTTCTGAAGATGTGCAGAAAATCGTGTGTAGTTTCCTCGGTCGCACCTCTCCACGAACATGCCCTGATTCGGGCGTTGAGGATACTCGATGCTGCTCGTGGGACTTGGCGCTGTGTACACGTGAGAATCTGCCTTGTTACTGCCCTCAGCAAAACACGGCAATAGGAATAGGAAAAAAAAAAACAAACAGAAAAAGGTAATTAACTCCATGGAATTGAAAGCAGCGGGATACAGAACATTGGGCACAAGTGAGAATATGCCCTCCCAACGGCCGTTACAGCCCTCAGCACCTACAGCTGTATGAAAGAAATAAAGCAAAAACAGCAACAACCTTTGGACGAAAAAGCGGCTGGATACAGAATCTTGAGTACATGTGAGAGTTCCCCATTGGTTGCAAGTGTTGGTTGGCCATGGAAAGCACCCTGCCTCGTCAGCAGGGCACTAAAATTAACTCAGAAGAAAAAAATAAAAAAACACAAAAAACAAAAGATGAAACTATTGCTGATTCTGGGTAGATGCATTCCTCGAGGCACTGCTGTGAGCACACTTCCTTCGTCGCTTTCTCCGACGTCCTTCCCTTGACTCTGCAGTTTCTTTTTTTTTCTTTTTTTTCTGTTTTTTTCTCCTATCTGGCCCGCAAGGCCCAAACGTTTTGTTTTTGCCAACCCTCCCCCGGACCTACGAACTTTGCGCTTGGCGACAGTTTTCCGAATGGGACTACAGCTTGGAAAGGTAGTGGTGATTTAAAGCACACCAGAAGCAAAGATGTACGCTCTCACTATATGGGCGTGTCCTGGTGCTTTGCAATGGGTATTATCTTTCTTCTGTCTTTCCCTCCCCTCCCCACCTCCTCTATTGTGAGGATTCAGGAGTCTTATCTTTCTTCTGTCTTTCCCTCCCCTCCCCTCCCCTCCTCCTCCCCCCGCCCCCCTCTCTCTATTGTGGGGATTCAGGACCTCGGCTAGCTGGAAAAGGCCCTGCCCACCTAAGTGAAGGCGGGCCAGGTAAAAATGCAGCTTGTCCAGTGGGAAGTGCCAGCACTCGTGCAGCGTCTGGAGGTAACCAGAGAGCCCGCCTCCTCAGTAAGTTGCTGGGCCTGTGTAGTCTTCCAGAAGGGCCTGGGCACAAGAAGCTGGGAAAGGGCGCAGCATGGTCACAGCCCTTCCAGGCTCTCCAGCTAACACAAAAGAGGATGCTGTGCATTCGGGCATTTTGCCGACCCGGCAGCGGTGCTGGAGCACTGGCGGAGCGCTGTGTCGGTGGAGGAAGCTGCCTGCGGTGGCAGCGAGGAGAAGAGGGAGAATGCTCCACCACTGGGTGCTGGAAGTTGCAGAGGTCCTTGGTGGAGGAAGGGAAAAGGACAGAAAGGGAGCTGATGAAAAAGAGGTTGTACCTGGTGTTGCTAAAGGCAGACTGCACAATCATAGTCTTTAAGCGGTATTGGATGTGTGTTGCGTGGACAGATTGCTGACATCTTGATAGGCGAGGTGTATAGGAGATAGGGCGTCGACTGGGCGTTCACAACGCTGATGGGAGTGTTACATTGTTGTTGCTTAGATGATTGGAGGAAGGGCTTTCTTTATCACGAGAATTCGGTGTATTCCTTGTTCCTATTTGGTTTGTCTTGATTGTTGCAGTTTGGTTTATCGCGGTTCTCATCGCGTATTTCCTTGCACTCTAGTTTAGGATGGGAGTTACTTGTAAGGAACTGTTTTCTTTTCCTGGTTTTTTGGTTCTCATTGCGTATTGCACTCTAGGTTAGGTTGGGAGTTGCCGTTGTCTTTTCCTGGTTTTTACTACGCTATCGTCTCCTTCGTCTTGTGCGACTTGCCGCTGGATGTCGAAAGTGAAGAACCAGGCCCAAGGTGGCCCATTTTGAGCGCTCTCCCAATCTCCTGGCTGGGCTCTCCCAACCCTTCATTTCGGCTGTGTACAAGAGTTTTGGGGAAGGGGGGCTTGAACTGGTGGTTCCAAAAATTGTCAAAAGAAGGAAAAACTATGCATGTACGGGGTTTCGGGGCTCCGTAGGTATGTGAATGTGACACAATGCAGCCCTCTCACTTTTGTTTGTCGTGTTGTCACGTTGTTGTTGTTTGTTTCTCTATCATGCTTCCTTTTTTGACATATTTGCTGCTGTCCTTTTTGTGCCACCGTTTCCTTTTTGGGCGGCCTATCACCTAATTTATTGGCTCTTTATGTCATCGTACAGTACCTCCCTCCCCTTCCCCGCCTCCCCACCTCCAAAAACAAAAAACAAAAAAAAACACCCTTTCTGTAGCATCTTCGTTAATGTTTTGTTGCCTCCCAGACCCGGTACTGAAAGTTCACTTGCTCTCAGCTGTGTATAGTGTCACTGACGTTATCATTGCGACATGCAGGAGAATGTGGTAGGTATAAGACAGCATTTCATTGGTGAGGTTCTCGAGAGACTTGAAGCAGCTATCGAGACGGGAGGGATACAAAACCCGGCCCGGATGACCGCAGTCGAGCAGTCGTCAGACAGCATGAGTGCAGCAAGCTGCAGTGTTGTCGATGACAATAATTGGGAGGACAAAGCAAAGAAAGACACTGGCTCTGAGGAAAAGGTAGTGGACCGACACACAACAAAAGACCTCGCATCCCCCACGTCTGGAGGTGGGAAATGTGAAGCTTCACAGCCATCGGTAGAGCAATGGGACCAGGTGGAACGCTGCTTGAGATTACTCCAGGTAAAGGTCAAATGTATGTGCGTTATCCAGCATTCCTCAATGTTTCTTTTTAGGTTTCTGTGTTTCTTCTAATACCACACATCCCCGATCCCTTTCAGTGGTTTGGCAGCTCATATGTAGAGTTTGCAAGGAGATGACCATGAAACATGCTACCAGCACTTTCAAAAAGCAGTTGACAACTTTACCAATTCAATGTGGCATGTGTGGTCTGCGTTTTCCTCTTGTCTGCTGGGCACCTGAGCGAGAGGCGCCCTGCCACAAACTTATCTGCTGGTTTCTATCTGAAAGTTTGTGAGGTTTCCAGATATCTTTTTCTTGATGGTTGTTTTGTGAGGGTGTGTGTGTGGACGCCAGAGAGGTATCTGTTGGGTTTATTTTTGCTTCAGGGTGGAATGCCAAGGACACCCAACTGATCTGGACTGGTAGACAAAGGAGATGGCAGGGTTCGCAAAATCTTCGAAAATGAACCTTTCTGAAATTTCCTGAAAATTGAGGCGTAAATCAAGAAAACTGCGTGCTCTCGGGTGTCGGATAATGGAGATGTTAGGGTGCGCAAAACTGTCCGCGAATTTGAGCAGGAAATCTGAAAAAGATGACCTAATTGTTGTTGAACATTTGACCCAGGGACACCTCAAATCGTTTTATGGATTTCAAAGAAGAAGGTTATGGATTTCAAAGAAGAAGGTCTGAACTTTAAATTAATCAGTATGCAACTGAAGGAAGGTGATCCTCAAATCACAAACACGGGTCCGGAGGTCAGGTTAAGCTTCAGGCCTCTGTCGTTATCTGTCATTTGGCAGTGTCTTTGAGTGGTAATGTTTGGGGGCCCCCGTTCTCTCTCTATCAGCATCTATTCGTTGTTCCAACTTCGCAGGTGAACAGGCTAAAGGTGTAGGCTTCTGACCTCAACTGACCTCTCCCGTTGTGAAATCGCATGAATCTACTTACGCCTGCCATTTCGGCTGCATAGAATGTAGATAATGATGAGCGATCTATGAAGGTGCCAATAGCTCTATCGACCTGGCCTCCTACGAGTCGCTTTCCAGGGCCTCAACATTGACAGTTGCAATGCCAGGAAAGGAGCTGGAAGTGCTGGCAGCTCTGAATAAAGCCAGATCAACAGTTTGCAGCATGGGCTTGTGACATGTGGGCTTGAAAAGTTTCACCACATTATAACAATCACTATTTGTGACCAGCAGCCGATCTGGGCCCTCCGTTTCCTTGGCGCGCGATAGTGCTTATTGGCTGGTGATTGTTTTCGTTGTCATGAACTCCTTGTTCTCGATGTCAAGTTCGCTCTCTCTCTCTCTTCACCGTAGCTGAGAGTCTCTTTTTTTTGGTTAGAGGGTTAGCTGTAATGAACCCAGACTGGAAGATACTCGTCAGACGGTCAAGTACAAGTTAAGTCAGATCTGCACAATGTCTCCAATAATCGTGAAGTGATATTTGATACAATGTCTCGTTACCAATCGATGAAGAGAGTGGAGGGGGAATAGACGGATAAGAGGGTGGAAGAGATAATCAATGACCACCAGAGGAGTAGCCCCAAACATTACCAACTCCTTCTCCGGGCTTCCCTTCGCCTCCACGTCATCAATCGATATCCAGTAACAAGTCTGACAAGTCCTGATCGCATAGAAGTGCCACGTGGCACTGTCATCTCGTGGAGACAATGAAGACAAGCAGCAGTGCACGGTATCGATGTCAACCTCAGGTGAGTACCAGTTCCCCAATCATCCACGTATCCCGATCTCCCTCCTTGTTACATGCCCAGTTGGGCGATGTACATATAAACCGAGGATCCACAATGTGATAAGGACTGAATTGACAATGCAGTGCAAGTGGAATCTCAACAAGCAATGTGCATTCCGATACATACAAAATGATGTTTTATACTGCAGTGGAAGATTTAGGTACAAGTCCGGACCTGACCGGGACTGACCTCTTTCGCGTTGTACAAGATAGCGAAACAGAATGCTAGAATACTAAGGACTAGCCCACTCAATGTTTCAAAGCAGACCAAACATACATCATGCTCATCACAAGGTGTGATGGGGCCTGGCGCTATACACAGGAAGGAGGTGCCAGGTCCAGACATACACAGACGAAGAGGAGGGGATCAGACGAAGAAGAGGAAGGGGGAGATGGGAAAGTCGCCAACACCAAGTCTCGTCCCAAATAATCCCTCTTCGAAATGTCTGAAGTCCAATGTCGAGTGTGGATCCAAATGTCTCTCTCTCTCTCTCTCTCTCTCTCTCTCTCTCTCTCTCTCTCTCTCTCTCTCTCTCTCTCTCTCTCTCTCTCTCTCTCTCTCTCTCTCTCTCTCTCTCTCTCTCTCTCGTAGTCTGCTGATGCAGTGAAGTAAGATAGCTAAAGGGTGAGAAGGAGATGGTGGACTGAGAAGAGGAAGAAGAACTCTCTCTCTCTTATATGCCAGGTACTAACCTGTGAAGATGGCGTTGTGCTGCAGGTGCCTCGAAGACGAAGCTGGAGCAACGGCGCTGCAGGGGCGTCCATCTGGCCTCCGCCCAATCTCTCTCTAGTACTACTCTAGCTGCTATGGCGCCTGGCGCTGAAGACTAGTGCCCAGCGCTGAAGAGTACTGCTAACGCTGCTACTACTCCTGCAGCGCTCCTCCAGAGTGCTGCCGCCGAATCCTGAAGACTACTGCCTCCTGAACTGCATGTGAAGTGCCTGGGAAGTACCTAGGAACTACCTACAGCCTGCAGGGCGGGCCAGTCCTATATAGTGCTGGCCCGTCCAGGAGGCTGCTCTTGCCAATGCCGAAACGTGCCAGCCCCTGGCGTTGAAGCTCAACAAGGGGTTGTCACAGGCCCGAAATGGCCTGTGCTAAAATCCTGGTTTGTTGCCTTAGTTTCACGGCAGGTCGAACCGATGAGGGCCCGAACATGGCCCTCAGTTTCAGGCTAAAAATACTCAGGGCCGGAAAGGCCCTGATTTAGACTGAAACGACACAGGGCCTGTAGGCCCTTGTTTTCAGGCTTTCAGGCTGAAACGGCACAGGGCCTGTAGGCCCTTGTTTTCAGGCTTTTGGCCTGCCTGGAAATGGCCCGTGCAGCCTGTTCCAGGCGCAGCATCTAACACGCCTTGTTGCAACCAATCATCTCATGTTGACAGCGTGGCCAGTGCCATGTCAGCAATAGAGACAGGTCGCATGAGCCACATCAGCAATGGAGACAGATGGGCTGCGCCACCTCGACAATGTAAACAGGTGGAATGTGCCACATCTGCAATGTAGACAGGTGGCATGCACCACACATCAGCAATGTAGACAGTTGGCATGTGCCACATCAGAAATGTAGACAGGTGGTATGCCCCAAGCAGAGGCTGGCGCTCAGCAGAGAAGGCGACAGCATGCTGCCACAGTCCCGTGTCGTCGTCAACAGTGCCAGTGCACAGCCAGCGTCCAACCAGCGTCGAGCCAGCATCATGCCGGCGTCCAGCCAGCGTGAAGGCAGCATAGCAAGACTGAATGTTGACCTCCTGGTGACGAATTCTTATGTAGTGTTTGAGCCTAGCCTCAGGTCTCCCACCCACAGTCGTACAGATTGACTCACAGCCGAGGGCCTGAATTGTGTACAGTTGCAGACTTCCCCTTGAAAGTACCAGGATTTGAAGAAACAGCACCAGGAGTTGGCAAACCTCCGCCGGACAGTGCAGAGCCACGAGGATGCTACACGGGCACTCAATTCCCGTGTACTGGACCTGGAGCAAGCTGTACCAGGACCAGATGCTGGTGTGTCCAGCAGTGCACCCTCTAACCGCCAACTGGAGGAATGGGTCGACCACGTCGTGACCACGTCGTCGCAATGCTTGGCGACATCAGCACCTTTGCTGAGCCGACCACCATCAACAATCAGCTGGATACCTTGAAGACCGAGGTCCAGCAACTGCAGTTGCCGAACAAGGAAGGCAACAACCTAATGCATTACAAGATGCCAACTTTCCACATTGAGAAGTTCGATGACTACATGCATCAAGACCCGGTACTCTGGTGGGAAGGCTTTACGACGCAACTGCGGATTCTGTTCGTCGCCAAGCACGCGTACATCGGCGCCCTGTTTCTTAGCTCAAAGGGCGGATGCCAGATCTGGTTAACCCACCTAGCATCCACCCATGGCGTCGACGTCGCAGATTTGAAAGACAAGATCTCATGGGAAGAGTTAACATGGCTGTGGAAGAAGCGGTTCATCGTGGACGACGCACCTGCACTCGCCATCAACCGTCTCTTCAACATGACACAAGGCAACACAGCAACACGTGACTGGCTCATGGAATGGCAGAACATCGCGGCAACGCCCGATCTTGACTTGCCATTTACGCATCTGCGCCGTGAGTTCTACAATAGGTCATGCGCTGCATTGAGCCTTGCTCTTGGTGATCGCGAGCAGTATGCAACCTTCGCTGAGATCATTGACAAGGCAAGGGAGATCATCAAGACCAACAGAGCAGCACATGAGAGATCAACATGGCAGCCGACCTATGTGGAGAAGCTAAAGACTGGTCCGCGGCCGCAGCATGTCGCTGCAGTCCAATCGGATAGTGGAGAAGACCAGGCAGCCTCCCAAGCATCGCGTGAGGGAGATCAGGTGGCTGCTGTCCAGCCGCGAAGCAACAACAAGTCCCGAGGTAATGGGAAGGCGAAATCAGCATCGCAGGCCGGAAACGGACAACCAACACCATCGGTCAAGTTCAACTTGACCGAGGCCGAGTACAAGTACCGCGGCCGTTACGACCACTGTTACCGGTGCAACAGCACCAAGCACAAGACCTCCCTTTGCCAGGATCAGGCCAAGGAGGATGTGCGTCCTCGTCTTAGCTCGGGAAACTGAGTACCGCGGGAGGTGAGGCGACTCCACCTCCCACTCTGCCAGATTCGGCCGCCTGGCTAGCGGCCTCCTACACATCTGGGGAGGATGTGAATGTCGTAAGTTCTCGGTATGCTTACGAGGACAATGCTGTCCACTTGGTCCCACCGTTGGACCAACGGCTCCACGTGCAACAATCTACCGCATCCACGGTTTCATCACCATCGGCAACCGAATCGGCAGCTTCGCCGCAATCTATCACCAGGGATTCAACGTCATGGTCAAGACTTGAAGAGCTCGACCCGTTGACGTTCACGGACTTCCAGTGGATGCCCGTTCCCCCGACCGGTCGATTGCCGAAACCGCATTGCAATGTGCTTATGGCACAATTGCGGGATTACTTGCACATTGTAGTACCGACTCCGTTGATGGACGCCGGAGTAGAGGTTGTCGACCTTCACGCCTACATTGCGAAGATCGACCGCGAGTTCAAGACACAACGCTACGACGACATCGACGCACCATTGCTATATGTACGCATTCAGATCGGAGAAGCGACCTGCAGCGCTTTGATCGATTGTGGAGCATCTCGCAACTACATCAACTAGGACTTCATGGTGCGCGCCGGCCTTGGCCCACGCGTCCCAAGGAAGCCCCATTCTACGCAAATCACGTTGGCGGACTGTCACACGCACAATCAATCGATCGGTGCATTGATGACGTCCCAATGTACTTTGCCCCTTACGCAAGTGAGGCGGTGTCCTTTGACATTCTGAACACCAAATTCGACATGATCTAGGGCATGTCATGGCTGCGAAGCGAGGATCACCCGATGAATTTCTACCGCCACACCGTTCACATTCGTGATCGAAACGGAGTACTAGTCCAATGCACGGTGCCTCTTCCTCATCCGTTGATCAGCTGCCACGTGGTATCCGCTGCAAGCATGCGAGCATCCATCATCAAAGACGACATCAAGGAGATGGGGGTGTGTTTTCTCCACGCCCTCCCGCCCCATGACGCTTCATCGACGAGCTATTCTTCGGATCCACGCATCACCGAGCTTCTCGACGCCTACGGCGACGTGTTCGAAGGCCCGCACGGAGTAGTACTGGATCGGCCCATCCGCCACGAGATCATCCTCGAGGATGGGGCTGTACCTCCGCGCGGTTGCATCTACCGAATGAGCGAGGAAGAGTTAAGTGCTTCGGGCACAACTCGACGACCTTCTGGAGAAAGGCTGGATTTGGCCTAGCTCATCGCCATACGGTGCTCCTGTTCTCTTCGTCCGGAAGAAGAACAAGGATTTGCGGTTGTGCATCGATTATCGCAAGCTCAACGCGCAGGCGATCAGAAACGTCGGCCGTCTCCCACGCATCGACGATCTTCTCGAGCGACTGGGCGGCGCCAAGTTCTTCTCCAAGCTCGATCTCAAGTCAGGATATTACCAACTCGAGATTTGGCAGGAGGACTGCTGCAAGACCGCGCTTAAGACGCGATATGGGCATTTCGAATGTCTGGTTATGCCCCGACCACTTTCCAAGCGGCTATGACAACGGAGTTCCGACACATGCTGGATCGATACGTACTTATCTACCTCGACGACATCCTGGTGTACAGCCGGAGTTTGGACGAGCATGTGGAACACCTGCGCACCATTTTGGAGCGGCTACGACAAGCCAAGTACAAAGCCAACCGCGACAAGTGCGAATTCGCGCGGCAGGAGCTGGAGTACTTGCGACATTATGTGACACCGCAAGGCATCCGTCCGCTTGCGGACAAGATCGAGGCCCTACGAGTATGGCCCGAGCCCACCAACACCACGAACGTTCGTTCATTCATGGGATTGGCGGGCTACTATCAGCGATTCATCACCGGATACTCGAGGATTGGTGCACCTATGACAAGATTACAATCGTCAAAGGTGCCATTCGTATTCGATGACGACGCACGTCGGTCATTCCAAGCACCTAAGACGGCTATGCTCATGGCACCCGTCCTTGGCATCTATGACCACACCCTGCCCACGCGAGTGACTACGGACACTTTCGGCTATGGCATTGGGGCAATCTTGGAACAGCACGATGGCGACGACTGGCACCTTGTGGAGTGTTTCAGCCACAAAGTGCCTCCCATCAACTCGCTTGATGATGCAAGGAGGGAGCGGCTCGCGTTCGTGATGCCTCTCAAGTGCTGGCGGCACTTCCTCCTTGGGCATCGTAGGTTCACATGGGTCACAGACAACAATCCATTGACCTACTACAAGACGCAGGACACGGTGAGCAGCACGATCGGACGATGGATGTACTTCATCGACCAATTTGACTTCACACCGAAACATCCTCCCGGCCTCTCCAATCGCGCAACAGATGCACTCTCGCAAAGACCTGATCTTTGCACTATGACACATCATGCCTTCTCATTCGACGAGGAGCTCCAGCAACACTTCATCAGGGGCTATGAGTCCGATCCCGACTTCGCCACGCTATATGCGCAGCTATCTTCGGATCACCCGCCGACCAGCCACTATCGCATCGCCGATGGGTACTTGCTCCTTCACTCGCGGGGCAAGTACTTACTATGTGTCCCACACGACCGCCGTCTTCGGACTCTCCTCCTCGGCGAGTATCATGATTCGCGACTCGTCGGCCATTTCGGAGTCAACCGCACTATTGCACGGCTTCGACAGCGATTCCAATCGCCCGACCTTATCACCGACGTCACGAGGTATTGCGACACTTGCGAAGTTTGCGGACGAAGCAAACCCCGCAACTGCAACCCCTACGGCGAGCTGCGCCCGATGCCGATCCCGCAGGAACCCGGTCTCTCCATTGCCATGGATGTCACCGAATCACTCCCTCGCGACCGCCTCGGACACGACGACATCCACACGGTCGTGGATCGATTGAGTAAGTGCGCGCGTTTTCTCCCTTGCAAGTACTACTCCACGGCTCCCGAGCTGGCCCCCTCCTGCACCCCGGCTGGATTTGCGGCCATGGTGTACCGGAAGACATTGTCAGCGACCGCGACACTCGCTTCATGTCGGCATTTTGGACTGCACTCATGCAGGAGTCCGGCACAACAATGAAACCAAGTTCGGCTCGACATGCTCAGACAGACGGGCAGACGGAGTGGGCACATCAGACCGCTCAAATGATGCTTCGTACGCTCATCCGTCCGGACCAGAAAGATTGGGTTGACCGCCTCCCCGACATCGAGTTGGCCTACAACACTTCGGTGCACCCGACGATAGGCGTGACTCCATTCGAGTTGCACCACGGTGGACGGAAAGGCTGTATCTTCGCCGACCTTCTCCTCCCACGACCAGCTGACATGGATGCCGCTTGCTCTCCCGCTTCCGTCCGGAAGTCCAAGGAATTGCTGGCTCAAGCCCGTGCGAATATGCAAAGGGCTCAAGTCGGCATGCAGCAGCAAGCCAACAGGCATCGTGTGCCATGTCCCATCCGCGCCGGCGACCTGGTCTGGGTTTCCGCGGAAGAGTTTGCACTGGAACACGATGTCTCACACAAACTGCTTCCCAAGTGGTTTGGACCATGGCCCGTAACATCAGCCGCGGGCGATGAGCCCGATGGCCCTTCATTTGTGATCAACATCCCCCCGCATCTGACGGTCCATCCAGTCTTTCACGCCTCAAAGCTGGCAACATACACGCCAGCTAAGAGCGATGACTTTCCGGGCCAACGATCGCAAGACCCTCCTTCTATGGATGGTCATCAGGAAGTTGACCGCGTCATCACCGATTGCAAGCACGGCAGCAAGCCGCGACAGTACAAGTTTACATTCAAAGCCTGCGATCGCGACGACACTGTGGATTTCAGGAGCAGATCTGAAAGCATCCGCACCACTGATCTACGCGCATTACGAGAAGCAAAGGTTAGCTCAAGAATATTCACGACCGGCCCCTCCCACCCGGACTGTGGTCCCTCCCTCAGACAGACAGCTTCGCCCTCGCTTGTAAGCTCGGTCTTCCAAGGAGGGGGGGGTTTGGCATACTGCGTAGCCACACGGGCCCTGCAGGGCCCGTCCCGCACTTTCAGCCTGAAAGCCTAGAAAATAGGGCTTACAGGCCCTGGTCATTTCAGCCTGAAACTGAAAAACGAGGGCCTGCAGGCCCTATTCCGTTTTCAGCCTATTTCTGGGCCTTTCAGGCCCAGAGGCTTTTCAGCCTGAAACGGAGGGCCATT
>BFEA01000098.1:1856044-1886376 GCA_003427395.1 Chara braunii
CACACACACACACACACACACACACACACACACACACACACACAGAGAGAGAGAGAGAGAGAGAGAGAGAGAGAGAGAGAGAGAGAGAGAGAGAGAGAGAGTCTCATCTTCCCATGCACAGGGTCGTGGGTTCCCGTGCACGGTGCGACCTTGTGCATTCTGGTTCTAGAACTGGCACCAGCTGATTTCCATCCAGGCTTGCGCGGACAGTGCGTGTTAGAGGACTGGAAGCGGTGTCTTGCAGGCACGCGCTGCTTTCCCCTTTTTTTCCCCAAAACACACAACCGGTCTGGACCCTGCCCTTGCCCCTTTTTCGGCCTGCCCCTGGGGCTGCTGTTTTCGCCCCGATGGTTGTTTTCCCAAACTGGAAGCGGTGTCATCTCGTGGGACAGTCGTGCTAATTTCTTGAGTTGTATTGGGGATCTCAGTAGGTGCCATAGATGTGGAAGGGAGTAAGCACATCTTACACAGATAGCTCATGAGCTGAGTCATGAGCAAATAATAATAATGGAAAAACGAATGTGCGTCGTGCGAGGATTGAGCCCTCACGGGGCCCTTACAGACGACAAGTGTTATCGGCTGTGGCCCCCAGCAAGCATTGTGCCCACCCTAAGTGAAGGCGGGCCTGAATATCCACACGAGGCCTCTGGTTGACATTTTTCCATATGTGGGGTATAAGACAGTTGCAGCACGCCAGTTGGTTACAAAGCAACGTGAGCCTTTCCTGGCGCCTTGCAGAAGCAACATCTGTGCTGCGCAGTTGAGCCCAAGGCCCCTGTTGGTTGCGTCCTGGGCACGCACATTGGGAGGTGTTACACATCACACACTGGCCGAAGACGAACGAGAAAGCAGCATTGTCGTCACACAACCTCCACAGGCCAATGAGAATGCGGCAAACACTTGGAGCCTGGCCGGCTGCCTGGACATGCCAAACTGTAAAGGGCCCAGGCCTGTAACAGCAGGGTGGGCTTGGCGCAGAGCAGATACTGGGGCCCGACTGGTTACAAAGCAACGTGAGCCTTTCCTGGCGCCTTCCAGAAGCAACATCTGTGCTGCGCAGTTGAGCCCAAGGCCCCTGTTGGTTGCGTCCTGGGCACACACATTGGGAGGTGTTACACATCACACACTGGCCAAAGACGAACGAGAAAGCAGCATTGTCGTCACACAACCTCCACAGGCCAATGAGAATGCGGCAAACACTTGGAGCCTGGCTGGCTGCCTGGACATGCCCAACTGTAAAGGGCGCAGGCCTGTAACAGCAGGGTGGGCTGGGCACAGAGCAGGTACTGGGGCCACTGGAAGCTACTGGAAACTTCCTGAGCCAGGCCATGCAGCCAGACACAGGGCCACACTTTCGATAAAGGAAAGTGCCCTGCCCAGGAAAGGGCATTCTGGCCTGTACAGGCAATATGGCCATGCTGCTGCGTTGTTGTACAAGCATCTGCGCTAGCGCTGCTGGTCAGGGCGCACACGGGCACCAAGAGGTGAGAGTTCGCTGCTGTAGCAGTGGGCGCAGGGCGGCCATAGGCAGGCTGAGCGTGCGGGTGGTGCAGGTGATGGCGATGGTTGTCTTCGAGTAGGAGGCGCATGCAGAGGGGATCAAGGTGTGATGAGGGGAGGAGAGAGAACGTAGCTGATTTATGCTGGCGGTCAGCATTGGTGATGACGTCATGTACATTGGTCTCCAACTTCGATGTGATCCGGTCGCATGAACGCAGATAGGATGGATAGGCTGAGTAGTGTAGGCTGGGCGCTGGGCGCCGGACAGTAGGAGCGACATGGATACAGTGTTGGTGTGAGCAGAGAGCGTTGGCATTTGCATTGGCACTCGAGTTCAATGTATTCCTCCTAATTGGATGTTATCTTGGTGCATCGTGGTCTGTGCTTGGTATTTCGTAATTCTGCAACTTGGATTTCTGTCTAACCCTCTTGCTTATATTCCTTAAAAATGAAAAATTAGATGGAATAAACTGAAGTCAATTGCATGGAATGAGCCCTCGCGTGGGCCTTTTTAAACATGGACATGTTCTGGGCAGAGGACCGCAGCAAGCCCAGTGCCCACTCTAACTGAAGGCGGGCCTGAATATTCACCAGAGGCCAAAAGTTGACATTTTGTATATGTCGGTACTCAGGCAGTTGCAGCACGCCAGTGGGTTGAGTGGAAGTGTGAGCCTTCCCTGTGCTACGTCGTAGAGTTGGGCCCTGGCCTTGGTAGTTGCGCCTGGGCAGACACACACAATTGAACGCAGATGCATCACGAATTGGCTACGGGCCTACGAACGAGCAGCATTGTCGACGCACCTATTCGCGCCCTGTGCAAGTGCAGCAAACGGCTCAAGTTCGGAAATATTGGTTCGGTCGTGCACAACTGTAAAAGGTCCAGGCACTCAACTGTACAGATGCAGCCTGGGCGCAGGCACTGGGGCCTGACCGGAGGCTACTGGAAGCTTCTCAGTCAGGCCACACACAGCCAAACGGGGGCTGCCACTTCCATATAGGAAGTGAGGCAGCCAGAGCCGGACATACTGGCCCACGCAGGCAATGAGGTCACACTGCGGCGTTAGAGGCTGCGTGCTGTGGCCAGGGCGCTTGCGGGGCGCATGAGAGGTGAGAGGGGCGCTGCTGGGCAGCGGAGCGCTAGCAGCCATAGCCGGGCTGCAGGGCGCTGGGGGGTAAGAGGGGGAACGGTGGTCTTCAGGAAGGAGGCGAGTGTTGGTGGTCAGGGTCTGATGAGGGGAGACGAGATACGTACCTGGTACATGAGAAAGGTCGGCTATGGTGTTGACGTCGTGTACATTGGTCTTCAAGACTTGAAGTGAGCCTGTTGCGTAAATACTGATGTAGGTAGGATAGGCAAGTAGTGTAGGCTGGGCGCTGGGCGCCGGACGAGAGGAGCAACATTGGATACTGTGTTGGAGTGGCCTGAGGGCTTTAACATTGGCTCATGACTTTATTGTATTGCTCTTATTTGGATGGTCTCTCGGTGCATTTGTGCTCTCTGCTTGTACACGACTACTTGGACATCTGTGTGATTTTGCAACTCGACTTTCTGTATATCGTTCCCACTCATATTCCTTGTACGGGCAGGGCTGTGACTTCCATGTGTAGGGTAAAAGATCACAGTTATGCAAACTGTGAGCCCCAAAGCCTTGGGTTGTGGAATCCTGCCAGCCCTGAGTGACGGTTGCAGTGAGATACGTACCTGCTGCATGAGAGAGGTCGGCTATGGTGTTGACGTCATGTACATTGGTCTTAAAGAGTCGAACTGAGCCTGTTGTGTGGATACTGATGTAGGTTGAATAGGCAATTAGTGTAGGCTGGGCGCTGGGCCTCCAGACAAAGAGGAGCAGCATTGGATGCTGTGTTGGTGTGGCCCGAGGGCTTGAACATTGGCTCATGATTTCTTTGTATTGCACTTATTTGGATGGAATCTCGGTGCATTTGTGCTCTCTGCTTGTACACGACTACTTGGACATGGTGTGATTTTGGAACTCGGCTTTCTGTACATCGTTCCCACTCACATTCCTTGCACAAAGAGTTCTTGAATGAGACATATGCTTTATTTTTCTCGTACTGGCAGGGCTGTGGCTTCCATGTGTAGGGTCAAAGATCACATTTATGCAAACTGTGAGCCCTGAGTGATGGTCGCATCAAGATACGTACCTGGTACATGAGAGAGGTCGGCTATGGTGTTGACGTCATGTGTACATTGGTCTTCAAGAGTCGAACTGAGCCTGTGGCGTGAATACTGATGTAGGTAGGATAGGCAAGCAGTGTAGGCTGGGCGCTGGGCGCCAACATTGAATACTGTGTTGGTGTGGCCTGAGGGCTGGAACATTTGCTCATGCCTTCATTGTATTGCTCTTATTTGGATGGAATCTCGGTGTATTTGTGCTCTCTGTTTGCACATGACTACTTGGACATCTGTGTGATTTTGCAACTCGGCTTCTTTATATCGTTCCCACTCATATTCCTTGCACAAAGAGTTGTAGAATGAGACACACACTTTATTTTCCTCGTACTGGCAGGGCTGTGGCTTCCATGTGTAGGGTAAAAGATCACATTTATGGAAACTGTGAGCCCCGAAGCCTTGTCGTGGAATCCTGCCAGCCCTGAGTGATGGTCGCAGCGAGATAAAAGAAGTTCGGCCCTAACTGAATGCTGAGCCCGAGGGTACTGGGCCTGAGACAGGAGGAAGCCTCTGTAAATAACTGGTAACCACAGCTGTCATTTAGTTACACAGGCTGGGGCCGGGACTGCAGACTGTTGCCTCCAGAAGAAATAAACGGAGGGAGGCCACCGGGGAGAAAACGTTTGGCGATTGGCTGCACATGCCAGCAGTGTAGCAACCTGGAGCTCAGATGGCGCCCAAGAGAGTGGGAGAAGCTGAAATAGGTGGGCAGGATGGTGGCAAGGGTATTTGGGTGATGAGATAAGAGGAGGGAAACCGTGGGAACTAGCAGTGTTTACCTGGTCCTGATGGAGGAGTATATGTGTGATGCCTGTTGACAGTGAAGGGTGGTAGCTTAACATGTGTAGATGGAGTGAAGAGTAGCATAGGTGGATACACAATACGAGAGCTTCTACATCGTTGTTATTTGAATTCTTTGAGGCGAGAAGTGGGATTTCTTTGTTATTCCGCCAGTTCACCTGAAGAAGACTGTTCTTACTGGTTGAAATGGTAAGAGCATTTTTCTTCGGGCCTGGGCCAGTAGCAAAAGCGACAAGCTACTTTGAAAAGGCACAGTTACAGGCACGCGAGCCCTGGAAGGTAGCTTTGTCAACTTTGGCTCATGTGAACTGTGGTTTAAGAGACTTCAGTGTTCGATGTAGTCTTAATTGGTGTGCTCTCAGCTTTTGTAATTCTGCTTTCAATGTGGCTTACATGTTCGGTCTTCTATGAGCTCTTTGTGTTCGTAATTGGATGGCTCGTTGCAATACATATAAATCATTTTTGCCTACATGAATCCAATTGAATGTTGCTTGCTCAATTCAAATTGCTACGATGTCGAAACTGGCCGCGTAACTTCTGAGGATGACCTCTGCAAAAGGCTACCGCATGATTATGCTGGGGGCTGACTCCCTTTTGCACAATAAATACCCTCTTGGGATAAAAAGCTTATCATGGCTATGGACTTCACTGCAACATGGATCTCATGCAGCCGGATAAATGGGTCTGATTTATCGAGGACTAGGACACTCCACTTCTTCCGATGTCATGAAAGCAATCACGCTCCTTATCCGTGAAGTGAGCCCATCTCAGTTTTGGTTGTGGAATGTTTCCAGTTTACAACAAGCAACATTTGTATCTCTGGTGCAAAACAGTTGAACCGATGTCTCCTGTAAGAAGTTGCCATTGCGGTTACTTGACGTGCAAGGCTCACTGCTCATGTTGTTGGAAAACTCCCAAAGAAGTCTGTCAGGTTTTGAGACAGTTTCATGCTCGAGTTTCCACAAACAAGTTTTCAATGTGTGGTCGTCACCTATCTGATAGCCAGCTGCTCAAAGTTTCATTGGGTGGCAACTTTAAAAATCCCTGCTGAGGTGTGGAAAGAGTTTCATGCTCAAGTTTTGGCACAGAGGATTCTTCATGTCTGGCCATTCCTGTGGTGATGGGGTTTGATCTTGTGTTGTATGTTCAGTGGAATAAGGCTGCACGTTGAAACGTTGGGGGTGAACATGGCCAAATTTGAACGTGTTTGTCTGTGTCTTGTTGAGTTATGCATAGGTTGACAATGGACGATTTCCGACTCTTCTGGCCACAGGTTTTCATTTTGAGATGTGAGGGCCGATGTCCGCGGGGAATTCCTTCACATGGTGCATCTTTCCAAGGCAGACCTATGTCCGTAGAGGTAAGGGGTACAAGAAGCAAACAACATTGTTTTGCGTTGCCATGTGTGCATTAGTTTTTTGCTGGAGCATGCGGGGTGGGGAAAGGGAAGTGTGAAAAGGCAAGTTCCATATCCTCTTCCCGCTCTCTTTCTTTATGTTCTGGGAAGTGTACCCTGCTTTCGACTTTGACTGATTTCTGCTCCTCTGTCCACCATCCTCCTCTTACTCTTCAAACCTGTCCCAATGTTTCAACGTCTCTTCCACCATCTCAGGGTATGCCTTTGGTTCCTCCCCTGCCCCTCTCCACCAACCAGCACTGTGCCCTTGTGCTTTGGACTTTTTCATGTCTGTTTCTTCATTTGTGTCCTAGTGCTTTCATGGTAAACAATCTCTGAGAGAGAATCCGAATGTGCAAGTATAGTGCACAATTAAACCGCCAGTACCTTTGAGCTGCCCCTGCCCAGCCTGTCCGCGGCCAGTGCCCGACGCTGTGGGAGGGCAGGCCGGAAAAAGAGATGTGGCTGCATAAAGGAAAATAATAAAAATAAAAACAGAACGAGATGAGGAGCGGTGGCCTTGGTTGGGTTGTTGGGAACCTAGAGAAGACAAGACGCACCATTCCAGTACCTACCAATTGGGCAAAATGTGTATGAATCCCCTGCTAGTGCATGGGAAGATACGACCCCATTTCTTTTCTCTTTTTTGCATGTGGTGAGCAGTACAGAGGCACGGGGAGAGTGTTCTGGTGGACTGGTACCTCAAACCACGGTGTCTGCCAATTGTAATCGGGAAAGGGACGGAAAAAAATGGATACCTTTGTGGAATCCACTTTGCAAATCAACTTCAAATCTGGCCCGTTCACTACTCGAAGCGCCTTGCGTCACGACTCGCCCAATTTGCAAAATGAGAACGAATTAACACGGCAATATGCATCTCCTTTGTAAATGTGGTGTTTCTCGTATAGTTTTTCGTGAATTAGCATCCAGAGGTGCTTTATATGGCATAAATAAGTCCAGTTGGTAGTTTAGGTGCTTTATATAGTAGATCCATCTATGAGGACGAGAGGGCCTTGGAATGAATCTTTTCTAGGAACAATGTCAAACATGGAAAGAGGACAGGCCATACGACAGGGCCTGGGAATGAATCTTTTCTACGAACATGGAATGAGGACAGTCCATAATTCTTGCGAAGTCTTTTCTATGCACCAAAAACCTTCGTTCCTTTTTTATATTTTCGCTGTTTTCCAGATAAAGCACAACTTCCTGACTTGCAATTCCTGCGTGAAAATAACGCTTCCTGAAGCTGTGCCAACCCTGTGGGGGCACCTTCCGCCATGCTCGGTGATACAAGAAGATAGTGGGGAAAGGTACTGGCGGTTTAACAGCCAGAAGTGGTTATCTTCAGTCGGAGTCCAAGCTCTGGGGGGAAGGATGCTGTCCATGCCCTGGAGTGGTGTAAGAATACCCTCAGGTAGGTAGGACTAGGGTTCTGAGCCCCATTGAAGACCCTCAGGTGGAGAATGCGGGCAAGAGGAAAGTCAACAGTCAAGCCCTACTAGGCCACAAAAGAGCTAGTCTAAGATTTCCCACAAGTCAATCTTGGTTGCAGATGGCACACAAATCGAAAGGCACAGATCTTGCTACCAGATGTTTCCAGGGGCAACTGGGTTCTAGTGGCCTCAGGCTGGAGCTGCATCTGGGCTGCTGGAGTCTAAATTATCTCAGCTGTTGAAGGAAACCAGAGGAGGCCGGTCAAGACTACAAAAGAGAGGCTCCACCTAGTCGTCCAGCATTCTGCCCTGCAAGTTGCTGTCGGCACTTGGGTGGCGAAGTCTTCTAGCACCAGCCAGAGGTAGTAGTAGTTGCAGCCGTAACTATGGACGAAACAAAAGGCTGCCGAGTGGTAGAGGGAAGCTGCTGCCTTGATATTCATTGTGTGTGAGAGGGAAGAGAGTGAGTCAGAGAGAGAGAGGATAGAGAGAGGGAAGGGAAGGCCTGGGAGAGAGTATTGCTTACCTGGAGACTCACATTCTGGTACTCTTTATTCATTGCTTCATCAATGCGCATAAGTGATCACAGATTTGTCAGATCGGCCTGCGATCTGCCCGTCCACTGGATGAACGGCCTGTACGGTTGGAGGGACTTTTGTTTGGAATGTTTGTAGCATTTTGTTATTTTCTTTTCTTTTTTGGGGCATATTATGTGAAAACCCTCCCTTTGGACATACACTCGACTACAGCTTTATGCGTTTGATGACCCCTATGCAAAATATGTGCCGAATGCGACCAACACAACTTATGCGACCCTTACGCGACCTATACTATGGGACCTACATGACCCACCCTAGCACACTCTCCCTCTCTGCCTCTGTCTCTCTCTCTCTCTCTCCTGTCTCTCGTCTCTCTCTCTCTCTCGCCTTTCCTTACTTGCCTCCTGAACGTGGTGTCTCGTGTTTCATGAAGTTGGCCATGTAAATTGTGTTGCATGCTGAGCCTGCACACGTGCCCCGCTTCAGGGGCCGAAAGGTTGCTGAGGGGCCCCCGAGCGGTGTGCCCACCAGACACGCCCCCTGGAGGCCCACGGTGGGTGGCCCTCAGGCCGCACGTATGGATTAGCAACAGCATCTATCTATTTATTTTGCTGTCCTATTTTTGTCTGTTCAGACGTCGTTTCGGACTTGCAGGCCCCAAGCCTGCGCCTTGGGCTGGGTACACCAGGGGCAGGGCCATTTTGAGGCCAGGCGGGTTTTTGCGCCCTGCTGCATGAGCAGCACGGTCTGGACGCCTGGTAGGGGCGGAGGCCGCATGGGCCGTTCTGGGCCATCATCAGAGGCACACCCAGCTAGGCCCAGGGCTACTTATAGCTGGGCTACGGCTGGGCACAGACATGGTTGGAGTAGCTCACTTCTTGGGCGACACGCTGTTGGAGCGGTGCGACAGCGCTGCGTTAGAGTAGAGGAGTAGGCAGGCAGAGGGGCGGAGGCCATACTTGCAGCGGTGAGCTTACCTGGCACCATAGCTGGGACTCCATGCCGGCGACCTGCACATGACGACGACGACAGTCAGTCCCAGGCCGCCGCTACCTGCAGGTGAGACAGCGAGGAGGATGACATCTTCTTCTTCGCCCTCCATCTCTCCTCCCTCGTATCTTCTTCTTCTTGTTCTTCTTCTTCTAGAGAGAGAGAGAGGTTACTAGTAGAGGTTACATCGGGCATGTGCCCAGGATCTGATTCGACATTTGCGGCAGACACTGATTGGACACTCGGCAAGAAACTATATTTGGACTTCTCTATTGCGATCCTGGTGTTCTCCCTCGCCTCCGTCTTCGTCTTGCCTCCCTCCTCCCTCTTTCACATGGGTGGTATATGATGGCGTGTCACATCAGTATCTGGCAGATCAGGTCATGTCTTTGAGTTTTCCGCTGCACGACATTGTGCTATATTCATATGTATCTGGATGTAAATTGCTTATTGATGCTTTGCTGACACTGCATTGTCCATACGAGTCCTTCTCATCACTTCGCCGATCCTTGGCTCCCATACTCGCCCGACTAAGCATGTTACAGTTGGTATCGGATCCCTGCGCGTGAGTCAGGAGTCGAACCTGACCTGACGCGCGACGGGGGAGGATCGATCGATTGATTGATTTATTGATTGACGGTTGATTGATTGATTGATTGATGGATGGATTAGGTTGTAATTAACCCCCAAAATTGTGTTTTTTTAAACCTAACAACCAATTTTTTTTTTTCGTTCGGAATGTTTTGTGCGCAATTCTGTTTCTGTACAAAACTGAAATCGCGCGTTCTGGACATTTCCGAAATAGCTTTAAGCAAATTGTTTTTTTGCTAGGGTACCAGCCGGGCCGCCCTGGTCACCCTATTTTCGTGGACGGCCCGGCCGTACAAGGACTAGGGAAGGTCCTAGCAAAAAAAAAAAAAATCAAAGAAGTAAAAAGAAATCCAAAAAATATGCAGAAAAATGAAATGAACAACTTTTGCCCCAGGGGTCTGGTCCCACCTAACGTCGTTGAGTTTAGAAAACTCAATGGTGTGACGCCATTTCGACATTAATAAATTCAAGACAAGAAATTAAAAAACTGAAAAAAACGCTAGAAACAGCTTTTCTCCTTATTTTTTATAATGTAACTTGGAGAAATGAAACATGTCTGGAACAGTCGGAGTGAAAGTCTCCGTGAAAAAGGGATACTCCCCGTGGTGGGCGGACAGGAGGTCACCATTTGTAAAATGGACAGGGACGACGTGGATGGCCAAATGCATTAATTGCCCAAAGAAGGAAACGAGTTTGATGCCAGACAGCCAAACACAGCTGTCAGAGTTCCTCCGTTTCAGGATGCAGTGGGGTCTAAAAAAACAAAAAAAAGGAAAGGCACTGCCGTTGAGAAATGTAGCCTACCCTCGGTAGGGTAGTTTTCTCAATGTAAAATGGCTTCCCGCCCAAACCAAAAGGGCCAACGCATACTACAAAACGGATTTCACGTCAAAAAAAATTTCTACAAAATGACTAAATCTAATAGGTTATTCTCCTGTATTTTGGTACCGTTAGATTTGCAATACATCAACGGCAGAGCTCCGTCCCACCATGCCACACGTGATAGAAAGCTCAGTGTTGAGAAAACTGAACGCTGTAGGTGGGACCAGACCCCATGGTCGCATCGAAATTCTTTACCAAATTTAGAATAAAAAATAGTTAAAAATGTAACTTTTTTTTTTTATTATTATTATTTTTTTTTTCGTTCGGAAGCCCAGTTTTTTTGTAAATTTCGTTTATACACAAATTCGTTTTTTTTGGAAATTCTGACACGCGGATTAATTGGTAGCAGGAAATTTTGATTCTCCTTATGATCGAGAAATTTGAACGAGTGCCATCCACAAAGCTACCGTTTACTATTCCTCTTCCGCACTCGTGATCCCGTGGTTGTAACGTTCGCCTACGGACTTGTTTTCGGACCCTCGAGTGGTGCGGTTGTTCGGCGAACTGGGATACGCCTTTGTTTCTTCAGACCGTCGCGGCTACCGAATCTTCACCTACGGACTTGTCTTCGGACCCCCGAGTGGTGCGGTTGTTCGGTGAGTTCACCGACATCTTCGACTAACGTACCGATATGGTGCTGGATCGGGCGATCTCCTACGGACTTGTCTTCAGACCCCTGAGTGGTGCGGTTGTTGGGCGAACTGAGATAGGCCCTTGTTTCTTCAGACCGTCGAGGCTACCAAATCTTCACCTACAGACGTGTCTTCTGACCCCCGTGTGGTGCGGTTGTTCGGTGAGTTCACCGACATCTTAGAGTCACCTACCGATATGGTGCTGGATCGGGCGATCTCTCATGAGATCATTCTTGAGGCCGGTGCCAGGCCGCCGAAAGGGTGCATCTAATCCTTGAGCAAGGAAGAGTTCCCGGTCCTCCACCCGCAACTCGATGATCTGTTGGACAAGAGCTATATCTGCCCTAGTAGCTCACCATATGGTGTGGCAGTTCTCTTCGTATGGAAGAAAATACAAGGATCTTCGCTTGTGCATCGACTTCCACAAGCTCAACGCACAAACCGTCAATAATGTGGGACCTTTTCCACGCATTGACGATCTTCTCGAGCGTTTGGGCTGCACCGAACTTTTCTGGAAGATGGACTTGAAGTCGGGCTATGATCAGATTTCGATACGCCGGCAATATCACTTTAAATCCGCGTTCAAGACGCAGTACGAGCATTTTGAGTGGGTGGTTATGCCTTCTGACCTCACCAATGCCACAACGGCTTTTCAAGTGGCGATGACCAATGAGTTCCGCACAATGTTGGGACCGGTTTGTACTGCTTTATTTGGATGACATTCTCGTCCATAGCCGAGCCTTGGAGGAACATCTCGAGCACCTTCGACATGTGTTGGAGACGCTCCATCGCGCCCAGTACGAAACCAACAACGACAAGTGCGAGTTTGTGTGTCAAGAGTTGGAGTACTTGGGCCACTTTGTCACACCGGAGGGGATCAATCCATTGTCGGACAAGATTCAAGCCATTCAATAGTGGCCGGAGCCGGAGAACGTCACGATCGTTCATTCCTTTGTTGGCTGAGCCGGCTACTGTCAACACTTCATCAAGGGATATTCGAAGATTGCGACCCATTTATCCAAGCTTCAATGCGAGGACCGGCCATTCGATTTTGACGACAATGTGCGAGCTTCCTTTTTGGCCTTGATTTCGTGTTGTCATCCGCGGAGGTGTTGCGAATCTACGACCTGTTTTTGCCAACGCGCGTCACTACTGATGTGTCCAGCTATGGCATTGGTGCCGTCCTTGAGCAACATGATGGTGTGAATTGGCACTCAGTCAATTACTTGAGCAAGAACTTCAGCAAGAAAGTGTCCATCATGGACTCGATTGACGACGAACGGAAGGAGTTGTTGGCCTTCGTACACGCAGTCAAGCGCTGGTGGCGTTTGCTTCTCACGCGACCAATTCCGATGGGTAATGGATGACAATCCGTTAGTCTTCTACGAGACCCAAGACACAGTCAATAGCACCACTTCCCGTTGGATGGCGTTTATCGACCAGTTTAACTTCTTCCCCGTCCACATTCAAGGAAGGTCAAACTATTTTGCGGATGCCCTTTCATAGCCCGTTGGATGGCGTTTATCGACCAATTTAACTTCTTCCCCGTCCACATTCAAGGAAGGTCGAACTGTTTTGCGGATGCCCTTTCACAGCGTCGGTACCATAGTACCGTAGTCTACTCGACTTTCGAGATCGATGACGACTTGCAGGACAGCTTCATCCGCGGATACCAAGCCAACCTCTAGTTTTGAGACAAGCACGCGAATTGTTCCTCTCCAAATCTGGTGCCATCGCATTATCGGATCCAAAAAGGATATTTGCTCGTCCACTCGGGGGGGAAGGATCTTCTTTGTGTGCCGAATGATTCACACTTGCGTACACGGCTTCTTGGCGACTTCCACAAAGCTCCTGCCACCGGACATTTTGGAGTCAATTGTACGATTGGCCGACTTTGTGAGCGCTTTTGGTGGCTCGGCTCTCGGCGACGTCGCATGCTATTCCGAGTCATGCGAAGTTTGCCGACGTTGCAAATCCCGCAATCATCGTCTGTACGGCGAGTTGTGACCATTACTGGTCCCCTTGAGGCGAAGGGAAGCGATTGCCATGGACATCACTGGGCCGTTCCCCAAGCACGAGACATGAGTGGATGGGATTCTCATGGTGGTTGATCGACTCGCCAAGTTTGCCATGTTTTTGCCTTGCTGCTATCAGGACAAGGCACCGGAGCCGGTCGGATTTGAACCAACGGTTACCCCAAGGAAATTGTTTGTGACCGCGACACGTGGTTCATGTCTGATTTTTGGTTGGCGCTCATCAAACGATGGGGCTCATCTCTCAAGCTGGGTTCGCCCCAAACCGATGGCAAGATGGAGAGGGCGCATCCGACTGCACGGGTTCTCCTTCGCACTCTCATCCGGACCAAAAGGATTGGGTTGAGCGGCTGTCGGATGCTGAGTTGGCATACAATTCGTCCATTCATCCGGCTATCGGGATGTCGCCCTTCGAGTTCGAGCGTGACTCGCCGGTCTCTTCTCCGTTGGATACGATTATCCCATGGGCGGCTGAGAGCGACGACCACCTTCTCTTCATTTGTCGGATGCAAGAGCTTCTTTTCAAGGCACGCGACCAAATGTCGAAGACGCAGTAACGTATGAGCCAACAGGCCAATCGCCAGCGTCTTCCTTGTCCATATCGTGTCGGCGACCCCGTATGGGTCTTCACCGTGGAGCTCAGCCTGGGACAAGATATCTCTCGCAAGCTCCTTCCGAAACGGATTGGGCCCTGGCCCATTGTGGCACCCACTGGGGATGCACCCGAATGCCCAATCTTGCAGCAACACCGTCCGGAAGGTACCGGTGTCAGGTAACCTGGGAAGGGAAGTCCGTTGAACTGTTGAATCCCAGGGCTATGACGTCTGTCACCCACCATGCCCGCTTCAGGTGTCCTCAGCAACTCAACAGGGAGTGGCGTTCATTCGGCCTGTCACGCCGGCATTTCAGAAACAGTCCCCATGACCAATTTTCCAACGATAAGAAAAACAGTAAAAAAAGAAAAAAGAAAGAAGTACAGTGAGGTATGTAGACCTGTAGGTATGAGATCGTGCCTATGTTCGAAGCAATGACCGGGCCACCTCGTTGAACTGCTGAAGCAATGTCTCACCCCTGCTGGGGCCGCCTCTAGGGACCTCAGCAGTTCGACAAGGAGTCCACGACGATCGCTTTTTCTTTTTCTCTTACAGGTAGGTTTGCCTGGAGGTCTTGTACTTTACAAGAAACGATACAGGGATGGACTCTTAGGCAAATTGGAGTGGAACTGCAGTGACCCTTTGTAGTCGCCTCCCGCAATGACCTGCTTTTGAAAACGACAGTGGCGAAATGGCCAAAATAGTGGGCTATGAATTGTGAGAAGGTCACGGAGGTTTGCTGATTAGCCCTCTGAGGTCCGTGACAATCGTGCCCATTAGCCCCTGCACGTGTGACAGAGTTCTTCAGCTGTCTGATAAAAGAGGCGATTCTCTTTGCCTGTTATGACTTCGCTTTAGAGCTGTTTATGCAGGCTTGTTCCGACCATCTGTTTTGCGTTTTTGTTTGGGTTTCCCACTCAAGCGCCAGTCTCCCACTTCGTGGCTGCGAGTCCATTAGTATGTGTTTGTTGGGCCTTACGGCGACATGATAACAACCATAAGACATAGAATTCAATTTGATTGAATTGATGATTAGACGATAGATTTGCATGATCAAACGTCCCAAGCAAGTAACATTCAATCGAAGCAAGAATCGAGTTCTAACGTACCAGTTCCCAGATTCGTGGCTGCGTGAGAGGTGTTGTTCCGGCCTCAATAATGTCGTTTAACTCTGGCTTCTCCATCAAGCCGGACTATACAGTACCAGGTAAGTTTTGTCTCCGTTTAACTGCTTAGGTAAACACTTACTCGAGGACAATACTTCACTTGACGAGACTTCCTCCTGAGGTAAACGCATGTGCAAAGATTACTAAAGAAAGGGAAAAAAAAAACTCTCGTTCTCGCTGGGAAACTTTTCTCACTTCAAAGTTCAAACCGTTTGAAAATTAGTCCACCCCTCACTGCCTCTCTCTTCTTTCCCCCTTCACGACCTTCTGCCCTACCCCTTTTCGTTCAAGTGGGAAGCTCTCTTTTCATCGCATAGATCAGATAGGTCCCCATTGCCAAAGTTTCCGCAAACGAGATAACACCAGTTACCAGCAGTAAGCTTGAAGTTCAGACTCAGTCAAGAAATTGAACACACGCTCAGACACATATCAGCTCGACTTATCTCACTTTCTTGCAGAGAGAGAGTTCAGAGTTTCAACCACTTGTCATACTTCATGGCTTGTAGGCGGAAAACATCTAAAGCTCGTGATCACCGTTTCATACTTGCCTGATTTAGTAGTAGGTCCTGGGGTCAGTGATACCACCAGTTTACCTAGAAAAAAAACATGTGGTAACAATCGTACCAGATAACCTGAGAGTTGCTGATGACGTACCCAATCGCTGAAGTAATCGGAAGCTGCCCGTCGAAGCAATCCTTTTCTTGTCGCTCAGAACTCAGTAACAATGACAGTGCGGTGAATGCATGTAGTGTATCAGCAGTGTTTCCGGATCACCTCCCTTGATTCATTTTTCTTGTGGTGCTTGTTCAGTTTACACCGATCGTTTCTCCACGTGATCTCGGTTCCCTGTGTACGGCTCTCCTCCTGAATATCCCCCGATTTCCCGTCGTCTCCTCTTGTATATTCCATTCTGCACACAATGTTTGCCCCACGGCTTCACCCCGGAATGTGGTCAGTCATCAGTGTGGTCAGTCATCAGCGGTACCAAGGCTTCGAGGCCTGGTACCCGGAGAAAACGAACTAGCAGCGGGCCTGTGATCAGGGGCAGATCCAATTGGTCATGGCCTATAACCAGGTTTAAGTTGTGGGCAGCATCTATAGTCTCACTAACTCTTTGATTAAAGTCATTTTTACCCCGAATGGAACCAGTATTACCTTAAATTCATTCACTCCCCCTTGCCGATCTCAGAATATCAGCCAGCAGCTATCCCGAAAAATGGAACGAGCAACCTGAAAGTGAACCAGTGCAGCCTTGAAGAGTGCCAGAATACGAGTCTCCAGCACAGCCTTGAAGAGTGCCAGAATGCGAGTCTCCAGGCGGTTACGCGTAGTCTCCTTCTCCGCCCAAGCTCGTATGGAGGCGGACCCGTCAAGGCCTGGGTCACAAAGCTCTCCGAGGTACACCCGGTTCCCCATGTACGGCTCTCCTCCTGAATATCCCCGATCTCCCGTCGTCTCCTCTTATATAGTCCATTCTGCACACAACATTCGCCCCACGGCTTCACCCCAGCACCCTGCCGCTACCGCTCATGTGCCCTTCTTCCGACCGGCACTCTTCAATCGCTGTTCACTCTGCTCTGGCCTGCTTCCCTCCTGCTGCTGCTGTGCGTCCTTCTCCGCCACCCGAGCACTCTCCTTGTGCCACTTCCGGTGAAAGGGATGATGAGAGGAACAAGAAGGGCCCCGGATTGGGACCCTGCTGTTGATGAGGAAAAGGGGCATGGATTACGAGCGAAACAAGTGGGGACGATGACAAGTAAAAGCAGTCAGTGAGTGAGGAGGAGGAGAAGTGGGGAGAAGTAGCAAGTCTCACTGGATAATTTTTCTTCCTCCCAATATCAAGCGGAGGGGCAGGGCTTGAGAGGAGGATGAGAAAAGGAGCTCTTGTGGAACACAGGTAGAAACCAGCAAGTTAGATGCTCATGGAGAGCAAGGCAGAATAAGAGGGGCAGGGGGATGAGAAAAGGAGGGGGGTGGAGGAGGATTAGTTCATGGGTAATCTAAGAGCAAGACAAAAAAATGGCTGGGAAGAAGATGAGGGTTGAAGGGAGGGTGGAAGAAGAGGGAGGATCAGCATTGGGGAGCTCTTTTGATTTCCTCCTCGCAAAACAGAGTGCTGAAGCTTGTGACGAGGAGGGGGATGACAGTTGGAATGCTCCTTTGCAAGTCGATCATGGCAACGAGGTCACAAATGGGCGAGGGAAACAAGGGAGTGAAGGTGATGAGAGCGAGGATGATGAACGTGAGGATGGCAGATGAGGGGAAGATTTACGGAGGGAGGGAAGAAGAGCATTGGTGGGCAGGTGTTACATGCTGCGCCTGCAACAGGCTGCACGGGCCATTTTCAGGCCCGTGTCGTTTTCAGCTCGAAAGCCTGAAAACAAGGGCCTACAGGCGCCTGAAAGCCCGAAAACAAGGGCCTACAGGCCCTGCGTCGTTTCAGCCTAAAACAGGGCCTTTCCGGCCCTGAGTCTTTTCAGCCTGAAACGGACGGCCATTTTCAGGCCCTCGTAAGATCCACATGCCCTGAAACTCAGGCACCAGACCAGGGTTTTAGCACAGGCCATTTTTGGCCTGTTTTCAAGACAACCAACGCCAGGGTCTGGCACGTTTTGGCATTGGCAAGAGCAGCCTCCTGGACGGGCCAGCACTATATAAGACTGGCCCGCCCTGCAGGCTGCAGGTAGTTCCTAGGTACTTCCTAGGCACTTCACGTGCAGTTCAGGAGGCAGGAGGTAGTCTTCAGGATTCGGCAGCAGCACTCTGGAGGAGCGCTGCAGGAGTAGTAGAGGCGCTACTTGTATTCTTCAGCGCTGGGCGCTAGTAGCGTTAGCAGTAGTCTTCAGCGCTGGGCGCTAGTAGGATCTAGAGTATTACCGGGGAGATAGAGAGAGAGATTGGGCGGAGGCCAGGGAGACTTACCTGCAGCGCCATAGCTCTAGCCTCGTCTTCGAGGTACCTGCAGCGCAGCGCTGGCTTCACAGGTTATTACCTGGCACATGAGAGAGAGAGAGTTCTTCTTCTTCCTCTTCTCAGTCCACCATCTCCCTCTCATCATCTCGCTATCTGACTTCACTGCGTCAGCAGACTACGAGAGAGAGAGAGCTTGGTGACATTTGGATCCAGACTCGATGTTGGGCTTCAGACATTTTGACGAGGGATTATTTGGGACTTGTAACGAAGACTTGGTGTTGACGACTTTCCCATCTCCCCCCTCCTCTTCTTCATCTGTCCCCCTCCTCTTCGTCTGTGCATGATCAGGACCTGGCACATTCTTCCTGTGTGTTGCGCCAGGCCTCCTTGACACCTTGTGATGAAGATGATGTATGTTTAGTCTCCATTGCAACATTGATTGGGCTCGTCATTGGTATTCTAGCATTCTGCTGCGCTATCTTGTACTACGTGAGAGAGGTCAGTCCCGGTCAGGTCAGGACTTGTATCTAAGTCTTCCCCTGCGCTATACAGCACCATCTTTGTATGTATCAGAATGCTTGTATGTATCAGAATGCACACTGCTTGTTCAGATTCTACTGGCACTACATTGTCCATTCAGTCCTTTTCATCACATTGCGGATCCTCGGTTGTATGTGTACATCGCCCAACTGGGCATGTAACAGCAGGGGTGACAGTGTTCCCCCTCGGCAAACGGATGATCCATGAAGATTGCACAGGAGAAGAGGGTTGTAAGGGAAGAAGAAAGAGGAGGAGAAATGGGCCCTTCACTAGTTCTCACTCCCATGCATTGGAACAGAAGGATGATTTATATCTTCGCAGATTATTTTCTTGCACCTGGCTCGTTTTTTGTTCCCACTCCCATGCATTGGAACAGAAGGAACAGGAGGCCGGGAAGGCAGGGAATGAGAAAGGGAGAGAGGAGCAATGAAGAAACTGGGCCGGAGATCAGGAACAGGAGACTGGGAAGGCAGGGAATGGGAAGGGGAGAGAAACAATTAAAAAACTTTTCCTTGACGAACAAAATGTGAAATCTCCTGAAAAGCTGTCTGAAGGAGGACGAGGGGAAATGGGCTTCAACACCCTTGGATGTGGGTTCCCTGCCTTTGTTTGGTGCTGGGGATTATGGACAAGATGGAGGGAAAAAGCAGTAGGCAGGAGTAACGACTGGCGGGTCAGGAAGAATGTGCGCGTAAAACTTGAATCACTGCCGGCGCAGGTCTCCACAAAGCCAAACACCCATCGGTCATTCCAAAACCATGTCACTTTCGCCAGTGTCATGATAGCGGGTTAATGCTGTGTGGAGGATTGCATGCATTCTATCATTACAGGAAGACCTCTTCCACAGCTCAAAAGAAAAAAAGGAGGATGTGATGACTTTGCACAGAACACCTCTACCTACAACAATAAACCAGGAAGGAGGGAGAAGAAAGAGTCAGGCTCATTGATCATCGATAACTGGTCGATAAACAAGTCCACGGTTATAATCGGTCAAGTGAAAAAAAAGCTTTCGGCTCTGTGTACAACTCGGGATCCTGTCCACGTCTTGAGTTGATAATGTATTCTTGTGTTCTGAGGCGAGGTTGCTCTGTTTTGTATTACTAGGTTGCCAGCAAGCAGTCTACAGTTTTAACTATGTGCTGTACTAATGAAATTGAACTGACATCTCACCCTGCTTTGCCTCTTAAGGCTTGGGCTTCTATATGCTCTTACTGTGCTTTGGTTGCTCTGTGGTGTATCGCTAGGTGAGCACAGCCAACAAGCAGTCGACAAGATTTACTGTGGAAGTTCATGCGAACGAGTACTTGTTACAGCTTCGTGCTAAGGTGTGCATCCTTGAACTTCTGAGTGCAAAGTAAGGGTACACTTCCTCTTAGACTTGTTCAACCGAGTCCTTGAGGTAATTGCAGTCAGATGCATCCAGGACATATTGAGGTCATATACATACAGGAAAGTTCTAGAATGGCTGAGAATTGAGGCCCATCAATGTCTAGTCTCTCTCTCCCCTTCACATTTCCACCTCAGTAAACAGATCTGGCCCTGGAGGTCAGTCTCCTGCACTGCAGGTGTTTTTGATGTTTTTGCATAATTCCATATCTTTTTGCTCTCTGGGGGCTAGTGTTCTGTTCTCTGTTGAAGAAGAGATGCACTGTGCTTGCTCATTGTTTCCTTGCAGTTGCTTCTTGTCTCTGGAGGGGCCATTATTGGAACTGCTCAAACAGCAGGCGAAGGCAGGGGCCATCATTGGAACTGTTGGAAATGGTCGGAGGATGGGAAAGTCTACTTGAAATTTCAGAGAGAAGGGTGGGGGCTATTTAGCCAATGGAATCAATGGCCAGATAGGAATGTTTGTTGGGAAAAGTATCAATGGGTCCAGTCAACAGTAAGTCCAAGCGTTGGCACAGGGATCAGCCCATAAGCGGTAGTAGGTAGTTGATGTACAAACATTGGGTACAAAGTTGAGTACTGCTGTAGGACGTAGTTGATGGCTCTGGGCAACGGTAGCCATTGCTAGACAGAGTGAAAGAGTGACTTCGGGAGGGAGGGATTGTTAGGCCCAGGGTAGAGAGAGAGGAGGGAGACATCAGAGAGAGACTGCATGGTGGCCATAGCCTCCCTGCATGTACAAGAATTTTCCGTAATTGCGTTGATTGGTAGAGACCATCTTTGCGTCTCACATGTGCTTCGTGGATGCTTCATCTGCTGTGAGTATGGTGTGCAAAGTGTCGTGCGTGTACCATACGCTTTGATCAGTTTCATATCTGATCCTTCCTCCCACCAGGATCAAGCGTAGTATCTGCTCCTTCCAGTTTCATAACTGATCCGTTGTCCATCGAGACCTTTTTATTTAGAAAAAGAAAAAAACACGTGAGCACACAAGAGAGCAAGGGGTCCATCAAGATGGTGTAAACGCGCATGCTCAAAACGCTGGAGGAAGAGAGGGAGGGAGGGGGGGGAGGGGGGGGGAGAGAGAGAGAGAGAACTGAAAACTCTTTAACTATCTGCCTCGATCAAGTGTAGTATCTGCTTCGATGAGTTTCATATTCGATCCCCCTCCCCCACACGATCAAGTGCAGTATCTGCTCCGTTCAGTTTCATATCCATCGAGACCTTTTTATTTTATAAAAGAAAAAAAAAAAGTGCGCACGCGTGCGTGAGAGAGAGTGAGAGAGTAGGTAAGTCTCCAACCTCGTTGCTGGCGTCATGTTACTTCCATCGATCGGTTGAGATCTGCGCAGAACACACAAGGGGAGGGAGGGGGTGGGAGAGAGAGAGAGAGAGAGAGAGAGAGAGAGAGAGAGAGAACCCAACCTAACTAACAATGGGTCTCCATTCCCCTTTGCCCCACATCTAAGTCTAGCATCTGCTTCGATCAGTTTCATATCCAATCTTCCTCTAAACAGGATCACGAGCAGTACCTGATCCGTTCAGTTTCACATCTGATCCGTGGCCCATAGAGATATTCGAGATCGTTATTATTTTAAAAATGAAAAAGAAGGCACGTGCTTGCACGCGTGCGCGAGCGAAAGAGAGAGAGAGAGAGAGAGAGAGAGAGAGAGAGAGAGAGAGAGCAATTTAACTAACTACACGCCACCCCACCCCCACGATCAAGTGCAGTATCTGCTCCGATCAGTTTCATATCTGATCCATGGTGCATCGACACCTTTAAAAGAAAAAGGATGTGTTGCATGAGAGAGAGAGAGAGAGAGAGAGAGAGAGACCCCAATCTAACTAACTACACGACCTGCCCCTTCCCCCCAGACACGATCACAAAATGGCGTCTCTCTCCACATGTGAGAAAGAATATTTGTGGTGAGCGGGGGACAGGTATGCAACGTGTGAGACACACACAACAGGTGACTTCAAATCCGAACAACCGCCTACCCAGCAAACCACAACTGAAAAGGAATGCACACTGTGATTAGATCTCTGACAGGAGAAAAAAGCAAAAAGAAAGAAAAAAAAAACATATATTCAAGGCATACAAAGCAGCAGCAGCATTCCATCGTAAGTGTCAACAACAGTGCACAGGTGAGCCTAAAAAACACTTTGGCCCCACCCAAGCCCACACCCGGACCAACAAACCCCCACCCACCCCTTCTGCACCCTTTTCCCTTCATTTTTTTTGCGGGCGAAGCTGCAACAGGTAACCTTGTGGATTTGAACTTTTGTGCCTATTTCAATAGTTCATGGATGTGCCAACTGCGCTAGGCACAACAGTCTCCATACAGTGGCTGGGACTGGGGCCAGAATGAAAATTTTTGTGCATTTGGTTTCTTGCCGCAACGTTGTCGGGACTTCTTGTTCTTGAGCATTGGCCGGAGAGGAAAGGCAGAAAATGGCGATGGCTGTTTCAATGCGCCGTTGGGCTGCATTTGAACAGCTGTTGTCATGGTGAATCTCTCTACCCCCCCCCCACCCCACCCATGCAGATGGGTCGGCGCCTTCTTGCTGGAGTAGTGTTGTGTTTTAGGTAAGTTGCCTTCTGCCCTCCATCCCCTTATGGTATATGGGCAATTGAAATGAGCCAAGTACTTGTGAAGTTCAACTTCACATACATCAATGAACGTTCACATGAGAAGAGTTCACCCGTGAAAGCCAATTCGAGATGCCATCGACACTTCTGGTCTCCAATATTATTATCAATATACAAGAATGTCTCCAGCGGCCTTGCTGCACACACACGGAACGGGTCTCAACTAGATAGCGGTTATGGCCTCTCCCCCCCCCCTCTTGATCGTTACCCTGCTTACACCCACTCAGGTTGCTCACACCTCGGCGGCTATGGCTGCTGTCCTCCTGCTTTACGTCTAGGCTAGCTATGGAGTATCTCTCAAGCGTCCTCTTCTTGTGCTTCTTCATGTGCACGATGCCGAAGTTGCCTTAATGCACAAGCCGCAACAAGCAGCAGCAGAGCTTCCGCATCTTGCAACTGATCAAGTGATGAGCCGCTGCACTGTAGCAGTGCAGCTAAATATAGGACTTGGCTTGGCTTGGTTTGGCTTGGCTTAGTTTTGCTTGGCCTGCTTCAGAGTGGTACCTGTCGGCCGCGGCCTGTCCACTGCAAACATTTTGACGGTCCCGTAGCTTTTGGATCTTCCTGGGACATGCTGCAAAATTGGACTTGGGACTGTCGGACTGGACTGGACGCTTCTGGACTTTTCTTGTCGGGTACCGGACGGACTCCTACTGACCTACGACGCTTTTGTACGGACACCTACCGACCTACGACGCTTCACCTGCTAGACCCTACAGCCTACGGGACGGCCCTGGGACTTCGGACTTGTCGGGCCCTGGGATCGGGACTGTGTGTTTGCAGCATGAATCCTTTCACTGCTGGCCTAATTTCCGGGTCCTCTGAGAAAATCTCAGCTTTATCTATCATATACGTTCATTCCTCTCTGGGCCCTCTCATAGAAAAAGACAATGTGAGGGGCCGACTGTATTAGTTCTTCCTTGGGGAAACAGTGGTTTTCGCTGGGCTCCTGGTAGGTAAACCTTAGCTTATATTGCCGCTGTGTCCTTACTCTGCAACCTGTGCGGAAAGTATCTTCGGCCACTATCCGGTCTACATCATAAACTCCGTCCATATCTGGTGGAATCATGGAACGTTGGGAGGGAAACTGATCGTTTGTAGTACAGGGAAGCAACTTAGATGCGTGGAATACCGGGTATGTGTGCAGTTGGGGTGGAATCTCGATCGTGTAGGATGGACCATCTTCCTCTCCTTAGACATCTAACACTCGCTATGGTCCCCTATATGCAGGTAACTGCGAGATCCCTTCTTCTGGAATGAATACCTTAGTCTCACCTACTGCAAACTGTGATGGTCGTCGATGTTTGTCAGCTTGTTCTACCATCTGGTGCTGGGCCTCAATTATGTTCCTTTTGACCTGCTCGAGATCCTTCTCGTATTGAATTGCAAACTCCGTTGTACCGGGCAGCAGTCTTTGAAACTGATCTGGATTCAAGCATTCAATTGGACGTTGGGGTTGCCAACCTCTGCACAGTTCGTTAGGGGTGCGTGCAGTGGACAAGTGCACCGAGTTGTTGTATGCAGACTGCACTTTGGGAAGATGTTCGTCCCATTCGATCTGGTCGGGCCTAATGTGCATGTGTAGCACTTGCTGGAGCAGTTTGTTCATCTGCTCGGACATACATGCATAGCGCTTGCTGGAGCATTTTGTTCATCTGCTTGGTCTGGCCATTGGTCTCCGGGTGTCGACTGGAAGACATGGTCAGCTTTGATCCATAGACTTTCATCAACTGTTGCCAGTGCTCGCCCGTGAATCTGCTATCTGTATCACTGACAGTCGTTAACGGGTGTCCATAATCCTTAACCCATTGATTGAAAAATTCTCTAACCACTAAATTTGTCTTTGGCTCAGCGGGCAGCGGAATAAAAATGGCATATTTACTAAATCTATCTACAGCAACCATCACTTGACTCTTCCCGTTGTTGCTTTTAACCTTCGTGTCCATGAAGTCGATCAATAAAAATGGCATATTTACTAAATCTATCTACAGCAACCATCACTTGACTCGTCCCGTTGTTGCTTTTAACCTTCGTGTCCATGAAGTCGATCAACAGAGATTGACCGGGACCAGACGGGACAGGTAGCGGCCTCAATAGGCCAGGTGGGGACTGTGTGGAACTTCTGTTCTGATGACACACTTGACATCCCTGGATATAGGCAATGCAGTCGTGCTTCATGCCGACCGAGGTGTAGAACCAGAGGATATTAGCCTAGGTTTTCTTCCAACCGAAATGGCCCTCGGTGTCACGACACTCTCCTAGGATCAGACTTTTGGCTGTCTCGTTGTTTGGGGTGCGCAATCTGTGGAATCTGTCTGTTTTTGCGAACAGTAGTCCGCCAGTTACTCTGTAGTTAGAGACTACGTGTGGCGCAGTCTGCACCCATTTGATTAGCTCGCTGTAAAAGGGATCGTCAGTGTCTGCCACCTTGATCTGCTGCTGTAGCTCGGTGTCTGCATCTAGGTAAGTGACGATGTCATCGAAGAAGTCTGCACGTCTACTCAACGTGCCTGCGACAAAGTTAAACTCATCTATCTCGGCAGCCCATCTTGTCAACTTAGGTGTCATCCGGGCGTGGGTTTTCAACCAGCGGAGGGTCTTATGGTCAGAGTAGGGTCTTGTGGTCCTAGGAGATCGTGTTGCCACTCGACGGACATATATACTCCTCTCCATCGTTCTGCTGGAGAACGGCGCCAATTCCATATTGGCTTGCGTCAATTTTGACTATGAATGGAAGTGATGGGTCTGCAACTTTCAAGACTCGGTACTCGATTGGTGACTTGTTCAGTTTCTTGAAGGCTGAGGTACAACCTTTGTCCCAATTCCGAACTGTTTCATTCCTCAACAGTTTGCGTTGTGGTGCAACTATCATGGTGAAATTTCGTATGAAGTTTCGGTAGTAATTGGCTAGGCCTAAGAACGACCGTAGTTTTGTCTGTGTGTGCGGTGTGGGCCAATCCTTGATTGCTGCTATCTTCCCGTCTAGGTAAGTGACGATGGCGTCAAAGAAGTCTGCACGTCTACTCAACGTGTCTGCGACAACGTTGTGTTTGCGCTTCATTGGTTTCACCTAAGTCAAACTCGTCTATCTCGGCAGCCCATCTTCTCAACTCAGGTGTCATCCGGACCTGGGTTTTCAACCAGCATAGGGCCTTATGGTCAGAGTAGGGTCTTGTGGTCCTAGGAGATAGTGTCGCCACTTGACGGACCCTCCTCCATCGTTCTGCTGGAGTACGATGCGAATTCCATATTGGCTTGCGTCAGTTGTGACTATGAATGGAAGTGATCGGTGTGCAACTTTCAAAACCGGGTATTCGATCGATGACGTCTTCAGTTTCTTGAAGGCTGAGGTACCAACCTTTGTCCCAATTCCTAACTGTTTCCTTCGTTAACGATCATGGTGCAATTCCGTACGAATTTTCGGTAGTAATTGGCTTGGCCTAAGAACGATCGTAGTTTAGTTAGTGTGTGTGGTGTGGGCCAATCCTTGATTGCTGCTATTTTAGCGTCTTTCGGTTTGACTCCATCTCCATCTAGCACATGACCCAAGTACAATCTTGACGCTTTGCCCATTCACTCTTCTTTGGGTTCAGCTTGAATTCGCAATGAGTAGTTTTCATGAAATCAAGCGCAGATGCGGCTACGGAAAATCAATGTATCGTCTAGATAGACAACCACAAAGGTGTCTAACCACTCACGGAAGAGATCGTTCATGCATCTCTAGAAGGTAGTAGGGGCATTCATCAGACCAAACGACATGACCACAAACTCGCAGTGGCCGTAGTGAGTCCTAAAGGTCGTCTCGTGCTGGTCTTCAGTTGTACCTCTATCTGATGGTAGCCCGACTTCAAGTCAATCTTGGAAAAGTACTTGCATCCCGACACCCTATCCAACATATCATCTCGGCGTTCTTCACTGCGATCGCGTTCAAACCCTTGTAGTCAATTCACATTCGCAGTTCGCCTTCCTTCTTAGGCACGAATAGGACCGGTGCGCCAGACGACGTAGAACTGGGCTTAATCAATCTTTTCTTTTTTTGTTCCTCAAGCTGTCTGGGCAGCTCATCGAGTTCTTTGGGAGACATTCGGTAGATTTGCTCCTTGGGAGTTTTGTTACCGGGCTCGATCTCTATTCGGTGCTTGATTTCCCTTTTCACTATTGTTGAGGTCCCTCCCACGTCAGTGAACTCTTTCAACAGTTTTTCAATAGCGGGTGGTGTTGGCTCCTCCTCGTCCTTGCCCTCACTCACCGGTCTTACATATGCTACGAAGACTTGGCAACCAAATCGGCTTTGACCACGTGCCTGGCAAAAGGGCACTCGTACAACGAAGGGACAGACCGAAGTCTACTCCAGATTGGTGAAACCGTTGCATTTTCTTTTGGCCACCGTTTGGGCTGGGCAGCCAGGACTCGCACTCGCCCATCTTCACATCAGCCCGTGTAGCCTCTCCCCCAGCTCGTCCTCGTGCACGACTTTTTCTTCCTTGTTCCGCTTCTCCAACCGGATGCATGCCTTACCCCTTCGACGCATTCCTCTACTCTCTTTTCACGATTGTCTGCAAGGTTGCTCGCAATTGGTCACCAAATTTCAGGACCTTCAGGTCGAGGTGGATCTTTTGCAATCCCCTTCGACTAATGTAGCTACGCGTGGAATCATTATCATTTAACGCGCCTACTTCCTTTCTACTAATTTCTACATCTGCTAAAATTAGTTGTGCTCTTCTTCTTCATTTGGTCCAAGCTTGGCGACGAGTGATCAGCTCATCACCGATGCTCATGAGGGAACCACCCAAAGAGACCCTAGCACAAGCGGTCTTTGGACAGCTAACTAGGTGGGGGCCTACATCAGTCTTTGCCATACGGGCCTTCAGACAGGCTGGTGTTTGTTTAGCGCGCACTTTTGTCCGTCTGTTTGTTTTTGAAGGCCCATGAGGAGCGACTACGATTCCTTTTGGCTGCTCCCTTTTGGGTAGCGGTAGTCAGGGCATGGGTCGGGTTTAAGCCTTTGCTCCCACAACCTTATCCCCATCTCTTTCCATGGCTCTCCGTTCACAATCCTTGGATGTGTTGGCCATGGTCTGCGCCCTCTACCTCTTCCACCTATGGAGGAGGAACCGCGTCCACCTTGCGGGGAACCATAACCCCTACCTCCCGCGTAAGAGCTACCTTCGCTACTACTCCCTGGGTGCCACATCCTCTTCCTCCACCTCTTCATCAGCCTCCTCTTTCCTCCTTGTCGCCCACCCGCGTGGGTTGCAGTAGCCGAATAGTCCCCTCCCTAGGCTACTTGGTTGCTGTGAGCCTCTTCCTATATCTGTATGTTTTCTCAGGCATAACTCTCGCGAAGTGTTTAGAATCTGACTTGGGGTTAGACCGTGATCGGGACATTGCAACAACTCATCCATGGTGGCTTTCAACGCAGCAACACTTTTCCATTTTCTATCACTAATGTTAAGGATCATGTGTTCAGTGCGTCGGGCCAGGTTCTTGTCTTTGAACCTCTCCTTCAAGCCCTTGAAGAAATCTTCTATATGAGCGCGCTTAGAGTATTCCACCATGGAGGCACAACCTGCCTCCTTCATCGGGGAGATGGTGAAATTGGCGTCAAGACACGGTCCCAATACGAAATTAACTGTGTACAAATACTTGCCCATATGCGCCTCCCACTGGTAAACTTCGCCTCCTCCTCCCCGCTATACGTCCAAGGAAGCGTCACCTTCATCTTCTCTCTCCTTTCTCCCCCTTCCGACTGATTAGGATCTGCCTTTTTGTCGCCCTCCTCCTCATCTTGGTCACCGTCATCTCCACCATCTCCATCTCCACCACCGCCACCCTCTTTGACTGCAACGACAATATCTATCAACTTTGAAGTGAAGATGCCTTCCATTGCTGTGCATAACCCCCAAGACACTCGTCTATTCGGTGGGCAGCAACACTCGTGCTTGTGTTGTTCGAGTTGGGTGACAAACTTGTTTATGGCAACAAGTTCTTGGTTAGTATGTAGAAGGGCGTTAATCATGAGGGAACGGTCGTCTTTCCACTCACCCTCATGGCCTTTTTGTTTCTTCAGCGCTCAATGTCTTCTGCCTCAACTTTCAGTCTCTTCTTCTCATCCAGCTCACCCTTTTCTTTATCAGGAGTTGCTGATGCAAGTCATGTCCCTTTCCTGCATCATGAGTTCTCTCTCAGCGTCGTCCTCTGCCATCAACCATGTGCCTGGGGTCTTCCAGTCTCTCTTCTTCTTCTTCTTCTTCTTCTTCTTCTTCGTCGTCGTCGTCGTCGTCGTCGTCATCGTCGTCGTCTTCTTCTTCTTCGTCGTTGTCTTCTTCTTCTTCTTCTTCGACTACCTAACCTGTTGTTTGTGTTTCTCCAGTGTTTTGAGCTTCTCCTCCAATCTCTTTTTCTCCTCCTCCTCCTCCTCCTCCTTTTTCTCCGCCAGCCTCCTATCAATTTCAACCTGCTGTTCAGCCGAGTATGGTTGTGTGGATGCTCCGGTCGGACTCACCACATGCGTGCCAAAGGTCCGGGCGAATTTCAGTGGAAAGGAGGAGGGGGACCCATATAGCGGACAAGGCCAAGAAGCCAAACATCGGGTAATCATCCATGGCGAGGGTGAGCACAACGGACTCACCACATGCGTGCCAAAGGTCCGGGCGAATCCCAGTGGAAAGGAGGAGGGGGGCCGATATAGCGGACAAGGCCAAGAAGCCAAACATCGGGTAATCATCCATGGCGAGGGTGAGCACAAGTAAGTTGACTCCGCCTCCTCACCACTTGCACCTATTCCTCGACACTCAACTGTCCTCAATACTTGTACCAATGCTAACCAAAATCAGGGTCTGACAACTAACTCCCTCCCCACTTCTGTCACTACAGCTCTCCTAACATTTGGTGGGCAACGGACAATTTGGTCAGCCAGCACAGACCTCAGGAATTATTTAACGACGCGAACAGGATGTCGTGCCCACCTATACGAAGGATCACTCTCAAGACTTGAACTGGTTCCTCACTGATTGCAACGGTTTTTAGGTATAACCACCGCCAGCGACTAGCCATCTGGCCAGTACCGGTCCTTTGGTGGACCTTACGTCTCACCCCTACTTTGCCCGTGCATTATACAGCTGGCAAACTCTACTGGCCTCTAAAACTCCTCACTGCGTCCCATAGAGTCTTCGCCCGCACGCCTGTCAATACCGGTCATTGGGCATAGCCGGGTTGTTGTATGAGCGCCCGCCGCTCATTGCCCATCCTCCCTACTAGGTCCGGGAATACATCCAGCTGCCGAGTTGCTACACACACGAAACTTTCACTCTCACGGGATTAAGGTCCCACTAGGTGCGTATGCCCGCAGGTAGGCCGGCAACCCTAACCACTTCCCCCAGAAGGGGGAGGAGCCTTTCCTCCAGGAGAAATCGGTCTCTGACTCACCAAGCAACAGGAAGACCAAGTGCGACTATTGACTCGAATGACAGGATGACATCAACAGAAATCTATTTGCAGCAGAGGTCATGAGGAAAATACATGGGAAGGTACCATTCACAACAAAATTCAAATTGCATAAATGTCAGGGCGGGCAAAGAAGCACTGCACTCCTTAACGTTTCCTTGATGAATCTCCTCTATCGCAGGTACATGCTGCCCTTGCTCATTGCTATGCCCCTTCTTGTTCGGCCCTCAACGTGCTGTCAAACCTAATCTTTTTTTATTTTTTTGGCCCACCGGCCTTTTTCCTTGCCGTCTTAACTCCCAGCAGATGCAGCGGGAACCAGCTCTGATACATCTGAAATGAGCACAAGTACTCGTCAAGTTCAACTTTGCATACATCAATGAATCTTCACATGAGAGTTCACACGTGAGAAGCCAAATGGAGATGCAATCAACACTTGAAGATGTAGTCTCCAATATTATTATCAATATACAAGAATGTAGTCTCCAGCGGCTTTGGCGCACACACACGCAACGGGTCTCAACCAGATAGCGGCTATGGCTTCTCCCCTCTCTGTCTCTCTCTTTGACTACACTCGCTCTGCCTCTCTCTCTCTCTCTCTCTCTCTCTCTCTCTCTCTCTCTCTCTCTCTCTCTCTCTCTCTCTCTCTC
>BFEA01000098.1:1887308-1901622 GCA_003427395.1 Chara braunii
TCCTCCTTTTCGTCTAGCCTAGCTATGGAGTATCTCTGAAGCGCCCTCTTCTTCTTCAGGCGCACAGTGCCCAAGTTGTTTTAACGCACAAGCAGCAGCAGCACTTCCGCATCTCACAACTGAACAAGCGATGAGCCACTGCACTGTAGCAGCTAAATATAGGGCTTGGCTTGGCTTGGCCTGGCTTGGCCCACTTCAGATTGGTACCGTTCGGCCTGTCTGCTGCAAACATTTTGGCGGTCTGGTAGCTTCCAGACTTTCCTGGGACATGCTGCAAAATTGGACTTGGGACTGTCGGACTGGACCGGACGCTTCTGGACTTTTCTTGTTGGGTAGCGGAAGGACTCCTACCGACCTACGATGCTTCGGTAACGACACCGACCGACCTACGATGCTTCAGCCTTTAGACCCTACAGCCTACCCTACGGGAGGGCCATGGGATTTGGGACTTGTTGGGACCTTGGGATTGGGACTGGGTGTCCGCAGTGTGAATCGTAGCACAAGTGTGCCGCTTTGGCGGCAGACTTGTGTGTGGGCACTTGGCGCTGAATTACACAAACGTGGCCAACCTTGCATTTTCTATTATATTAGCTATCTATACCTTCTTGTTATGGATGCATGTTTTGTCTGATGTGGAGGAAATGACAAAGAGAATTTGGGGTGCTTTAACAACACAGACACCTACACACAATGGTGTTTTTCATTGAGAGGCGCATGGAGGGTGGGTGGAAGACTAGCTCTCTCTCTTTCAGCGGTGTTGTGTGTGAAGAGGTGGAGAGCTCCCTTCACACTCTACCCAAAAACGAAATAGTGGGGCTGCTAGGTTGTAAGCGGGACATGATTTATGCATGGTTGCTATCGGAAGGTGTACGCGAGAATCATGTCGTGAATGAGAAGAGGCAGGGGGAGATGGACCACCAGGGGGAGGTCAGGTGCCTGGTCAGGCAGGGAGGAGAAGGTCGCCATGGAATTTTTTGGGGCTGGAGTAGATGAATAACGATGAAGTGGGATGGTGAGGATGTGGAATCAGGAGCAGGAGGGTCTGAATTTGGTCGGTTAGCGTCACAAACACCCCTTCCTCTTTCTCTCTCTCACTGCATCTCTCTCTCTTTCTCTAACAGAGAGGGGTGTTTCTGACTCTACTTTGTTTTTGAGAGACAAAACTCTTATAGCTGAGGGGGAGAGTATCGCCAGCTGCTCATCTTAACAGAGTATAGGATATCCATTTGATGATACGTTAAACAAAAACTGAAGATTCTATCCCCAACGTCATGAAAGGGAAGATTCATTGACAAAACAAAGAAAAAGAAAGATTCAACCACTTGCATCCTGAGAAATATTCGACCCCTTTCATCCACAGATGAAGGTTCAACCCAAGGAAAAGTTTTTTTGGGGGGGGTGGGGGGGGGGTCTGGAGGGAGGGAGAGAGAGAGAGAGAGAGAGAGAAATTCAGGGGATAGTAGGAGGGAGGGAGGTTCAATTTCGAGTTTTCTTTTGACGCTGTATCCAAAGTCTTTCTGCGATTGCTGTGATGTTTGCTGTTCCCTGTTTCTAGACTGAAAAAGATTGACAATGAGAGAGAGAGAGAGAGAGAGAGAGAGAGAGAGAGAGAGAGAGAGAGAGAGAGAGAGAGAGAAATTCAGGGGATAGTAGGAGGGAGGGAGGTTCAATTTCTAGTTTTCTTTTGACGCTGTATCCAAAGTCTTTCTGCTATTTCTGTGATGTTTGCTGTTCCCTGTTTCTAGACTGAAAAAGATTGACAATGAGTGTTTTGCTTGCAGGGTATGTTTATCTGGATATCATTAACCAAACCCGTCCATTGTTGCTCGATAGAGAACTATTAGAATTTGTTACTGTGGATCACATGTTGGGTGTTTCATTGTAAAGTTATTGGGAGAATATGGTTGCTCACTTGTGGCCAAAAAGAAAGAATAAAAGTGGCTTCATTCTATTTTTCTTGCAGGCGGGTCTGCCAATTCCCAGTGTGCCTATGTGGTACTTCGTACCTACTATTTTCAGACTTTGTTTCACTGAGGTACTTGTGGAAAGCAGAAAAATGTTGCATGTATGGACGTCAGTTGCAAAAGTCACTCAATTTTTGCTTGTGTGGGCATCCGCCAATAGACAGGAACGAGCTTGTCTAAGCCTTCCCTTTAATATCTGGTGTTTGCTTGCAGGTTGCGAAGAGGCTGGAGTGTGCTGTTGGCCGTGTACGTCTCGTTCATCAAGGCCGTGAGCTCGTCCATGATGCTCAGGTTGGTGTGCTTGTTCTATATTTTTTCCCCTTGATAAAATATTCATTTGTCTTTTCTTTAAATAAAACAAGTCCTTATGCTCCTTGCTATAGTTCATTGTGGCTTTCCTCCTTGTACCTTTTTGCTCGAATTCAGAGAGTTGCCACCTCTCTTTAAAGGTGCAGGTGTCTACTGAGAATCGCAGCATAGGCAGACCTTGCATCTGGTTTCAATTGTTGTTCGTATAATTCTGGGGAGCGTCATTCCAGTCCTTTTTCTCCCAGTAAGTCGAAAACACATAATTTATTCACTCGTGTATCCTTCGATTTGGTTGGCGGGTCCCTAATCAGCATTGATTGCTCCGTGTTACAGGGGGATTGACTATCAGCTTGCCCGCCCTTCTCATGTATTCCTCTCAGGTTTTGTGTGTGACGATGTCAGCTTCAACTTTTTGCATCTAGAACTACGAGAAGGCATCATTGAACCCCCTCATACGGGGCATTCGCCGAGTGCGTACAACCATCCCGTTGCATGCTTATCAGTGTTGTGGCTTTCCTTCTGGTTGTCACGACCTGGCTGGGTTTTGGGATATCTCTGTCTGGGAATTGTGCTTCCATGGTGCAGTTTCTGAATCGTGCTCATCCATGAGTTTCAACTGCATGTTGTTGATGCCCGTTGTTGAGCGCATTGGTCCTTCAGGGGGACCCTCCAGACCGCGTCACACAGGATTTAGCAGGACTTCACGGAGTTCTGCCGCTCGGGCCGAGTGTGAATGCCATACTTCTCGCGAACCCCTGCGACAAGATACGGTCATGCGAGGTAGAACTTATCTCGACCTACGGGAGTTGTCACCATTCCTTCAGTGGGTGTATCCCCACGGAGCTGCCAAACTATGTGAGAAAGCTTCTCGGGTGCAATTACATCTGTGGCCCAGCCGAGGGCGTTTCTCGATCGCTGTAGCATAGGGGGTATGTGCGGTCGGACCTGTACGCGAACCGTCGCTTAGGCTCTAATCTCCCAAGCGTGATTCTGCGCCGGTCGACTAGATGACCAATCTAGCAATTCGATACACTTGCAAAGTCCCTTTTTCAGTTCGACCCATAATTGTTTCGGTGTGTGAACAAGCAGACATCGCACACTGTCGCACTTTTTCCAGTCAGGCCACTTCTGGTGACCAGAAAGCCAACAGGCTGTCACGCAGGATTTTGATGACTTTTGCAATAAATAACTTAAGTAATGCGAATCCCTTTGTGTTCTGTATGTCCGGCTTCGAGTGAGACCCTTCAATTGCGGTCATCACCGGTCCCCTGTCTTAAACCACCGGTACTTGGCCCTGCTATCGATACCAAGCCTGGAAACGGGCTGCATGCCGTTTTGTGCCGACTCTCAAGCGCAACCAAAAAAAAATTGTTTTGGCTGGCGGTGCCAGCTTTTGAGGGCTGGTAACCCGAGCCTCTGGAAGTTGCGGGGTGTTAAAGACAGTGCCGCGCGGCCGATGTATGGGCCAAGTAGTGGTGGTTTAAGAATCTTTTATTATGATTCGGAACAGCGAAGATCATGCATGTAATAATTGTAAAATTTCAGTATGTCTTGCATATTGGAGGTTGTCAATTTACTAATTTTGAGAACTGTGACAAGATCATCAGAAAGCATAACTTCAAGCGAGGTCAATGGAAGTAGAGCAGGACTGACTGACTCCAGGAAAGGATGAGATAAACGAGGGAAATTGAGAACTCGTAATAATCTCAGAAATTACAAATGAAAAGACATTGCCAGCACTTGTCAAGAGTCCTCGCTCATTTCTCTTAACTCTCGTCCTCAATCTTTCATTTGACTGTGCGTCTCTCGTGCCTTGAGCCATGCCCATGTACTTCACGAGGTTGTAGCCTAGGGATGGAGAGCCACCTAAAGCCATCAAGTTTCACATATGTCCAAAGATACGAAAGTCAACCATAGCACAAAGCTCCTCCCACAGAGTAGGAAGGTAAGGCTTGGAGAATATCCCTCGTCTGAGGTGCTGAAACTTTGAGGGTTCGGTCACTGCCATGTAGTCAATCTCTGCAGGGGAGATATACCTCTTGGCCAATTTAACCAGGTCACCCTAATAAGAACCATCTGAGAGAAAAAAAGGGACTGGAGGCCTGGGGTAATCTGTATAGAGCTTGGGTCCAAAGCTACGGATCGGTGTTGTACCACTCTCATCAAGGTCACGCCCTCTCTCCTCAAGGTATGAATCAAAGTGCTCATGGGTTTCATTGCCCTTTTTCACAAAGGGCCTCAGGTCATGATTTACAGATCCTCTTGTTTGAAACAAACTGAATATCGACATATTGATACTGGAAAGTATCCTTGGAAACAATCCCGTTGAGACTGGAATTGAGGAGATAGTACTCATGTCAGAATGTATGCTGGAAACAGATCAAGGTAATGACAAATTCTGATTGATAGTGATCAAAGGAGTATTGATGATAGCTTCCACTAACTGAGTGTCAGCGATGAGGGCACTGATTGATTGATACAGGTTTGAAAATTAATATTAATGATGTCTTGGATGCTTGGAAGGCTGTTGAGTAACTAGCCACTGGTCACCGAAAATCGAGAGAAGTTGTGGATTATGGAATGATGCTGGGTTATTGAACGATGCTGGATGGGAGCTCACTGAGGTGCTCTATGGTGTTATGATCCGGACCAATTTCGAGATACACATCCATCAGATAGTACAATGCCGTCCAATTGCAGAAAGAAATGAATGAACTTGAGAGGGGAGAAGAAAGAAGAGGAAGATGATGTACACCAGCATAGACAAATGACAAGGCTCTTGTTCTTCGCCCAACAATCTCCTCCTCCTTATCTCCCCCTTCTCTTATTCATACAAGAAATAATAATACAATGTTGAATGGCTGATCCAGAATCATTGTCAGAGTTCCTCTTCTACTGCCCCACTTGAGGTCCACCATAGCCATGGCCACCTCTTCCTCCCTTCGTCATCATAGGCCGAGGCTATGGCGGACTACTAGGCCTTGCCCAGATGCCCAAAGGACTACCCAAAGCAGCTATGGCCGCTCCAACTCAGGTTGCCATGCCTGACTCTGCCTCGAAGCTTCTTGGTGTAGCTCTCCGCAGTTGGGGACTCCCTGCTGCAGCGCCCACCAAGGTGATGAAGATGTCTGCCACCATAGCCAGGTAAGTACCCCTGGCGCTCCCCCCCCTTTCTGTCCTTCTTCCTGCTTTGTGTCCTTCTCCTTCTCCCAACAGCGCTGCTCCGGATAGCGCTGCTCCAGCCGGTGCTTCAACCAGTGTGTCGCCAAACTTGCACACCGAGAATGAGGCCGGGCTCTTCGCCCGGCTGGGAGATATAGCGGCCTGCTTGCCTCTTCGGGCGGTGACTTCCAGGCCGCTCGACCTTCCAAGCAACCGGTACCACCTCCCTTTCGGAGGGAAAATTCATTGCAGACTCTGATATTGCCCTTACAGGGCCTAGACCCAGACTGGTTGGACTTGTACTCGCCTAGACCTAACCTACAACTATTGGGCCTTCCTGCTTCAATCCCTCAATGTCACGCCGGTGGGAGATCCGTCCGTCGGATATTCAGGTAGGATTACGGAGAGCGGATTACAGATCTGTCAACTGTAATGCAACCTGTTGGGTGTCATGTCGGTGGCAGAATGGACGGAGTTGTTGTACAACTCCTTAACGGAATACGGCTCTTCATCCCATGCTTCCTGATCCGGAATAATCAAGGCGCGGAGAAGTTGAAACACAGTTTGGTTGATCTCCTCATCCAAACCATTGGCTTCGGGGTGTGGGCCAGATGTCATACACTGCCTGATTCCTAGTTGAGGCGTGAAGGCCTTCCATTCAGTAGTAATGAAGCGCGGATCCCGATCGCTCACAAGAGTCTTCGGGGTTCCGAACTGCGGAATGTACTTCTGTTTGAACTCACGGATCACTAATTCTGTTTGAGCGTGAGGTGGCAAAGGGATCAGATTAAGGAACTTAAAGAATCAGTCAACAATCACCATGACTTGTGAGTAGTCGTTCTGACTTACCTTTCCCAAGTCGGTGAAGTTGACGGAGACGGACTCCCCGGGACCATCGCGAATGGGAAGGGGTGTGAGTAGCCCCATGGGCTTTTGCCTGCATGGTTTGATTCGTTGACAAACTTGGCATTCAACCACAAACCTTTTAGCAGTCCCTTTCATGCCAGGCCAATCAAACTGTCTCAACAGATTTGCGTACATCTTTGCCATGGCGAAGTGTTCGCTCCGACCATGAGCCAAATCCAGAAAGTGCGTGCGGAGAGGCTCATGGTTGGGCACACACAAGCGGTCGTGGTTCCCGTAGCGACTGAAAATCAGTTCTCCATACGCGTGAAAATCAGGCTGACTGCTAGGGTCAGCCCGCAGCCGCTCAAGGATGGGACTAAGCTTCGAATGGTAGCCACTTCCACCTACATGCATGTACTCACGGTGGCGAGACAATGCATCAGCAACTCGATTGTAAGCCCTTTTTGTGTCTCAACTCAAAGTCAAAAAAGTCAATTTCATGGAACCAGCGAAGTAACGTAGGGGACAGGGTAGTTTGCTCCTTGATCCACTTCAGATTCTCATGATCTGAGTACACTTTGAAGTGGCGGCCCTAAAGATAGTGTTTCCAATGGTCCAAAGTCGTACGCAAAACACGCATGTAGGTGGAAGTGGCTACCATTTCGCTGGGCATGCGTTTGCTGTAATATTCGAGTGGTCGTAGGCCATCGCCGTCATCTTGCTGCAGCACTGCGCCGATTCCGTAGTGACCTGGATCCATAGTAACTACGAATGTCAAATTGGGATCTGCAATGCGGAGTACTGGGTAACATACCAAGCCTTCTTTCAAAGCTTCAAAGGAATTCGTGCAAGCGGTGTCCCAAGAATAGGGAACATTTTTATTTGTCAACCGTGACAATGGACGAGCAACAATGGAGAAGCGGGGAACAAACTTTCGATAGTATGATGCAAGACCAAGAAAACAGTGCAGTTCGCGAACGTTCACGGGTTGAGGCCAATTGCATATGACCTCAACCTTGGTTGCCTCAGGTTCTAGGCCTGTAGCAGACAACCAATGCCCAAGATCGATGACGCTATCTATCCCAAACTCAGATTTCTCTAGGTTGAAATGGAGTTGCGTCTTCTTGAGGATAGTGAGCACTTCCTCGAGGTGCTTTTCCTCCATGGAATTGCTGAAGATTAGTATATCATCGAGGTATACCACCACGAACCGGCCAATCTGTTCGCGGAGGACTTTGTCATGAGGCTTTGGAAGGTGGCTGATGTGTTCGTGAGACCGAAGGGCATGGCTGATGTGTTCGTGAGACCGAAGGGCATTACGATAAACTCGTAAAGCTCGTCGCGTGTTTTGAACGCAGTCTTGTGCTGGTCCGCAGCATCGACTTCAAATTGGTGGTAGCCAGACTTGGAAGGTGGCCGGTGCGTTCGTGAGACCGAAGGGCATTACGGTAAACTGGTGAAGCCCATCTCGTGTTTTGAACGCAGTCTTGTGTTGGTCCGCATGATCGACTTCAATCTGGTGGTAGCCAGACTTGAGATCGATCTTGGAAAAGACCTTGCACCCACTTGCGGCATCAAGCAAGTCATCTATGCGGAGCAATGGATAGGCGTTTTTTCTTGTGATGTGGGTTAGACCGCGATAGTCAATACACATGCGGAACTTGCCTCCTTTCTTCGGAACAAGCAAATGGGAGCACCAAATTCAGACTCACTAGGCTTGATCCACCCTTTGTCAATCAATTCGTCAATCTGTCATCGGAGTTCCTCCAACTCGTCGGGTCCCATTCGGTATACGCAGCCCTTTGGAGGAACAGCACCCTCGACCAACTCGATGGTGTGTCGGACCAATTGCGGGGGGACTCAATGTGGCTCGGCCAAAACTTCTGGGAACCGATCGAGTAGGTTTTGGATGTTTGGTGGAATCGGTGGGGGTGGAGGATCAGCAAAGGGATCACCTAGATCAGGTCGCAGGTCGCGAATAGAGGCAACCGAATCTGAAGTAGGATCATTTGGACTAGTAAAAGGTAGAGAAGTAGAGGTGCTAGAAGTAAAAGTACTAGAAGTAGAATTACTAGCTGAAGTAGTAGTGGTATTAACCGCAAAAGTAGATGGCACATGGATAGGGCGAACAAAGGCAACATACAACTGTTTGTCCTCTTTGTGCTTGCGCCATTTCTTGCAGAACTTCATAGCATTCAAAAAAGTCACTGGGGACTCGTGCTTCTCATCCAAGAGGACGGGAAGCTTGTTCCCTTGAGCATCTTTGACCATGAAAAGTGACTCCTTCCACTTGGTCCACGCAGTGGGACTACAACCAGCCCAAGCCAAGGACAGCGTCGAAGGGGCACTTGTCAAGGACATAGAAATTCAACCAGTGGGTGACGGTTTTGTCCTTGTCAAAGGTAGTGCGCACACCTTTGACTGCATGCGTACAAAAAAACTCCTTTGTTGCCAACTTGGGTTCGGCAAGGGTTCTGCAAGGCCACTTGCTTCATTCCCAAGCCCACTTTGCGTATCCCATGAGGTGACATAAAGTTAGCCGTAGCACCACAATCAATCAAGACACGTAGATAGCGGTGGTTTTTTAGAAGTTTGAAGAAAATCAACTTCATTGTCCCTTGCTGTTTCATCTCATCCCAATGCTCCAAGTGGTAGTGGAAGTCGACCGTCCCAGACTCCTGCCAAGGCTCGACATACACAACATTACACACTTCAGCCTTGGCTTCCACAGATGATTAGGCTTGAAGGGAGGACTGTTGACTTGCATCAGATCCAGTCTCCCTTGCCGTGGAGTGTGTTGAAATCGACTCTATGCCCGGGTCTGGTTTCCCTGCAGCCTATAGCAATCCTGTACCTTATGGTTCGGTTTTTGGCAATGCAGTCATACTCCCTTCTTGAGTCTACCCCGCCAGCCATTTTCAGTGATCCGGAGGTCGACCCACGATTTAGTGGTCGCATCTTTCGGTTTTGCTGGGATTTTGACTACATTGGGAAGTTGGGCATAGCTCCTCTCGCATATCGATTCGGTCCCTTTGCATTCGCTGTTTTTTTTAAAGGCAGTAATTTTTTCCTCTTCTTGGTTTATATCAGACTCATGGGCTGACAAACAGGCTATATCAGTGTCATGTTCTTGGTCGTCACCAAGAGTGGGGTCATCTGCATTGGCCTCCTCTTCAGCCTCCAGCAGGTCATGCACAACAAAACGACTGCTGCCTTTGAACCGCCTGCCGCCCATGGGCTTTTTGCTGCCTGCTGTGGAGACGGGTCTATCGCCTGGAGACTGACTATGTCCTTCATCATAGTGAACCATTCAGTGTACCCAATGAAGTCCCTGCCTAGGCGATTTGTGAAGCTGGTGGGAACCGCGCCTTTGACAATATCCAAGCAAAGATTGATGAGTCAGTTCTACATCGGGTGTAGCAAACATCTTGCTGAGGTAAGTTTGGAGGCTTTTCATGGAGCACGTCCACTTGCTGCGTTTGATTTTATCAAGCTGGCTTCTTGCTCTTGCTGCAGCGTGTGGATCCATGTATTGAACAATACAACGGATAATAGTAAAATCTTTCGTGATGTATTGTTATAGAACTTCTACCCAGTCTTCAAGCTTAGTGCCTCTAGGCGTAAGCATCATTAGTCCTTTGTTCTAATCAGATGCTGCATGTAGCAGAATGCGACTCAGTTCGTTTACAAAAAAAACTAGCAGTAAGTCATTTGTATAGAGCACACAACACCTAGAATGAGTTTACACTTAAGTATTGTGAAAAGTATTGCTCTCAATAGCCCTTGTTGGAACGCAACACGCGGTATCTGCTCATTATTGTTCTATCTCGAGCACAGCGCTGAGTACCGCGAACGACAACCCTTATCTGGTCACACTGTTGAAGATTGTCTCCACTTCGATATAGCACATGGAAATAGTAATGGGACCCATTCCCCATTCTGGCACAAGATAGCATAATGCTCGTAGTACTCGCCGATACGAACATGCCTTGTTCAAATACTGAGGATCATAACTGAGGTAGCTATGGAAAACACTAAAATCATAATGTCGTTAATTGCGCTCTCTCTTGTAGCATTCACTTGCAAATCTGATCCTCTTATCTCACGAATCAGTAATCGAGCGTCAAGCGTTCGGATGAAAATATTAGTATAATGGAACCGTGAAAGAAGGTCGTCGATGACCTCAGTTTCCCGCAAGTTTTCGCAGGTTTACGTGTCAAGCACTGAGTGGCAAAGTCAGCACGCAGGTGGTGCGCACATAAAAAAATGAGAACGGGGGTCCGTAAGTACTCTGAATTAACTTGATTAAGAAGAAAAACGACCTTACTACTTCCATAATGAAGAGTGATGCCAATCAGGAAAGCAAGCAGAAAGTCAGACAACGCATTATCTGTAGAGTTCCCTTGGAGACCGGACTATGGTAGTGCCCTTTTCCCCAAGTGAAGATCTAGATATCATTTTCGCAGTCATTGACATTTATGATTAGAACGAAACTCGTTCCCTTTGCAATAGCGTGGAACATGGAATGGAACATGCACTGCTGAATGATGCTGGTTTCTAAAAGGAGGGGTTGGAATAGACGTTGCGGTACGAGTATATCTTACACTAGCGTTTGCTAGGGATCTGGTTTGAATGGTTTACGAGCATCAGTAACACATTTTGCAAGATCACGATCACGCTTTACTTGGTCTCGCTCTAGAAGAAAATCGAGACAGCTGGCAGGAGCTTAATGATAATGCTGTTGATATGTCTGACTTCATCCGCACGAACATAACACTGGTGTTCGAAATTGATTTATTTGAAATTATTTCCCCTTTCCATTGACCACTTAAATCGCACTCACTTTTTCTTTTTGATGGCCGTCTTATAAGGGAACCACTGGATACTTGATACGAACAACCATCAACAAATATAAACTGAGCTGAAGGTTGTAGCCAACGCTAGGCAATTGGCAAGGATCAATCTCTCCTTCTCAGACAACCGAAAGATTAGCACGTAGGACCTCCTCACTTCGCAACCCGCCTTTCTGTCTTGTAGCTATAAGTCAATCCAGCCCGAGAGATGGTTGGCGTCAACCGTAATGAGCGAGCTCACATCTTACCAGACCTTTACAAGCTAAACCTCATACACAGCCTGTACATTACTGCTAGTCGCCGTTTCTACTGGGAGAAATCAATTTAATTCAGGACTCGACCCTCACACGGGGACCTCACTTTCCTTCTTCACTCTAGCGGTGATTTCCTTTATATACATGTTCCATCTTGCTCACAAACGTTGGGGCGTACCAAAATACAGACCACTGCACCGAAGGTGTTGGGTGGTCAGGCAGCAAGTCGCACTGAACGTGCTGGAGTATCCAGGACAACAGTAAGTGCAACATGCATTAACACGATTGTAAAATGCGTACGTTGTCTCATCTCCCCGCTTCTCAAGCTAACATGTAAAAGGAAGGGGATGATCTCTTGTCATCGCTCAACCCTTCTATCGAGTGTAGTTGTCTTGAGGACTTTGTTCCTCCATTCACAACAATAAGATTAAAGGAAGTTGCGTCGGTTGAGTCAGCATTCGGGCAATGTTTCCCCTCATCGCAGTCTTGTTTCTCTTTGTCACTCGCATAGTATGCGCGTGTTCTCCAATGGCGATGATGATTGATCAACAACAGACCGCGCGATGCATGCCAGAGCATTGACATCAGCATAGTGCCTTGGTTTCACTATGAGCGCATCAGCAACTGACAACAATTCCGGACGTTAGTCAAGCGAGGGTGTGCGCATGTTCATGCGCCTCTCCCCTAGTCATTACAAAACTGAACTTCATATCTCTTGCATGCTCCCCGCTGGTCACAACGTCAACACAGCAGTGTTGCAGGCACACTACTCTGCACACACGCACTGGAATATACCACTATACAGCCCACACACGCCTAATCACCTCGATGCTTTTAGTTCTCACGCTGCCTTCGGCCTATTTTCCACAGACTCCATTGGTCCCGAGTGTGGGTGGTCTCGTCGCCATTGTTCCAGTCCGTGCCAGGATTGGGTCGCTGCTTCACTCTCCCCACTCTCCACCTCTGAGTCACCGTCTAGGTCTCTCTGCTCTCTCTCGGTCATCCCATTTGAAGATTCTACCTCATGGTAGGCAATCGTGACTTTGATTCGATCATTAACGTGGTCACGCTGAAGCCTTCTCTCCGCGCTGTTTCTTGCCTTTGTGATTGCTACTTGCAACTTCTGATATCGCCTCGTTTCAGACTCTCTACCAATCTCAATGTTGATTTTTAGCCTAGTGTCGCCCCCGTCAATATTAATGATCGTTGTGATCCAGGGACCTTCTCCTGACATGAAGGACCTGCGGGTTAACAGCCTCCAGCAATCGGGTCGGCGGCCTGAACAAGTCGTTTTTAGCACGGCTATCCAGACTACTAAATGTAAACTGGTTGGCCGATAGCAAGTAACACAACCACTTTCCCTAATTATCAACCCATACTCCTAAAGCTTAGTCGCCCTCCCAGTGACATTGCGCACTGAGATGGTTCTTTTCAGGAACCTTGGCCCATAGGATCTTGATCTTTGCGGCTGGTGTTGCCGGAGAACTGATTTCTTAACGGTTTGCGAGCTCTGCTTTTGCGGCACGTCGACTTTTTGGGGTGCTGTTGTGTCGACACATGTGTGCCGTCTTTGCTCTTCGCTCGTGTTTGTATCACATTGCCGTCGTTGATTTCTCCGGTGCCAGTGCCTACCCACCCTAGGCACTGGACACCAAAACTGAAAGAAAATGGTCGCGGCGTGAACAAGTCGTTTTTAGCACGCCTATCCAGACTACTGAACGTACACTGGTTGGCCGATAGCAAGTAACACGGCCACTTTCCCTAATTATCAACCCATACTCCTAAAACTTAGTCGCCCTCCCCGTGACATTGCGCACCGAGCTGGTTCTTTTCAGGAACCTTGGCCCATAGGATCTTGATCTTTGCGGCTGGTGTTGTCGGAGAACTGATTTCTTAACGGTTTTGCGAGCAAAGAACTGATTTCTTAACGGTTTTGCGAGCTCTGCTTTTGCGGCACGTCGACTTTTTGGGGTGCTGTTGTGTCGACACATGTGTGCCCTCTTTGCTCTTCTCTCGTGTTTGTATCACGTTGCCGTCGTTGATTTCTCCGCTATCTAGCGATTTCGCCATTGGGGGTGTGGTGTTTGTGCAGTGTCGCGGCGTTGTGTTTTTTTGGACGGATGTGGTCTCGATATGAGACGCGATGCTCTTGGGCAAGGTTCGGCGTCCTTTGTGGTTAGTGTTCCGATGCGGGCCGGTTGGTGTGGCGGTGTTCTTTGTGTCGATTCAGCCGGCCCTGGATGTGGTCTCGATATGAGGCGTGATGCTCTTGGGCGATGTTCGGCGTCGTCTGCGGTTTGCTTATTGCTCGGATGCGGGGCCGTTCGTGTGTTGGGGAGGTGGGAGGGAGGGAGGGGGGGGTGGGCGTTCTTTCTCTGTCTACATCGGGCCAGCATCTGGTTAGGTTTTGGGCCCGCATTCGTTGTTTGTTTAGGATTCGGAACGGGGAGTTTGCCGTCCTCTGCGGTTAGTGTTCCGATGCGGGCCCGTTGATGTGGCGGTGTTCTTTGTCCCGATTCAGTCGGTCCTGGATGTGGTCTCGATATGAGGCGCGATTCTCTTGGGCGAGCTTCAGCGTCCTCTGCGATGCGGGCCCGTTGATGTGGTGGTGTTCTTTGTCCCGATTCAGCTGGCCCTGGATGTGGTCTCGATATGAGGCGCAATGCTCTTGGTCGAGGTTTGACATTGCTGTGTTTTTTGGCCTGGGTGCATCCGGCGTGGTAGGGGCGATTCTCTTGGGTGAGGTTCAACGTCCTTTGCGGTTAGTGTTCCGATGCGGGCCCGTTGGTGTGGCGGTGTTCTTTCTCCGATGCGGGCCCGTTGGTGTGGCGGTGTTCTTTCTCCTGGTTCAGCCGGCCTTGGATGTGGTCTCGAAATGAGGCGCGATGCTCTTGGGCGAGGTTCGGCATCGTCTGCGGTTTGCTTA
>BFEA01000098.1:1916968-1927154 GCA_003427395.1 Chara braunii
AGAGAGAGAGAGAGAGAGAGAGAGAGAGAGAGAGAGAGAGAATCCAACCTAACTAACAATGGGCCTCCTCCCCCCATTATCCCACACGATAAAGTGTAGTATCTGCTTCGATCAGTTTCATATCCGATCTTCCCCCCCACACGATCAAGCGTAGTACCTGCTCCGTTCTGTTTCATATCTGACCCGTGGTCCGTCGAGAGATTCGAGATCTTTTTATTTAAAAAAAGAAAATAACAGCACGTACGGGTGCGCGTGGGGGCGCTCGCGCGCCGCTCGAGAGAGAGAGAGAGAGAGAGAGAGAGAGAGAGAGATGGATGAATGGATGGATGTTTGACGGGAGGGAGCCCTTGCTCTTTCTCTCTCACCAACCTCCTCTTTCTCTCTCACTAATGGGGAGGCTCTTGAATGACTTGAGACTTTATTTTACAATTTAGTTAAAGGAAGTGGGCTCCATGGTTTGCATTTCTTAACTTGGAAAATAAAAATATATAAAAAAACAATTCACCTTAGGAGAAGGTCGTACAGCCATTGGAAGAAAAATACCCCTTACTGCTCGGGGATATCCTAGTATTGGTAAAAAAAACTAGAAAAAAAAATAACTAGAGTAGTATAATGAAGATAATTCTTGATATAAAGAAGATTGATAAATGAACGTTCTTTAAAAAATGGCCCTTTTATCGCAATTCGTTTATTGAAAAAAGTTCATATTCTTAATTTAGCAGCACAAAAAAAAGTAATTCTGACGTGGTCTAGAGGATCTACAATAATTCCTAGCATGATTTGAGCCATGCATAATGGACGAGAACCTATACCTATTTTTATTAGTGTCCAAAAGGTAGGACGTAAATTAGGAGAATTCTCAGCTACTCATACTTTTCGAGGTCATGCTAAAAAATGATAAAAAAACTCGTCGCTAGCTCTCTCTCTCTCTCTCTTTCCCCATTCTCTCTGCCCCTCCCTCCTCTCCCTCCACACACCCCCACCCCTCCCCCGTCTCTCTTTTCTGTTGTCTCCCCCTCTATATTCCCCTCCCTCCCCCCCCCCCCCCCCCCCCCCCCCCCCCCCCCCCCGCCCCTCCCCCCCCCCCCCCTACTCCTTCTTTCCCCCTCCCCCCCTTTCCCCCCCCCCCCCCCCCCCCCCCCCCCCCCCCCCCCCCCGCCTCTCTCTCTCTTTCTAAGATTGCCTCACACCTGTCTCCCTTGCGGTGATGAATCCTTTGGCGTTCTTCGATTTGATATTCGTGGCTTTGACAGAGAGTACAAAATGGGCTTTCCCGTTTTCCCGGCTTTGAGATATTACAAAAGAGTGCTTTGACTGAGGGATCAATCATCAATGCCTTGGTGAAAAAAAGGAAAAACCAGAACCTATAATGTTCTCTCCTACAATTTGGCGTTCTTCAATTGATTCCTTATAAATTCTTTCTTCAGAGTGTTCAGACTCTTCACTAATTAAAACTAGTTTATGCTTCTCCCTAGGGAAGCAATCGATACTGATAGCAGCAAAGCTTGAGAACAGGAAGGCCACGGGACCACGGGTGCAATGAGCTTGAGAACAGGAAGGCCACAGGTGCAATGAGGCTGATTTTCAAACCAGCATCTTACCACCACGCAGTTCAGAACGTCAGGGTTAAAATCCAAAGCTACTCAATCTGAGAACTGTATAGAAAGCATTGCCTTAGACAAGCAAGTTTGCGTACACTAGGCTGGAGTTTTAGCAGCCAGTAAACTGGAACCAAGGATGCTCTCTCTTCGACCCTCATGCTTCTTCCCTGTCAAAACGTCTGCTCTCTCTCTCTCTCTCTCACTCTCTCTCTCTCATATGAGGGTGTCCACGGAACACCGGTGGCTATCGTCCCCAGCCCCTGTTGACTACTCACTGCCTTACCTCTCTCTCTCTATATCTCTCTCGTCGCCTCGCTCATTGTGTGGACACTGCTGTGCTTCCACACAAGCACAATGAATGATTGACAGCAACAGCTGCTTCGCTGGTATGTGTGACTGCTCTACTTTCTTGTGTCGAGTGTGCAGACCTGGTTGACTCAGTACCTTGCCGGCTTGTCCCTCTTGTCCTGTGACGTTTCTAAAATATCTGTCAGCTTACCTGGGACCCAAGACTGCAGACCGACTTGGCTGGGCTGACTGGACCACACTTGACCCAACTGGCCTTGTGTGACATATGACTAAATGTACTGTTTTCAAAGATCAGCCTCTTCAACCTACTGGACCCTAGGCTACCGGAAATTTACGTGGGACCAGATTGACCAGCTACCGGACCCCATCTGGGACTATCCTGGCCCTCAGGTCTCTTAGACACAGTGGAGAGGAGCATTTGCATTCATACCTATACATGCGTGCCTGGATGAAAGCAAGTGCAGTGATGCTCATGAGAATGGAATGCAGCCATGGCCGTAAGGTCAGCTTCCATTTGTCTTTTTCAGCTTTTTTGCTAAATAAGGTAGACACTCCATGGAAAAACGAGGAATGACATGTTGTGTGGCGCTGTGCTCTTGGTTGTAAATTTGGATTGACCTTCTGAGAAAGGTGTCTTTGCAGGTGAACATTGTGGATCGAAGCGTAGAGCCCATGGACGAAGAGGAGTTGCCTGGTGTCTTAATTTCGAAGAGGAAGGAGGTACGCATCATACAACAGTGGTTGATCATCCCATACCAGTTGGCTTGTGAAAACTCAATTCCAGACCAGTTGGCTTCGAAAAACTCTCTAGAACTTGGCCTCCAACCTTTTGCCAAGGTTGACAGAATTTTGACTTTTCAACTTAAGCTGATGCAGCGGCTTGATGTGACTTTTCTTATCTTCCAGATCCTTGAGTACGAAAGCAAACCAACTTCATCAAGCATATCCAGCCAATGTTGATGGTGCTTCACTGGGCGACCTGGCCCCCATCTGGTTATTTAAGTATCCACCCGTGTTAGTTTGGCTTGGAAAGGTGCGCAGTTGCGAAAGGAAAGAAGAAGAAAAAAACTGTGTAGAATAATAGAATTTCAATACAAACGACTCTTGGCTGGGGGTCGAGTCGAAATTTGGTAGTTTTCGGTGCTTGCAGTACCAACAAGCAATGTGAAATAGAAAAGGAAGTTAAGATGCACCAATAGAGAAATACGTTAAGATGCACCACTTTCAATCACTGTAAACGGTAAACCCCTCTCATCAACCCCACATTCCTGACTTTGGCCCTAATGTTACAATTCTGGCCAATTTCGAAGTGCAAAATTCATCAGAAAGCGCAATGCCGTCCAACCGTGAAAGAAATGAATGAACTTGAAAAGGAAGAAACAAGGAGAAGATGTACACCAGCAAAGACCAGTGATAATATCACCTCTTCTCGCCAACCAAGCTACTTCTCCTTTTCTTCTCCCCTCTTATTCAAACAAAAAATAATAATAATATAATGATGAATGGCAGAACCAGAATCAATGTCTGAATCTCTCTTTTACTGCCAGCACAGCGTGAGGTCCACCATAGCCACTGCCTGCCGTCTCCTTCCTCTTCATGGACTACCAGGTCCTGGCTCTGCAAGCAAAAGACAACTCAAAGCGGCTATGGCCACTTCTACTCAGGTCGCCATGCCCGACTCTGCCTCGAAGCTTTTTGATGGAGCTGTACCCCAACGCGGCCTTCCAGATGCAGCCCCCACGAAGGTGTGATGATGCTGGTTATTCCCGAAGCGCAAATAAAGACAATGCCACCCAATTGCGAAAGAAATGAAAGCACTTGCAAAGAGATAGAGACCAAAGAAGAAGAGAGAAAGAAGAAGAAAAAGAAGAAGAAAAAGAAGAAGAAAAACGATGTACACCAGCAACCAATGACAAATCCTCCTCCTCTCTACACCTTCCTCCTCCTCCTTGTCTTCACCAGTCTTATTCTTTTCCCAAATAATAATAATAACAACGAGTAGTTAAACCAGATTCAATATATGAAGTCCCCTCTTACTGCCAGCATGACAACAGGTCAACCATAGCCATGACTTACCTCCCCCTTCCGCCTCGCACATGCCAAGGCTAAGGCGGACTACCAAGGGCTCTGCCTCGACAAAGCAGATATGGTCGCTGCTCGTCAGACCGCCATGCTTGACTCTGCCTCGAACTTCCTTGGTGCGGCACTACCCCAAATGGGGCCTTCCGGATGCAGCGCCTAACAAGGTGATGAAGATGATGTCCACCATAGCCAGGTAGGTACCTCGCCACTCTCCTCCTTCGCCGCCTTCGTCCTCCTCCTCAAACTGGGTTGCTTGCCATACCCAGGCTGAGCGCCTAGCTGCTCTTTGTCCACCCAGGCAGCGCTCTGAGTCCGGTTGCGCGCTCAAGCAGTATGTAGCCCAACCTTGCACACTGCAAATGAGGATGAGCTACTCGCTCCTCCAGAAGATATAACGGCCTACTTGCCTCTTGGGCGGTGACTTCCTAGGCTGTGCGGCCTCCCAGCAACTGGTACCTCGTTCCTTTCGGAGGGGAACGTCACAGGCCCTAGACTCAGGCTGGGTTGGACTGGTACTGGCCTAACTCTAGCCTACTGCTACTGGGCCTCTAAAAATGCGAGCCTTTAGTCTTCTTCTGCTCGGCCTCGAATGCTGGACAATTCTACCACTACTTGAGTGGTACCGGCCTACCTGCTACTTGAGTGTTTTTCCCGCTGCTCTACGTGCCGCGTGCCTACCCCTCCCGCACGAGTGTTTTTCGCTCTGCAACCCTCAAAGTCACGGCCACAGGTAAGTACCGTCCCTGCGGGGCCTCCAAACGAACAAGTACCTTTGCGGGTCACACACACACTCAGGCCGACAAGCATTCAGACAGGCACGCAGACCAGCAGGCACGCACACACACAGACTTAGAAAACTCAGCAGAATGCAGGAATCTCAGCAAGGCATACAATCCAGCGGCGAGACCCAGAAATCAGCAATGGTCTGAGTGTGTGTTCTGGGGGGTCATTAGACTCCCCACCAAGGTGATGGAGATGGCATCCACCCGGTGCTCCCCCTTCCTAGTCATTTCTTCTTCCTCCTGCCCGAGGTCCTCCACCATAGCCAAGGTGGAGAGCTGGCCGCTCCTTCCCCAAAAGCTCCTGGCTCTTCCTGGAGATCTAGTGAGGCAGCAGCCTCCTTGGGCGGTGACTTCCAGGGTGCGCAGCCTCCCAGCAACCTGTACCTCATCCCTCCCTTTCGGAGGGAGACATCATTGCATGCTCCGATATTGTCCCCCTAGACTACAGGCTACTTGGACTCGTACCCGTCTAGATGCTACTGGCCCTCTAAAAATGCCAACTTTTGTCTTCTCGTGCTCAGCCTCCAGTCCCCGACATATCTACCGGTACGTTGGATGGTACCGGCCTACCTGCTACTTGAGCGTTATCCCCACTGCTCTAATTGTCAGGGGCCTACTCCTGCTACTTGAGTGATTTCCCTGCGGGAACCCTCAAAGTCACAGCCACAGGTAGGTACCGGCCTTGCGGGGCCTCCCAAAAAAACAAGTACCCTTGTGGGTCACACACACACTCAAGCTGACAAGCACTCAGACCAGCAAGCACGCACACCCACTGACTTAGAAAACTCAGCCGAAAGCGGGAATCTCAGCAAGGCATTCATTCTAGCGGGTAAACTCTGAAATCCGCTGTGTTCTGAGTCTGTCTTTGGGCAGGTCCTTACACTAGCCTTTCGTGCTTAGCCTGTGTGCAAGTTGCCGGCATGCCCACAAGTTGCCTGGCTGTATCCAGGCACTCTAGATTTGAGGAACTGAACTAAATGTCCGCAAGTTGCAGGCATCATGCTGGCCACCATATTTACAGCCGCAGCAGCCAACCTGCCGTAGAAGCACCAGCAAGCACCGAGTAAAATGACAGGTAGCTCTGCTGGTTGTCATATTTGTGGCAAGCTCCTCTGCAGATCTCTAGCAACAGCCAGCACATTGTAGAGTTACAGAACCAGTGCATCGTGTCTGCCGACCTGCAAATCGGGCAAAGAGTACAAAGCTGAAGGTGTACAGATGTGGAGCGAAGGGTTAAGCGGCAGCAGAAGTGAAGGGAAAAGCAAGCACGGAGTTGGAGTTCAAAGCACTGGTGTGAGAAGTGCAGACTTCATCACCCTGCAAACTTATAGATTTCAAATTGCATTTGTGACTATGTTTGTCAGCTCCCTTGTACAGAGTTCAAAGTTTAGAGTTGACTGGTCTTTCTTGCCCTCGTGCTTGTGGAGATAGACATATTTCATTGTGCTTACCACACCCTCAGCTATGCATTGTGCTAAGTTGCTCACCACACCCTCAGCTATGTTCTGTAACCCACTCCCACCAATCCCTACACTATTAAAATTGTTAACGTGACAAATCTGAAATCGGGGCCATCGTCGGTCTTACCGGCCCACGGCCCAGATCAACCAAACCATGTAACAAATCTGAAGTCCTGGCCGTCGGATCCTACCGGACTGACGGGCCGTATCGGTGCGATCTTAAGATCTTAAGATCGCGCATCAATCCAGGCCATTGGCCCGGTACCTTGGCCCCGACGGCCCGGATTATTTGCCTTTTGGAAAGGGCTGCGATACCTACCGGTGGTTTCTTGGCACGGTACCTGGCGGTGGGGTTTTGTGTGTTGGCCAAACGGGTTTCCATAGGCTGCCCGTGATGTAACTACTTTTTCGTGGCGGCGTGTACTGTTTTTGGGTGGGGGCCTGCCTTTTTGGTGGCGGCATGGTTATATACTTCTTCTTTCCTATCCTATGCTACTAGACTTCGATTTTACTACTCTACTCTACACTACCACGCTCGACTTTGACTTGGCATGTGGATACACACACACTGTTACATGACCAGTTGGGCGATGTACATTTACAACCAAGGATCCACAATGTGATGAAAAGGACTGAATGGACAATGCAATGCTAGTAGAATCTCAACAAGCAGTGTACATCCTGATACATACAAAAATGGTGCTTTATAGCGCAGTGGAAAGTCCTGACCTGACCGGGACTGACCTCCTCTCGTAGTGCAAGACAGCGCAGCAGAATGCTAGAATACTAATGAGTCGTAATGACGAGCCCAATCAATGTCGCGATGCAGACCAAGCACACAGAATCCTCATCACAAGGTGTGGAGGGGCCTGGCGCTACACACAGGAAGAATGCGCCAGGTCCAGACCATACACAGACGGAGAAGAGGGGATCAGACGAAGAAGATGGGGGAGATGGGAATGTCGTTAACACCAAGGCTTCGTTACAAGCCCCAGATAATCCCTCGTCAAATGTCTGAAGCCCAATGTCGAGTTTGGATCCAAATGTCACCAAGCCCGCTCTCTCGTAGTCTGCTGATGCAGTGAAGTCAGGTAGCGAGAGGGTGATAGGGAGATGGTGGACTGAGAAGAGGAAGAGGAAGAACTCTCTCTCTCTCTCTCTCTCACGTGCCAGGTACTAACCTGTGAAGATGGCGCTGTGCTGCAGGTAACTCGAAGACGAAGCTGGAGCTATGGCGCTGCAGGCAAGTCTCCCTGGCCTCCGCCCAATCTCTCTCTCCAGTTCTACTCTAGGTCCTACTAGTGCCCAGCGCTGAAGACTACTGCTAACGCTGCTACTACTACTGCAGCGCTCCTCCAGAGTGCTGCTGCCAAATCCTGAAGACTACCTCCACCCTCCTGAACTGCACGTGAAGTGCCTGGGAAGTCCCTATGAACTACCTGCAGCCTGCACGGCGGGCCAGTCCTATATAGTGCTGGCCCGTCCAGGAGGCTGCTCTTGCCAATGCCAAAACGTGCCAGACCTTGGCGTTGAAGCTCAACCAAAGGTTGTCTTGAAAACAGGCCCAAAATGGCTTGTGCTAAAACCCTGGTCTGGTGCCTAAGTTTCAGGGCAGGTTGATCTTATGAGGGCCTGAAAATGCCCCTCTGTTTCAGGCTGAAAAGACTCAGGGCCTGGAGGGCCCTGTTTTAGGCTGAAACGACACAGGGCCTGTAGGCCCTTGCTTTCAGGCTTTCGGGCTGAAACGACAAAGGGCCTCTAGGCCCTTGTTTTTAGGCTTTCAGGCTGAAACGACACAGGGCCAGTAGGGCCTTGTTTTCAGGCTTTCAGGCTGAAACGACACGGGGCCTGTAAATGGCCCTCGGCTGCAGGCACAGCATGTAACACACACATACGACATCTGGGCAGACTGTCGGGGTTCAACCTCCTGGTGAGTCGGTGGAAATCTGACGAAACAGCCTAGCTTAGTCATGCCCACACTCGGAGTCGCGCGCGTGAGAGAGAGAGAGACACGAACACACCCAGACAGAACACACACTAAGCTTTTTTACGTGCTGGAGGTTGGGCTCCACATCCTGCAGGTGGGACGCTGACTGACGGTGAGTTAACTCCACTTTGTTATTGATGTCTGTTGCTTTCGTTTCTTTGTTCACTTCGAACTACGAGCATGTGTGTGTGTGTGTGTGAGAGAGAAAGCGAGAGAGCGCGTGCACGCGCGCTCGCGCGCGAGAGAGAGAGAACTCTAAACCGCACGACTTTGCTACTCTCCCGTACAATGTTATGACGACCCGCCCCCTCCAATCAAACTAAGAGAGAGAACTCTACAACACACAACTTTGCAACTCTCCCGTACAATGTTATGACGACCCGCACAGTCCCCTGCTATGACGACCCGCACAGTCCCCTGCTATGACGACCCGCCCCCTCCAGTCAAACTAACTACCCCCAGGAGAGATCAGGTCTGAAAACAACTACTGCTAACACTACACAAGAAAGAGAGAGAGAGCGCCCACGATCAAGTGTAGTATCTGCTCCGATCAGTTTCGTATCAGCTCCGTGGTCCATTTAGACAAAAACAAGAAAAAAGAGCATATGCACGCATGCAGGAAAGTGAGTGTGTGTGTGTGTGTGTGTGTGTGTGTGTGTGTGTGTGTGTGTGTGTGTGTGTGTGTGTGTGAGAGAGAGAGAGAGAGAGAGAGAGACCAATCTCTGAACTATGCGCCTTCGCCCCCCACTCTGAACTATGCGCCTTCGCCCCCCACTCCCCCGAAAATAATCAGTTTCATATCCGATCCTTCCCCCCGCACGATTAAGCGTAGTATCTGCTCCGTGCAGTTTCATATCTGATCCGTGGTCCATCGAGACCTTTTGGTTAAAAAAAAAAAAAACACGCGCGCGGACGAGACAGCGAGGGGTCCATCAAGATTGTTTAAATGCGCGTGCGCAAGACATTGGAGACAGGGGGGGGAGAGAGAGAGAGAGAGAGAGAGAGCGCCCAACCTGACTAACAACGGGTCTCCTTCCCCCTCCCCCCCACACGATCAAGTGTTGTATCTGCTTCGATCAGTTTCATATCGCATCTTCCCCCCACATGATCAAGCGTAGTACCTTTTCCATTCAGTTTCATATCTGATCCGTGGTCCATCGAGAGATTCTAGACCGTTATTATTTTAAAAAAGAAAAAAAATGCACGTGCATGCGTGTGCGCGCGCGCGAGAGAGAGACAGAGAGAGGGGTTGTTACATGCTGCGCCTGCAACAGGCTGCATGGGCCACTTTTAGGCCCGTGATGTTTTCAGGCCAAAAGCCTGGAAGCAAGGGCCTACAGGCCCCGTGTCGTTTCAGCCTGAAAGCCTGAAAACAAGGGCCTACAGGCCCTGTGTCGTTTCAGCCTAAATCAGGGCCTTTCAGGCCTTGTGCAAGGAAGATGAGCGATAGCGAACTTCAGCAATCAAACAGCATCAGACACAGAAGACCAGATAGTCGTGACGTCGAACTAAAAGAAGAATTGCATCACGAGTTTCACAAAAGAAGAGTACACCAGAAGCTCATAATTGACAATGCTGGAATAGTCTCATCATCATCATCAACTAAAAACCAATGTTGATATCCTATCTGGCGCTCGGCACCCAGACTACAGATGGCAGATCCTATCTAGGCTAGACTACAATGCCGAAGATGACGACAACAGCTCTTCCGAAGTACGAGCAGATAGCGGCCAACGCCGCACGCTTCCAGCACCAGGTATGTCTCTCGTAACACTCACAACCCCGATCCACACCGCACAGATGCCACTAGCACCCCAAGGACCACCCTGCGCTTCACCTAGCATAGAGCAGCGCAGCTTGGCTATGGCTGCCTGCTCCTTCCAGCTCACCCGTGAGCGCATAAGTGCCAGATGTTCCCCCTTCTGACGATTTATCTTGTCATCTGCCCATCCCGATTCCCCACCT
>BFEA01000098.1:1972979-1990244 GCA_003427395.1 Chara braunii
CAAGGAGGAAGCTGCGCAGTGGCAGCGAGGTAAGAGATAAAGACGGAGAGTGGAAGCCATAGCCGGACTGCTCGCTCCATAGCTGGTGGTGGAGCAGCGGAGGTCCTTGGTGGAGCAGGGAGTGGGAGAAGGAAGAGCGGCAGTGTGACGAGGCACGTACCTGGTGTTGATGAAGGCAGGCTGTTCGATCAGTCTTCAAGCGGGCATTGGGATGCGGGATTGGGACCAGTTGCTGATATAAGTAGGCCAGTCTGGAGGTAAGATATAAAGACGGAGAGTGGAAGCCATAGTCGGGCTGCTCGCTCCATAGCCGGTTGTGGAGCAGCGGAGGTCCTTGGTGGAGCAGGGAGTGGGAGAAGGAAGAGAGGCAGTGTGATGAGGCACGTACCTGGTGTTGATGAAGGCAGGCTGTTCGATCAGTCTTAAAGCGGGCATTGGGATGACGAGATGTGGACCAGTTGCTGATACAAGCAGGCCAGTCTGACAGGAGTTGTAGGAGGAGTTGTTGGTACAGCCACCTGTAGGAGGGCTATTGTTGTTGTATTGGGGATTGGAGGCGTTGGAAGTACTTTCATCACCAAGAGACTTTGGTACTCTGGTCATTCCTAGTTGGTGTGAATCTCACTTTGATTTCTGCTTTCAATTTCGGCTCAACGATGTCTGGTCTTCTGTGGGATGTTGCAACTTGGTTTATTGCTGTTCGCAACTTCACATTGCTTATTTCCTTGCAGTTGGTTTTATCGGGATAAATTGCCAAAGTTGGTACTTCTTTCCCCCCAAAATCATGTCAGCCTCCAGGTGGCGGTGTGGAAATCAGAAAGATGCACCAGTTTGGCGCGAGAATTTATTTTGGGTTGTAGAATCCCTTTTTTTTCCTCAATGTTTTTTCTCAATGTTTTCCCAAGGGGCGTTTGCTTTGGGGGCAGAGAGAGAGAGAGAGAGAGAGAGAGAGTTTTCCATCGATAGGATGAGCAACGGGCGAACAGGTAAGCCTCCAACCCCGCGACTTGCCTCACGCTACTTCCATCAATAGGATGAGCAAAATCAATGAATCTTCCGCTAGAACATGGACATATACACTACTACACGTGCGTGCGTGCGTGTTTGTGTGTTTGTGGGGAGAGAGAGAGCGAGAGAGAGAGAGAGAGAGAGAGAGAGAGAGAGTTTTCCATCGATAGGATGAGCTATGGGCGAACAAATAAGCCTCCAACCCTGCGGCTGGCCTCACGCTACTTCCATCGATAGGATGAGCAAAATCGATGAATCTTCCGGTAGTACATGGACATATACACTACTACACGCGCGCGCTCGCGTTTGTGTGTGTGTGTGTGTGTGTGTGTGTGTGTGTGTGTGGAGAGAGAGAGAGAGAGAGAGAGTTTTCCATCAACAGGATGAGCAACGCACAGGCGAACTGGCAAGCCTCCAACCTTGCGGCTGGCCTCGCGCTGCTGGCCGGCTATGGAGGATGGCCGACGAAGGACTTCGAAGAGAGAGAGAGAGAGAGAGAGAGAGAGAGAGAGAGAGGATGAGCAACGCACGGGTGAACAGGTAAGCCTCCAACCCCGCAGCTTGCCTCACGCCAGGATGAGCAAAATCGATGAATCTTCCGCTAGAACATGGACATATACACTACTACGCGCGCGCACGCGCGTGTGTATGTGTGTGTGTGTGTGGATAGAGAGAGAAAGAGAGAGAGAGAGAGTTTTCCATCAACAGGATGAGCAACGCACCGGTGAACTGGCAAGCCTCCAACCCCACGGCTGGCCTCGCGCTGCTGCCTGGCTATGGAGGATGGATGACAGAGGATTTCGGTGAAGATGGCCGAGGCGTGAAGATGGATTGAGGGTCTTCGACTCTTCGATGACAACGGCGGCGCGAGGGCGAGGTGAGGACACGAGTGAAGTGTCTGGCGGCCTGGGCGGGAGATCACCTCACCCAGCGTTCGAATGTGAACGTTGGGACCAAAAAAAATTTTGGGCCTTGGCGCAGCCGAAAAAAGATTTGCGCGGGCTCGGTTTCATTTTATCGACAACCCCCCCTCTCACTTGCACCCCGCCCCCCAATTTGTTTTCTTTTTTGTTTACCCTTAATTTAGGCCATGCGGCGCACGTCGTGCGCTCGCTGCGCGATGCGGTGCACGTGTTTGCAGCAAGATCTTCTTTTTGTAATGACCCGCCAAAAACACAGACTGAGAACACTGCTTACTTCTGGGATTTGCTGCTGGAATGAATGCCTTGCTGAAATTCCCGCATTCTGCTGTGATTTCCATGTCCGTGTGTGTGTGCGTGCCTGCTGGTTTGCATGCCTGTCTGAGTGCTTGTCGGTTGAGTGTGCGTGTGACCCGCAAGGGTACTTGTTGGTTGAAAGGCCCCGCAGGGCCGGTACTTTACCTGTGGCCGTGACTGTGAAGGGTTGCAGGGGGAAAACACTCTAGTAGGGGGGGTAGGCCCGCAACACTTAGAGCAGAGGGGAAAACCACTCAAGTAGCAGGTAGGCCGGTACCACTGAAGTAGTGGTAGAAGTGTCGGGTACTGGAGGCCGAGCAAAAGACAAAAAGTTGGCATTTTTAGAGGCCTAGTAGCGGTAGGCTAGAGGTAGGCCGGTACCAGTCCAAGTAGCCCGGTGTCGCACTTTTTCCAGTCTGGCCTCTCAGGGCGACCGGAAAGCCAACAGGCTGTCACGCAGGATTTTGTATGTGATTGCAATAAATAAAATAAATTAAATAATACAAATCCCTTCCTGTTGTGTGCGTCCGGCTTCGAGCGAGACCCTTCAATTGCGATCCTCTCCGGTCCCCGACCTTATGAATCTTTTATTTTGATTCGGAACAATAGAGAATTACGCAAACAATAATCATAAAATTATGGGGTGCWATGCATGCATCAATTATGTCAATCTGATTTTGATAACTGTGATAAAACATCCACGAAGGCAATCATCGAGCAAGAATAACGTAGAAAATAAGACTGACTGACTCGAGCAAAGGCATGGGCAATTGGATGAGGGAAGAATGAGAACTCATAATAATCCTTGAAAATACATGTAAACAGGCATGGTCAGCACCTCTTTGGAGTCCTCACTCATCCCTCAGGTCAGTCTCTCTCAATCTCTTTTCATTGATCTTCTCTGGTGTCGTGACCCACGCCCACGTACAATCTGAGATTGAGGCTTCGTGACAAAATGCCACCTGTAGCCAGTGAGCTCTGAGCATGACCATCCGAGGCACATGACACGGTAGTTAAGCATGGAGCAAAACTCCTCCCATAAAGTGGGCAGCCTGTCCACCGAAAAGACTCCTCGCCTGAGGTAGGGATATTCGGTGGGCTCAGTCAATGCCTCGACGTCGATCACCGCAGGAGGGATGTATCTCTTTGCCAAGCTAACCACCTCCAACCAATTCGTGCCATTTGTGAGAAGAGAAGGAACTGGAGGCCTAGGATAGTCAGTATAGAGCATAGGCCCGAAGCTGCGAATCAACGTAGTGCCACTCTCATCGAGCTCCCTCTCTTTCTGCTCAAGGTATTCAGTGGCTGAGATCCAGAATGGATCAAAAAGCTCACGAGTCTCCTTGCCCTTCTTTAGGTAAGGCCTCAGATCGTGGATAGTGCCGTCAGCAAAACTTGTCTGGATAATGAAGATTGACAGATCTCCCTGTCTGAAACCAATGGCACTAACATAGTGATAATGGAATGCCTCCTTGCATGAAATTCGGTTGAGGCTGGCCAGCACCGCCTCACTGACCGGAGTAGACTGAATTGTGCTCATAAGTACTCTTGCCAGTACAGGCTGATCAGACGGTCCTTAGGAACAGGTTACCAAACTGATTGCAAGAAACTGATTGCTGAGAAACTGATTGTTAGAAACTGATTGCTAATAATAGCTGAATGTTGATGATTGACCGCTGATTAGATGATTGCCAAGTGTCCAGATACGTGAACTGTTCGTGCACAGAGACAAAACTCTCACCGGTGATTGCCGACGGTCCTCCTTGCCTCCTCAACAGTACCCTCTGAAGTCATGATAGCACATAGCTTCCCACTTTTGTCGTGCAGATAGTACGTGTACTCAATTTTAGTATGGTTTCTCACCAGGGTCAGTGCGCGTCCCATCATCGCAATAGTTTGCTGGCTGTACCCTCGACTGCACTTTCCCTCCAAGTCTCCGCAGTGCTCTAGTACAGTGAGCAGAAGACTCTAACTGCGTTGCTACTGTCCATAATCTCGATGGTCTCTCACTATGCCGGTTCACCCAACTTGAAACGGGTCTCTTGAATGGCCCAATCATTGGTTGATTGCCATTCGATTGTAGATTGAAAACTGAACAAGAGGGAGAAAGATAGTTGCGGATCAATATGTTGGGTGACTGCTGAATGATTGCAAACTGATTGCCGATCAATGAGCTAGGTGGCTGCTGAATGATTGCTAGTTAATCGTGAAAGAAGAACACCACCAAGATCTTTATCAGGTCATTGGCCGAGTATCAACCAGATATCTGTCAACTGCTGGGTATCTCTAGTTTTCTCCTTGCCAAGTTGCTGATCTGTCTGCTTTTCTGATTATTTACTAATCTGGTTCCTTCTCCAGATGCTTGCTGGTCTGACTGCTAGATCTGAACACAGGCCAAGTAGCTGTTCAGGAAATGTGGCTGCTAATTAAGAAACTTAAATGACTATTTGACTGTCAGACAGCTGCCTGCGTAGTCGTCGAACACATCGGGCCCCTGGTTCATGGAGCCACATACCATACTGCAGCAAGAGAAAGCTAGTCTGTTATCATTTACTTATAGGTGATTATTCCGGAATCACCTCAAGTACTGCTGGCCCGCACAAGCTTGGTCCTGGCCTGTACAACAGTTTCAGAGCTTGAGCCGGTACTGTGTAGTTTTCCGTCATGTCCGTGGAAATAAATCACATATTCTATACATTCATCCTTGATGTCCCTTCTCTTATACTCAGATCTCATAACAGTGAGTCCCGACTGAATAGAAACCACAGGTGTAAAAATTGTTTGAGTGCCACAAGGTAGCTGATTTACACTGCCCTCTTGTGGGAGGAACGTTTGCGGACCGATAACAGGTGCTTGCTGGTTCAAATGTCGTAATAGGTACTGATCTGGTCTTTCAAGAATTGATCTGCAAACTACAAAGTGAGTCTCTCTCCGGCAAAAAAAAACAGGTAACCAGTGGGAGGAGACCCGGGCGTCCACCGTGCTTGAGCCCTGGCCTGATCAGTTTCAGCAGTCTGGTGTGATCTTTCCCTTCCCCTCTCTCTTCAGCGCATGTTAGGAGGCAGGACTCGATCCCCACGTATGCTTCTTACCATTAACCCCTCACCCTTGTCTTTCGCAGAGCCCCCTCTTTCTCCTATCCTCTCACTAAGACCAAGCGACGAGCCTGGTAGGTCGAGGATAGATCTGTCGAGCCAAGTTTTCAGAGTGGTGTGAATTCTCCGCCCTCAAGTCAAACTGGCCGGTAGCTAGTGGTACTATGTAGTACGAGTCCGAGTGCCCCTCACGTTCACGGGGCTTGGCCCTGAGTATAATTCACCAGACAGTCAAGCCAGTGATTCCTCACTGGTGACAGCTGCAGTTCCCCTCACTGCTCAAGCATCTGAACTTCGACTCCAACCCAACTTTGAGCTCAGAGTCTAACTTGACTTTGGTTCAAATCCGTACAACTCTCAACACAAGGCCAGCCCGTACCCAGACTCGTTAAGCTGATCGTTGCATCTGCCTGTACTCATCGCAATTTTGAGTACAGCCAAATCACCTTCAGACTCGTGACTCTGAGTAGAAGTGCATTTGGGACTAAAGCTGCGTGCTGTCCATAAAGCACTAACATAAGAGACTTTCCCCGCTCCCTTCCCCCTTTTTGTCAGGAGCGAGCTTAACTTGCACTTAAAACAAGTCGCCAACTATGTGCACTGGTGATCGGCTATAACACGCCCCAGATTAGGACCAAGTGACTTCTTCTCTCTTTTTTTTTGTTTCGTATAACACGTTGAGGGAAATATTGCCTAAGAGTTGTAAAAAAAAAAGGAAGAAGAGAAATCAAACAACTCCAGTCTTGAAATGCTTCAGACAATGATTGCATTCAGGGAGGTTCTCAGGTTGAAACACACTTTGCGCTAATTATATAGTTGCGTAATGATCATACGATTTCATATGTCACTTGCGAAGCCCATACTCACTTTTAGTCTGACAAGTCTTGCTGTGCTTTGATCACAAGTTCGAATTTAGCAAAGATCAAGATCGCGTCCGGGACAACAGACCTCGCTGCAGTGTCCTCAAGACAGAGACCTGCTAAGATCTCCAGAGGAATAGAAACAAAAGCATCTTTAGGCCACGGCGACGGGTGCATCACCCTTTCTTTTCTCTCACCGTAGAGATCCCAAGTATAGTCAGAGCTTAAAGTTACAAGGAGAACTCTAGTAACTTTCCCCGAATAAAACCCTTCACAGTAGCAAGTTCGGCATAGATGAGCTCAGAGACTGATCCCCGTTGAGTAAGTACTTAACTAACAGGTAGGCTATCTCTCGAATCACTGATCGCATCTTTCCCATCAATCAATTGAGCGGAAAAGGAGAAACAGAGTTCGAGGGGTCACAATTGAGCTGGGTTGGTTTCATAGTTAATTCGCGCGACCCCCTCGGTTACTCTTTCTCTCTCCCTATGATTATTCCCAATTCTTTCAATAAAGGGGTGATCACGGGGCTCATCTGCAGCTACTACTAGCGACAAATCGAGATCTCGCCCACACAGGCCTCACCAAAGAGAAGGGGATTGTGACTAATCCACGGCGTGAAGTTACCGCATAGTGAAGAGCCATAGACAAAGCAGCTTACTCAACTTCGGAGCGGGTGACATCAACTGCAACCCAGAGTGAAGGTAGCAAGGGTTAACTTCAACTATCAAGTCTCAATCCACTTTGCTGCGTTGCAGAACCCATGCTGATTATGTGTCACTCTTCGGTCTCACTCACTCGTGCGAGTTCACTCACGACCGTATCTGACGAGTTGGAAGTAAAGCATAGCACTTAGCAGACAAACACACTTCGAGTAGGTGATTGAAACTAACTGTGCTTCCCTGGCTTGTATTCCCCGTAAGACCAAAGCTTTTTCCCCGATTGACTCCCTCCTGTAGACCACGTTGTCTCCTCCACATCGCGCGCAGATCACACAACGCATCCCCCCGTCCTGACAGGTGTTAAGTCTTCCTTCAAACTAACTCTTGATCGTGTCACATCTCATCGGAGAAAATTTGTCACCGGCCGACCGCAATGGCATTACTGCTAGATAGGTGCACATGCGTGTAGCTCCCGCTTAGCGTCTGATGACCCCCGCTGCGTGGCCAAAACTTTCAGCATCACTTTCAACATCTCGCGTGCATACATTGTCTTCTCTCTTTGCTCTCCCGAGCCTTGCCACGTGTAGCGCGTGTCTTTCAGTAACTACACTTGCCTCCTTTCTCGTCATTGACTCTGGCACCTCCTTCTCGTGCCCAACTACACATTCTCTGCGTAGCAGTCACTCATTAGCGCACGCCTCCCAGTTCAAGAAACTCACACATCATCGCGTGTTCGCTTACGCAGCCTCCCCCTTTCGTTGACCGCCCTTTTGCTCCCCAGGCCACGCCACCTGTCTTGCGTGTGCCCATGCAACTCTCCCCTTCTCTCTCAGAATAGCACGTGTTAATATCCACGACACGCCCCAGTATACACACACACTGACATTAGCCGAGCTGCGCAAGCTCATACTTGCTCATCCGTCAAGTCTCCCTCTCCGTTGCCGCCTTTCTCACTCGGCTGTGAACTATCTGCCTTACACGCGCTTCTCAGCATGGCCTGTCTCAGTACGTCCTCCTCTCTCTGGCTAGCCACACATTGCGATTCAGTTGACGTCAGCATCACTGCCCACACGTTCGGTTCTTGTCTCCCCTCTCTCTCCGTCGTTGACCCTCTCGCCCCGTGTCAGACGAGTACCTGAGCATACCGTTCCCGCGCGCGCCTATTCCCTCAGAGCTGTCCTTTCCCCTTGTTTGGCTTCTTGCCTACTCCACGGCCCCTGGGCGTGAGTTGTGGAGAGCTGGTCTCAGGCGCTTTTTCCACTGGCTCCGCAGTTCGGTCGTGCTTTCGGATCTCCTCGGGTCTGTTCTAGGACCTGAGACCAGTCTCTCTGTTCGCCTTGCTCATTTCACTCTCCCCACCTGAGTCTCTCTCGTTGTGTTGTTCCTCCCTGGTATTGGTCCCAGTTGATGACTCAGTTTCGTGGTTGATGACCGTCACTTTCAAGCCCACAGTCACCCCGTCTCGTCTGCACCTCCGCTCCGCCTTGTCGCGCGCTTCGGAAATGGCTGCCTGCAGCCTTTGGTCACCTCGCATTTCCTCCTCTCTCCCACCTTCTATGCAGACCTTTAGTCGAACTACCTCTCCCCCGTCATAATTCACGGCTGTCGTAATCCGAGGGCCTTCACCCGACAGTGGAACCCAGCGCACCATGTGTCGCCAACAGCCAGGCCTATAGCCGTGTAGCGCCATCGCCACTCAGTATAGCCAGCCCCGCTTTGATAAAGCAGCACAACACTAGAGCGTAGACCTCCTATAGCAGACCACTCCCCACCGGAACTCGCAGTATAGACTGTATATCACCAGTCGACTGTCCACGGACAATATCTCAACTCCCTCTCCCTCTTATAGGCCTGTCCTCTGTGTTCTGAACGAAGGACTTAGATTAGCCCTTTTCAGACTTTACCAGTATTTCAAGAATTTTACAGTTTTTAAAACAACCTGCAAATTAAAACCGAATAGTTCTCAGAGAAACACCTGTGCCTATAACCCAATCGACCGATCACTAGCTGGCCTCTCTCTTGACAGTTCCAGACCCTAGCAATATGACAACAGATTCGGCACTATGGTCCCATAACGGGGAACCGATGATCGCATTTTCCCCTTTTTTAGTGCACCCTCGGTCTATCCCAGTTGGGTACCCGTGTCCGACGGCAAGGAGGGGGCTTATGACCCTCCATGAAGGGGTGATAGGCCTCTTACCGATGCGGCCGCGGGTCGCCCTCCTTTTGAGGTCGTGCCGCGCAATATCAGATCGAAGCGCACCCACAGACTGTATACGTGAGATCGGCCTTCTTAGGCCACGAAAGGATGGTTCGAAATCCGAACCGTTGGCTTCCCGCGAAAGGACAGGCCAACAACCAGAATTCAAAATTAGAGAACTATCTAATAATAAGAATAAGAATAAAATGATGATAATGACCACAGAAAAAAAAAGGAAAGGAAAGGACCACGTCCCAAAAATCTCTTCGTGCATCAGCCTCGCCTGAACTGCGCCCTGAGCTCACACACGAGTCTGAGATTCCATTTTCCTTCTTTTCCTATTTCTTTTCTTTTTTTCTTTTTCTTTTGTTCTCACTGTATCTGCCTCTTAACCTGGCCACCGGGGTCCGCGCGGCTCGGACAAGCAGAAAGTAGGGAATTTTAGTGCTAATAATAATAATAATGATAATGATGACAGCAATCCAGAATCGGAAGGGAAACTATAGCATCACAGCAACCTGAGGTCACCGGATTTCCACACGCCGGAGAAAACGAGTTCTAAACTTGACATTTTACTCTTCTTTTTCTCTTTCCCTTCCTCGACAGCAACTTCTACCCCTTGCACCTAACCCATAACTTGGCAACAGGGCACTTGGCGCGCAGTAGAAAAGACTGCGCCAACCCTTTTACCTCCGCGTCCCAGGGCAAGCCCAGCGGCTACCACGATCACAGGCCGGTTGTGCCTTGCTGTCCAGCAGGGCGCCGAGCCTGCGTGGACCAATGGAAGCCCTGTGGCGCACCCCCTTTTGTTGAGGGCTATGCCACCGGAACAGGTCCTGGTATCAAGTCCATCTACAACACAAACCGCGCCTGGAGAACAACAAAACAAGGTACAAGACTGGCACTGAGCAAGGGTCCGGTACACAAAGGAGGGCCGGGACAATGCGCCCTCTGACACCGGGTCTAGGGCCTGCCCGGAGAATAGCAGAGCCTGCAATAATGTTTCCCTCTGAAAGGGAGGAGGTACCAGTTGCTGGGAGGCCGCTCGGCCTAGGAAGTCACCGCCCAGGAGGCCAGTAGGCCGCTATATCTTTCGGAGGAGCAAGTAGCTCCTCATTTGCGGTGTGCAAGGATTGGTGACATGCTGCTGGAGCAATGCGCTGGACTAGTACAGTGCTGCTTGGAGGTGAAGGGCAGCTGGAGCTCAGCCTGGCTATGGCGAGCAGTCCAGCTTGAGGAGGAGGAAGAAGGGGGCGAAGGAGGAGAGTGGCGAGGCACTTACCTGGCTATGGTAGACACCATCTTCAAGAAGATGTACACCAGCAAGACCAATGACAATTCCCCCTTCTCTCTCCACCTTCCTCCTCCTCCACTTTGCCAATCTTATTCTTCTCCCAATAATAATAATAACAATGAGTGGATGAACCAGAATCAATATCCAAAGTTCCTTCTTACTGCTGACTCAACTCAACAACAACCACAACAACAAGTCCACCATAGCTATGGCTTCCCTCCTTCAGCCTCGTCTCTCATGCATAGGCTATGGCGGACTAATGAGGGCCTTGCCCTGATTTCCAAAGGACAACCCAAAGCAGCTATGGTGTTGCGCTGATGTCCAAAGGACAACCCAAAGCAGCTATGCCGCTGCTGACTGGTATGCCATGCCTGACTCTGCCTCGAGCTTCCTTGGTGCAGCACTACCCCAACTGGGGCCTTCCAGATGCAGCGCCCAACAAGGTGATGAAGATGGTGTCTGCACAACGTGGCCAGGCTGATGACTCTTCTACGCCCTTTGCTTGTTTTCCTGCGGACGATAGCAGTCCTGCACAGCGTGGCCAGGCTTTTGCAATGCAAGCACATGCGCAGTTTGGATCTTCTTTCCCATTCTTTTTGACTGATGCAGAGGGCTTCCCAAGGCTTGGTAGAAGCGTTCTCCGGTTTCTCAGGGATCTTCGCATTCTTGGGGAGGTGTGCAATAGTTCCCCTTCCCGAACCACGGTTAGGCCCCTTGCTTGAAGCAGTCTTTTTGAAAGCATCAAGTTTTTCATCTTCGTTCACGTCAGACTCAATGGCTGATGTAGAACAGCCCATATCGGAGTCCGGCTCCAGATCGTCATCTAGAGACCGATCATCCGCGTAGGACTGATCTTCAGCCTCCCAATGTTCATGCAGGGCAAGCTGGTTGCTGCTTCGATACTCGCTTGCGTTGTGATTTTCCACCTGCAGCGGGTGCCTTTTTACGCCTGGCGAGGTCCTTGGCCTCTAGGTTGACTAGATCCGTCATGAGCTCTCGCCAAGTGGTATGGTCTTTGAGTCCTAGCAGGGAGAGGTATTTTTTAGGTGCCACTCCCATGACTACATCCATGCAAGACACGTCAGTCATTCCCAGGTCGGGAGTGGTGAACAGACCAGTCAAGTGCTGTTCCAAAGCCTGCATGGAGGTCCTCCATGTTTGGCCCTTGAGGGCCTCAAGCTTCAGCCTTGCCTCGTGCTTATGTTGATACCGTGTGATGAGAAGGTCCTCAAGAGTGCGTACAGGAGTTGCTTTCAGCCAATCAGTCAGGTCAATTCTCTCATAACCTGTTGTAACAGCTTGGAGTTCAATGAAATTCCGTACGGCGGGCTCGGTATTAGTGCCCATGATCATGCTTCGGTCTTCCTGCGGTGTGCGCAGTACCTCGAAGTATGAGCGCATGGAGCTAATCCAAGAGGTAATGTCCCCTTTCCCGTCATACTTGGACGACAGAGTGGCCGCCCGCTTGTCCACTACGGGACCGCTGTACTGTACGCCAATAAGAACTACGGCGTTTTGGGCTGATGTCCCTGCATTTGGGACTATGACTAGTGCAGAACTGCCGGCACCGCCGCTTGAGGAGCTGGCACCGGTTCCTGCGCTCGTCACAGTTCCAATTGCTCTTGTCGTGAGGACTGTGCTAGATTGAGAGACTGGGACTGCAGCAGGTCGAGGGTTAGGAGGACGAGGGGCAGACAGTTGGGACTGTTTAAGGCTGAGTATCTCAGCCTGCAGCTCTTGGTTCCGCTGCTCCAGTGCTGTCACACGAGACTCAAGGTCTTCCAGGGTCCGCAGTCGAACCAAGGCTGCTACGGCAGCAGCTAACCTTTCTTGGAACCAGTCAGCATTAGCTTCCGGGACCTGCAGGAGGGCCACCTGATCAGCAATGCTTGTGGCTCTGGCTGCTGCCTCTGCCTCTCTCTCCCTCTGCATGACATCGTCATAAAGCTTTTGGAAGAAGGGTTTCTCGTTCTCGTCCGCTGCGTCCAGCATGGCCTGCCATTGGGCGGATGTGATGTCCGCCATGCCGGAGGAAGGGGTGTTAGTAGATCTCTCAAGAGGGTTCCGCTCTGTCCTAATGTTTGGACGAACACTCCTCTTGCCCTTCCTCACACTCTCAAACAGAACACCTTCTCTCTCCCTTCTCTCTCTTCCCGCTGTCTGCGCACGTGTCTCAATACCGGACATAGATGTTCAGATGAAAGAAACAATCAGTAAATCACACGGAGTAGAAGGTAGAACTCCTAGACGGAGCGGCAATTCATTTGGACTTGGAGAATGGCACGCAGCAGAATAAAGAAAATAATAATAATAAAAATAAAAATAAAAGGAAGAGAGGACTGACTTATCGAACGGGACGATCAGATTAGCTGGAGATCCCCTCTTGTCTAACCTGACAAGGTACATGTACCACAATAAATCAGCCGAAGAAAACTAATTGCAGCAATGGAGATTTCGAGGGGTGCAGATGGTCGCCGAGCCAGACGCGGGGCAGTATGTGATAACATGGAGTAAGACCAGTCAAGATCCCCTTGAAAGGAATGCCCTTGCTAGCCGTATGTCTCCAAAGTTCAGCACAGCAAAGAGAAGCACTGGCGGCAACAGATTTGGGCCCAAAAGGTCCTGTCCCGTTGGGCCTGGTCCCACTGAGTCCCAAAGGTCCCAAGTAGGTCGTGGACCAGGACCAACGAGATAGGTGTACCAAGTCAGTCCCAAACTGCCTCTACCGTACTCAAAAGGAAAAGACGACTTTCAGCAAGAACTTACCCCTACAGCCATTCAGAAATGAAAAGACATTGCACCGTAGAAAGATATACCACTTAGAACAGATACATCACCCATCCATCCATCAGGTGAAAAAGCAATCCACATGCTCACACACAGCCAAGACCGCAGAGAAGAGGAAGAGAGCCCAGCACACCCCAACAGGCCATGAAGCACCAAGCAACCTCCCACGGGCTAACCAGGTCACACGGCACTTACATGTGAGGCCCGGCCTCCAAAGATGGATAACGACTCACCCCCCTCTCTCATAAGTCCTCCTGACCCCTAGCTACCACTGCACGAAGTGTCCTAGCATGACTAAGAGGGCCATCCTACACCCCTGTTGCAACGCCGGATCCCCCGCCGATGTCTGAAGACCAAAGTAGCAACTTGCAGCTCTCCGATCCAGATATGGCAGCCTCCGATCAAGTCTCCCTCTTGAAGTGCAGATTCCAGGTGTGAGTACCTCTCACTCTCTACTCCCTCTCGCTCACTCCAATCAGCCTCCTTTGTGTCTCGCCACCCCATTCAATCACTCAAGCAACCTGGTAAGGTCTGATGTTGACCCTACATGACCTAACCAAGTGGGGGCAGTATCCAGATACCTCACTGCCCCACGTAATGCTAACTTCCTAACCCTAATCCAAGATTAGGCTAGCCCTAACCTAATTCGGAATTAGGTTTAGGGTGACTAACACCTCTCGCCAGCAAGTAAGTTCGCTCCGATGCCAATTGTTACAATCCTGGTCATTTCCCAAGTGCAAACTCACAATGAAAGACAATGCCACCCAATTACGAAAGAAATGAAAGCACTTGCAAAGAGATAAAGGCCAGAGGAGAGAGAAAAAAGGAGAAGAAGAAGAAGAAGAAGATGAACACCAGCAAGACCAATGACAATTCCCCCTTCTCTCTCCACCTTCCTCCTCCTCCTCCACTTCGCCAATCTTATTCTTCTCCCAATAATAATAATAAGTGGATGAACCAGAATCAATATCCAAAGTTCCCTCTTACTGCTGACTCAACTCAACAACAACCACAACAACAAGTCCACCATAGCTATGGCTTCCCTCCTTCAGCCTCCTCTCTCATGCATAGGCTATGACGGACTAATGAGGGCCTTGCCCTGATGTCCAAAGGACAACCCAAAGCAGATATGCCGCTGCTGACTGGTCCGCCATGCCTGACTCTGCCTCGAGCTTCCTTGGTGCAGCACTACCCCAACTGGGGCCTTCCAGATGCAGCGTGCAACAAGGTGATGAAGATGGTGTCTACCATAGCCAGGTAAGTGCCTCGCCACTCTCCTCCTTCGCCCCCTTCTTCCTCCTCCTCAAGCTGGACTGCTTGTTATAGCCAGGCTGAGCTCCAGCTGCCCTTCACCTCCAAGCAGCGCTGTACTAGTCCAGCGCTGTGCTCCAGCAGCATATCGCCAATCCTTGCACACCGCAAATGAGGAGGAGCTACTTGCTCCTCCGAAAGATATAGCGGCCAACTGGCCTCCTGGGCGGTGACTTCCTAGGCCGAGCGGCCTCCCAGCAACCGGTACCTCCTCCCTTTCGGAGGGAAACATCATTGCAGGCTCTGCTATCCTCCGGGCAGGCCCTAGACTCGGGCTACTTGGACTGGTACCGCCCTACCTCTAGCCTACCGCTACGGGGCCTCTAAAAATGCCAACTTTTTGTCTTCTGCTCGGCCTCCAGTACCCGACACTTCTACCACTACTTCAGTGGTACCGGCCTACCTGCTACTTGAGTGTTTTTCCCCTCTGCTCTAAGTGCTGCGGGCCTACCCCCGCTACTCGAGTGTTTTCCCCCTGCAACCCTTCACAGTCACGGCCACAGGTAAGTACCGGCCCTGCTGGGCCTTCAACCAACAAGTACCCTTGCGGGTCACACACACACTCAACCGACAAGCACTCAGACAGGCATGCAAACCAGCAGGCACGCACACACACACAGACATTGAAATCACAGCAGAATGCGGGAATTTCAGCAAGCAACAAATCCCAGAAATCAGCAGTGTTCTCAGTCTGTGTTTTTGGCTGGTCATTACATTTTTTTGCACTTTTTGATATTTTTTTTCTGGAATCTACGGGTGACTGGTGGTTTAAGCATTATGTGCGTACGTGGTCTTGGGACTTGGGAGTTGAGGTTTGCCCTGAAGAATCCACCTGGAAGTTGAATGTGGAAACTCGAGTAGAATCTAATCCTGTAGTCTACAGGATTGTTGGGTGTCATTGGTCTCTGGGACAAAGAACTTGTGTTATATCACAGATGGTTCTAAGAAAGACGGCTGAATGCAAAGCCACGTTTGGATCTTCTGACTGCAAATTGGGTAGTTGTCAATGATATCCCGTGTACCAAAGCACTAGTGTGCTCTTTTGTCCTCACTGGTAAAGAGATTTGTAATCTTTTGCTGTATGGCAGTGGCTGGTTATCGATTTTCATACGTTTGTCTGTACATGGTGCTGGTATTGTTTACAATTCTCTCATACGTTTGTCTGTACATGGTGCTGGTATTGTTTACAGTTCTCGAAGCTAGTTACAAAATGATTTCGGTTGGCTATGCCCATTGCCCGCCATTCATTTCGTCTTTCACAAATTTGTCATTGTGTGGCCGGTGGCATGGCTCTGAACTGCTTAGCATAAAGGTTGTGAATCCCTCTCTGCCTTTCTTGTAGGCGTTGACCGATGTGAATACGATGGAGGAAGCAAAGGTCATCCTAGACACGCTCTTTGGAGCACGCTCTCGGCTTCTCTACACTCTGCAGGTAATAGGTCGGCAGGATAAGGTGGCAATGTTGGCATGCATTCGGGTCCTGCTGAACGATGTCCGATTTGTTGGCTTTTCTGATACCCAATTATTGTTATCAGAAGTTGAATTTTTCCATTTGTCTATCATCATCAGATATCGGTATGAAATCCGAAATTGTCTGGCTGGGCCCAGTATTCAGTCTCGGTTAGCAATAGAAGTGATGCTACGACTTCGTGCTCTGCCCTTGGTCAGTCTGTTTGTTACCAATGTTCTCTGTTTCTCTTCCCTTCAATCCCTTCCAAGCCTCTGGATCTGTTGCTATCTGGCAAGTTTTTGCTTCCTCAATTTTAACACGTGTTGAAGCACACCCCTGGCTTCTCCATCATGAGGCGGTCATGTTCGCTTATATCATGCTATAACTTTAAGTACCATTGGTCCTGGCTTTGGTCAGACTGTTCGTTCATTGCTCCTGGCTTTGGTCGGTTCTGATGGTTACCCATTCTGCTTTATTTTGGCTCACAAGTCCAATTGTGTTGTGCTGGGAAGCGTTTCCTGCTCTCTGGAATGCTTTTGCTTCTTGAACTTGTGAATTGGTGCGTAGCTAATGACCACTTTTTGGTTTCAGAATGAAATCCAGTTTCTAATCGCTTATCCCTTGAACGAGGAATTGAAGCTGTCCCTTACAAAGCATGCTTATCCTATACACGAAAATAAAAATGATCATAAATTCAATGCACACGAAGTGGGAGAGCAACATGCAAATGTGCAGGGAACCGCGCATAGAGCACTCGCCTGCTTTCATGTGTGGTGTGTGTACACCAGAAATCAGAAAATTTTGAATCGAAAGGCCTGCCAATTTTAACTTTTCCGGCAGGTTTGCATGCCTGCCAACCGCTGACCCCGACCACCGACAGTTTTGCAGCCGACTAGTGGGGCCTACTGGTCGGCAGTCTGCCAACCAGTCAGAAAACAGCCATCCACTGATTTTTTTTCAAATCTGACTTAGGGGCTGTACTGCACGTGCTGAGTAATGGGGTATTGCGGGTGGCTGAGGTAGCCAGACGTTCCCCTCCCTTCTACAGATTTTAATGGCAGAGAAAAAAAAATTAGGGCTCATTGCGTATAGCTTTTTTTCTGAAGGGCCCACAGCAGAGAATCTGCAGGGCTCTTATATCTGCGCATAGACACTCTACGAATTTCAGATGAGTGAGGAGCAGGCCAGAAATATATCTTCTGGATCCGAATTCAGGTCTGTGTTCCAGCAGTTATGGGCTACAAGCAAGGCTGGGCCGGCAACCGGCCGGTTCACCTCCCCCGGTCCACCCGGATCCGGACCAGCCCAGGGGGGCTGAACCGGAAAACCGGTTTTCAAAAAAAATGCCCAGGATTTTTTTTTTTTTTTTTTTTTTTTTTTT
>BFEA01000098.1:1992792-2009539 GCA_003427395.1 Chara braunii
AATGAATCTTCTGCGGAAACATGGAACCATACACCGCCATATGCTATGTCTTTTGTGCACACCTGAAGTATTTGTAAGAAAACAAAAACAAAAAAACGAGAGAGCCATGGGCATCTTCATCCTGACCCATAACTGCCGACATGGGGACCTGAACGCCAATCTTCAGCATATATTGGTGGTCGGCTGGCGATAGAACATGTAATTTGTGAATTCTGCGAGATTTCGTGGGGCTGGTCGTTAGTAGGCGACTAACCCTTCTTGCGAACTCACCCACTACTGTGTGGGATTTGCAGAAGGCAGCGGGAAGGACAGCTTGCATACCCCGCCTAAAACAAAAGTTGGAATGATCCCTATTTTGTGCCTCGCTATAATAAAACTTGTGGGGGAAGGGCCTGCGGAAATTGAAATTTCGGCAGCCCTTACCCAAAAGAAAAGTTTGCGCCGTGGGCGCGGGTGGTTTGCGAGCTTGCGTGGTGAGTTAAACATTTTTGCCGAGTTGGGGGCTCTAAGAAATTATGAAACCCCTACTTTTTTTTTCTTTTTTTTTTTTTTGGACCTAATTTTTTAAGTGCGCTGCGCTTTGGTGCGCTGCGCGGTGCGCTGTGCGTGGTGCGCAATTTGTGCGCAAATCCGCGCACCGAGGTGCGCCGCAACTATGGTTCACACATCACAGTGGTGTTGGTAGGGTTTGGACCCAACTTTTTTTTAATTTTTTTTTTTGTGCGGGCTGCTGACAATCCCCGACAGGCAGGTGCCGACCAAGTTTATCGGTCGGCTGGTAGGCAGCAGACCAGTTAAGGGCCGCCGACCGTCGGGGTGTGCAATACTGTTTTCCGGTTATTAAAACAGTACCCTGTATTAAAAGTTAAAATTTAAAACATTATTACAGCACCTGTATCAAAACGGTACCCATTATCTAATACCGTACCCTGTATCAAAGCACCTTTTGGCTGGGATGCTACCTCGAAATCATATTTTATAAATTTCCAACACCCTGTATTAAAGCACATTTTGGCTGGGATGCTACCTCGAAATCATATGTTTTAAATTTCCAATACCCTGTATTAAAGCACCTTTTGGCTGGGATGCTACCTCGAAATTGTATGTTTTGAATGTCCAATATGATAAGGAATGGATCAAATGTCTTCTTTCTTTGAGAACTCTCTCTTTGAAGTTCCTTTACATTTTTCTAGTGTTGATTATTTCTGGATGTTTTGTGCCAGACTGATTTTTAGTGCACTCCGCAGCACTTTTGACACGCGGTGAAACGGTATTCACGAGCTCAGATGCAAATCCCAGGGCTCGATCCCTAGTCCACACCTTACCTGTGTACAGTATCCGTGTCGACCCTTAGAGTTGAACCCGTGACCTGTGTATTTGTAACAGTTGGTAGGTTGTCGTAGGGTCCATAGGTAGCAAGGGTTCGATCTGTAGACCTGTCGAGTAGGACTCTCAGTCAGGTCTAGAAGTCGTAGCTGTAGCCTTCTCAAAGGGTCAAGGTCGTAGCTGCTACAGTCCGGAAAGGTCAAGGTCGTAGCTGATACAGTATCGAAAGGCCAAGTCTACGGCCTTCCGGAAGGTCCCAGTAGTGGCCTTTCGAAGTTGCCCACGTTTAGGCTGAGGCAAGTGGGCAAGTGGTGGAGTCTACCCGTGCTGAGTCAACAGTCCCAGTCCCCAGTCAGTCCTGGTCCATTCAAGCAAGTAAGGCATGGGACTGTGTGCACTACGGGCATGGGAAAGGGCCAGCCCAACGAGCCGCAGAAGTAAAACTCAAGAGGCAGCGCCCAGCCATTCATTCATTCCTGCGTGAGCCATGCGGAAGCGCTACCATAAGCGACTTGTGCGAGGTGGTCTGCAGTGAGCCCGAGGACGAAGTGGGCGAGAGAGGAGTGTAGCCATAGCAATAGGGTAGTAGCGGCCATAGCCGCCAAAGCTGTAGTTAGAGTTCAGTGTGTGTGTGTGTGTGTGTGTGTGTTCAGAGTATCGCGTGTGGGATATCCAGGGTGATCCTGTGTATGCGAACAGAGAGTTGTGTGGGCGCCGAGTCGCCATAGCCATCGAAGTGAACTTGTATGTGATCTGTGTTCTCAGTTACCATATCTCTTGAGTTCTGAGTGGGCGCTTGTCACCAGTTTGCTGCGCACCTGTTTGCATGCATGAGAAGTGTGAATGAGAGCGAGTCTGAATGCAGCGGTAGAGCATGTAGTGCATTGCACAGCACTTGTTAGTACTTACACGTGGTACTAAGTATGTTCTTTTGATTGTGTTGATAAGGTCCACCAACATTTCTCATGCTGGAGGCTCAGCGTTTTGGCAGCCATGTGTCGCATTGCAGTTTCTAGCGGTGTAGCACTGACATCAGTGACAGAGTTGTCCTAATGTCGTACAGAGTCGCACGTGGTCGTGGTGGAGGGATTTCTCCACACCTGGTAAATTCCCTCGACAGTAACATCCGTCCTCTTAGACTGTGGTTAACAGCAGCATTTTGTACTGTGGCAATGGCAGTTGATGCGGGATGTGATATGAGTCATGGCGAGTAAGGAAATGCATATGATGACATCTGGAGGTGGAATCTATGAAGGACATTATCAGGTGAAGGACCTGCTCGGCAGCTGCAATTGCTGACAAATTTTTCTCTGTCCATCATGCTCCATGGCAGCCAATGAGCAGGAATATTCCATTCTGATGCGAAAGCAGTGGATGCATGCTCTGTTTTGCGTTGCCTGTGCAGGTTCTAGATGGCATCTTGATGCCTGTCAATCGGCCAGTAACTGAAAAGACGCACAGGTTCCGGAACTACTTCATGAATTTTGGCGGATTCCCGTGAGTCACATTTTACCAAGCTCATTTGACAGCAAGGCTAGGGATGCTGTCGGAAGATCAGTTTTGGGAGATTTGCATGCTGTGCTTCGTGCATAATGTGATTGTTCACACCTTTTGGGTATTGATTTCATTCGTCCGTTATTCAAATAGTCCAAGAATCAGGTTGGCAAAGAGAAAGTTTCACGATTTGCTTGTGAAGGTGAAATCGTCTCATGTTGTTGATCGTGTGCTGGTGGTGTGATGTTTTGCAGTGTACGTCTTTGAAGGGCTCTAGAACTAGGATAGGTGCAGATGTGGGCACTCTTCAATGGGGCATGCCAATTAGCCGCTCTTCAGTGGGGCATGCGAACAGGCCATCTACTTGTGACTATGTTGAATTTTATGTGCCATCATTGGTCCTATTAAATTTAATGTTTTGAATCCTTTGATGATTTGGGGTGCAAACACTGAAAAGTAGCCTTCTGCATGCTTTTGAGGACTGGAGGCCAGGGGACACTGACATGTTGTCTTGATAATCGGGTCGACCTGTCTTAGGACACATGGAACCCCCACAATGTGCACATAAGTGTCAGGTTAGCCTGGGCTATGTTGCTCATACATCCATCTGATTACCCTCTGTGTGCATTTGAGCATCCGTGTGATAAGTGTGTGCATCTCAGTGTCTACATGACCCGGCATTAATGAATCATGCATATAGATCGCTGAGGTGTTTGCAGCGCTTCATTGTGAACTCTTTATTTTGTTTTGAGATGTTGAAATTTGTTCTCTTCTTCTTTCTTTCCTTCGGAGTTTATTAAATATGATATTTAAATCACCATGTTGATTGCTCTGAGGCTTGTGTTTTGTGGCAATTTTTCTGCTGTGTTTAGCTCGGCATGAAAATCAATGTGCATTTGCTTGTGTTTTGTTTTTTCTTCTGTTTCTTGCTTGAGACTCTCTCACCTGACCCATCTTTACTTGCTGGAGTATGTATTTTGGGGGGAAATGTGTCCTCCTTACCCTACTATGTTGACAATGGGTTATGAATGCAGGTATGTACTCGCTGTTTTTCAACACAAGGCTTTACCAAAATCAGTGGATGACCAGACACGGAGAGGTTGCTATGCCAGTGCTCTCCGGCTCCTGAAGTTTCTTATACGCAAGTTTATGGTAAGATGGGAATTCCCATTCTCTTTACCCGATAATGGGAGAAACCTTGCACCAGCAGCCAGGTCTGCTTTTTTTTTCCAACTTGCAAGGCACCTTTGGCCAGGCAAGCAGTTAAACCACCACCCCATCGGACCCCAGCAAGCACTTGAACCACCACTCCATTGGACCCCTACTCTGTACAGTAACTGCAGTCTGAAAGAAATCTAGAGGTACCGGTTCCAACGGAAGTGCTGTAGCTGGTGCCAGCAGATGGGCCTGATGGCACAAAAAGTTCAAGGGAAAAAAAACGAAGGAAAAAAAAAACGAAATGGTGACCAATGATGGCGGGAAATGCCAGTGTGGCTTACTTAGCTTCTTGCCCCCCCCGCCCCCCATCCCCCCCCCCCCTCCAGGGGTTAGTCAGGCACCAGTTTCGTTTTAGGCGCCCATCCAGGTCAGTTACTGGCCCAGGTTAGGCCGGTATGTTGGGTGCCAGGTTAGGCAGGTCCACTTCGTTTAGGCGCCAGGTTTTGGTCTCAGCGCAGGATCCTGGACCGCCGATCGACAGGTAGATCGGATGGTCCTGGATCGTAGGTGAGCGGAGGTCTGGTCGGCCCAGCGGCCCAGCGGCCCTGGATCGACCCCAGCGCTATTTATAGCTGGGCTCCACCTTCAGTATTCAGGTAGTACTCAGGTAGTGTCGTAGGTATTAGTGGTCGACGCGCTGGGCACAGATAGGAGCTGAGGTGCTGCAGTTACACTGCAGCCACACACACACACACACACACACACACACACACACACACACACAGAGAGAGAGAGAGAGTTGAGGTGGAGGCCAGGAGAGCTCAACTGCAGCTAGTTCACCTGCAGAGAGAGAGAGAGAGAGAGTTGAGGTGGAGGCCAGGAGAGCTTACCTGCAGCTTACCTGTGGCGCCAGTTCACCTGCACAGGCATCAAGGCGACACCTTTACACAGGTTAGTCCTGGGTACACACACAGACACACACACACAGACACACACACACACACACACACACACACACACACACACACACACACACAGAGAGAGAGAGAGAGAGAGAGAGAGAGAGAGAGAGAGAGAGAGAGAGTCGGCATTGGGACTTAGTGACATTGCAACTTGACATTCTATGAGGAGCGGTGTTGGGGGTATGTTGGAGACTGGGTTCATCAGGCTATGGAGGCTGATCCTCCCCACGTCCCTCTACCCTTTGTCTCTCCTTCCTCCATCTATGGATTATTTGGACTCAGCGCCCTTTCTATGATTGCAGCGTTGAGTCCACTCGGACAGAGTGATGATGAGTGCTGTCAGGACCTGTCACTGTCCATGCTGACTCAGACGTTGGTATTTTAGTCTTCCGCTGTGCTATTTTTGTATCGTCTCTGAGAGGTCGGTTCTCGGTTCTGATTGATGCCGATTAGGCATGTGACAGCCAGCCTACGTTGAACTGAAGCCCTGCAGGCCGTGCCTACAGATGACACAAGAAGGACAAGGGAAAGAGAAAAAAGGGATGTCTGGCCCTCGTCAAGGGCATACTTGCACGGGTGCTAACCGGAATGTATCTGACCACTATTGGGCGCAGATCTTTGTTTGTTTCCTTCCTCCGCCCCCCCTTCTTTTCTTTCTTTCTCAGTACCCTGCCAGCGAGGCAGGGTGTATTTCACGTTCTTGGGAAATCTTTCCAGAATGTATCGGACGTCAATCACAGCTAAATCTTTGTTTCTTTTTTTTTTATTTTTTTGTTTGTCTTGTTCTAAGACGAGGGCATACTCACGCTTGCCTTTCCAGGATGTATCCAACCAGTATTTCGTGCAAATTTGCGTATGTCTTCTTCTTTACTCCTTTTGTTTCCGTCTTTCTGAGTAATTTAGCCCAGTTTCTCGTTTTTGTTTTTGTATTTTTTTTATTCTTTTTCCCAATTCCGATTTCAAATCATTTTTTGGGCCCACCGGCCTTTTCCCTCCGAGCCTCCTCCTTGTCTGAATACTGTAGCTTCAGCTCTGGTGCTTGTCGTCAAGTTCAGTGGTACAGTAAAGGCCCTATGGAGTGGTGGTTTAAAGAGAACACATGGTTCTATCATGTTTGACTCCAAGTGTCAGTTTGAATGCACATGGTTCAATCAAGCTATATAGTACATAGCAAGTTACGAACCTTACCTACTGCTCAGTGACGATTCAGAAAAGGCTCAGCATCAACCTGCCTCAGGTTGCCTATCCAGGCTATTCGCTGCATGTTTGGACCATATGCCTGAGGGAGGGTGTTTATCCTCTGTAAATGCTTAGCAGGCCACTTGCTTTTGAAGTTTGGCCTATCAACCTGCCTTTAGTTGCCTACCTGTGTTGTTTGCTACATGTCTGCACACTATGCTTTGTGTTCACTCTGGGCGCTAGAAGACGCCCATTCAGCAATCTGCCCAAATCCAATGTATGGATTTAGTGTTACATGGAAAGATGGTGGCAAAATGATCTCTGGGATGAGAGCTTGGAAAAGGGAGGGGATGTTTGTTTCCGTCTCTTCCGATGCCAGCCTGTGCTGCTCGCTGTGCAGGGAATATTGTCTTTGCTGATCCCCGGGCTGTGCTGATCCCTCGGTGGCTCATACTGGCTCTGTCTGCCGGGTACCCACTGGGCGGGGAATAGTGCTTGTGGTGGTCCCTTGGTGGCCTATACTGCCTCTTTCTGCGCAGGTACCCACTGGGGCAGGCAAGCCAGGTGAGGTCCAGGCCTGCCCGGGTGGCTACTAGACTTTGCAGGACGGAACTGCTATTTCTTAATGGTACCGACGATTGGACCCTTCAGCCTGATGGCAAACTGGCTGGTACTGCCAACTTATCGAACCCTGTGGCTGCTATCGTAATACAGGGCCAACTCAGTTGGCTATGGTAGGACTTCAGGAATTCTGGGACCGGGACTGGGACTTAGAGTAAGAAATGCTTGAAATCCTTTCATAAGGCCTATCGGTGGAAGGCTGTTAAGGAATGTTTTGGTTGTAAGTCTGACAGCAGCTCTAGGAAAGTATTGGATCTTGGACGACTAACGGTTAATTTTCTGATAATGGGAGCGATCAAAGCGTAAGTCCTGACAGCAGCTCTAGGAAGTTTTGGATCTCTGATGACCAGCATTTAATTTTCTGATAATGGGAGCAATCAACGCACAAGTCCTATCGGAGGAAGGATGGTAAGGAATGTTTGGGTTGCAAGTCTGACAGCAGTTCCTGGAAAGTCTTTGATCTCTAAAGACGAACAGCTAAGTCCTCAATGATGGGAGCAATCAACACGGTTTGGTCTATGGTTGGTGAATTGTTGCAGTAGTGGGTGGTTGCATCGTTGATTCCGTGGCGAATTTAATGGTTAATTCTATGGGATGCTGGCCACATTTTGTCGCAGATGCTCCCCCCCCCCCCCCCCCCCCCCCCCCCCCCCCCCCCCCCCCCCCCGGCAACTAGATTGGGGCCTTATTGAGAAAAAAGAAAAAAAAACACCGAGATACCGGATAAACAGTCAGCAATCAGATTTCTTTCTTGGCCGCTGAAAAAAAAGGTGCAGTGTGTTGCCCCTAGGCCTCGTGTGAGTAGGTCCCTGAAGTGCCACAAAGTGCTAGTTCTTGTTTTTGTCAGACTACAAAAATTAAGTTGATCCCATACTCCCTACAGTGTGCTTGTGATGTGCTTAAATGATCGTGAAACAAAGAGGTGGGGAATCTTGTCCTATTTTCGTCCCTAGGACGGCAAGATGGTACGGTGCTGGCAATTCCTGTCTTACATGGAATTGATTTAGTGCTGCTCTGAAGTTCTTTGTGGGTTCCATGGATGGTTGTTTTTGTGTGAACATTGGGAAGCCATTTAGTGAAACAAGCAAACACCAAGATATTGGAGCTGTCCCAGGGATAGGAGGCACTGGGGGCAAATGTTTGATAAGGTGAGTTTCGGTTCCATTTTCTGTTTGCACTAGTCAGCCAAGTATTATGACCCTGGAACCAATGCCACTCGTCCCTCAACTCGCCACCGTATCTCCACCAATATCACAATAATCTCTTATTTTATCAATTATTATTATTTAAATTATTTTATTTTACTATTATAAAGCAAAACACAGGTCTTGCATGATGCTGTTATGAACATGATTGTCCGTTGAAATTTTGTCAACGCTCACTCACAGGAACTCCCGTACACGCCCATACATGCACAGAAGGAAGGGGAGAGGTAGTGGAGTGTCACACCGCCCAACAAAAGGAACGCAGCGGAAGACTCAGAAGAGCGAAGTGACAGAATACACAACACAGTGGATTCTCTCCACCGAAGTCCATAGAAGACAACCGAGAGATCACAGCCAGAAATCATTGAAGAGATGACAACTCAGACACAGTTATTAAAACTGTTTATTAAACTCAGAGCATCGTTCAACTGAATAACCTCAGAAGCCTGTTGCGCTCCTGTTGCACTACCCTCAGAAGGGTAGCGCCTCAACCCCACACACTCTGAACAGCTAAAAATACCACCAGAACCCCAGGTAACACCCAGCGCCACCCTGACATCCAGCTCAGTGGCCTGCGCCTTTATGAAACAGGCTCCCAGAGCCAATCGCCACTCATTCCTCCAGTATATCACTGGCAGTTTTTTGTGAGTGCAGCACATCGTTGCGATGTCTTAGCAACACAAAACGAGGGTTGCGCTCGTTATAGGACTTAACCCAACATCTCACGACACGAGCTGACGACAGCCATGCAGCACCTGTATGAAGTCAAAGTACATCTCTTACGAGGAGTTTCTTTCATATGTCAAGGGCTGGTAAGGTTTTGCGCGTTGTATCGAATTAAACCACATGCTCCACCGCTTGTGCAGGCCCCCGTCAATTCCTTTGAGTTTCAGCCTTGCGACCGTACTCCCCAGGCGGAGTGTTTAACGCGTTAGCTAGGTCCCTCATCGAATCGCCCCCAAAAACCACCGGGCGTAGATGATGAAGAAGAAGCCCAGCGCCAACAGTCTCTGAAGAAGATGAAGTCCAGATGATGATAATCTCCGAGAAGATGCAGCTATGCCTGCATCGCCACTGGGACCCTACTCCTGAGGAGGGTCAGCAGTGCACCACGTGCTCCAACACATCAGACCTCCAATAGCCCAGACCGCCTTGACTCCCAGAGAGTCAGAGCAGACAGCGTTGACCCCAGTCTGGTCAGCGCTCTGAAGGTCCGGCTATGTCCGCTGCCTCTCACGCATCAATCAGTCATCACGACCTGATGCTGCGTGCGCAGCAACTTCCACCACGAAGTGTCAACTGCCAATAGCCCTGGACCGATGCTCTCAACCTATCTATACGCTACCCTGGCCTAGACTTGACCTAGACCGGACTGACTGACCGACCGGTACCGTTTCTGTTTCGGCCCCAGACTCGACCTAGACCGGACTGACTGACCAACCGGTACCATTTCTGTTTCGGCCCCTTGGGCCTCTACCTACCCGGCTATAGGCTATAGAACCATCTATCAGCATAGGCCCTTAGGGCCTGTCTGTCCTAGGGATAGCCCGGGTCTGCTATTCGCAGTTAGGGTAGCTGTAGGAAATTCGAGTTAGTACTGGGCCTATATTTTCCCATATTTACAGATATGTCCCTCACGAATTTTCTTTACAGGTAGGTCTCTCGGTTAGCCCTCAGCCAAACAAAATTATGAGTCTATCCCTACCTATGGTACAACCTCGTCAGAGAGAGGCTACAGGCAACCTGGAACCAGCAAGTCATTGCAACGCTGTCCCGTGAGACCTTTTCCCCGCTGGGCGTGGGGCGGTTGTGTGAGGTGCGATTCCTCTTGGGCCTGTCGTGGCGATTTTTTCTCTTTACCTGTTGTTTTGTGCGCGCTTTGTGCCATAGGGGTCGGCGCATGTTCGAATACTAAACAGTGCGGAGGCCGGTAGAGTCGTTGCCTTTTCCTTCCCCAGGAGATTCGCATTTTTCTTTTCTTTTACAGTAGATTCGTTAGTTTCCTTTTAGTGTATTCCTTTTTTTTGTTTCTTATCTGGAAGTAGCATGGCGACGCTCCACTATGAGCCTCACTCCACTATTCACCAGATGTGCAAAAGACAAAAAATATGGTGGTGTATCTACCCGGGTTGTAGCGGAAGATTCATTCTCGCCGGTCCACAGCTAATAGAAACGTCCCTGGATTCAAATATTCATATAGGGCGTCGCTGGACTACTGTTCAAATGTAATAGAACAGTCATATCGGGTGGCGCTAGACTACTGTCGAAATGTGCAAAATGAGACTGAATCCACCGCTAGAACATGGAAAGCTACACTGCCATCTTTTGCATTTGGAGAGTACTGCAGCGAGGCCCATAGCCTCGCTCCGCTACTCGCCACAAAAAATATGATGGTGTATAGTTTCATGTTCTATCAGCAAATTCATTCTCATTTTGCACATTTGGTGAGCACTGAAGCCGGGTCCTATGCCCCAAAGCCGGCCTGCTACAGAGAAGTAGCGTAGCGACGAGTACCTTGCTCCAGTATGGGCCTCGCTCCACTATTCGCCAGATCTGCAAAAGACAGAAAAATATGGCGGTGTACCCGGGTTGTAGTGGAAGATTCATTCTCACCGGTCCACAGTAATAGAAACGGCCCTGGATTTGAATGTTCATATAGCCTCGCCCTGGATTCAATTGTTCATATAGCCTCGCTCTGCTACTCACCACAGAAATATGACGGTGTATACTCACCACAAAGGTATGGTGGTGTATAGTTCCATGTTCTATAAGCAAATTCATTCTCATTTTGCACATCTGGTGAGCACTGGAGCCAGGTCCAATGCCCCAAAGCCGGCCTGCTACATAGAAGTAGCGTGGTGACAAGTACCTTGCTCCACTATGGGCCTCGCTCCACTACTCGCCAGATCTGCAAAAGACAAAAAAATATGGCGGTGTACTCGGGTAGTAACGGAAGATTCATTCTCACTGGCCCACAGTAATAGAAACGGCCCTGGATTTGAATGTTCATATAGCCTCGCCGTGGATTTGATTGTTCATATAGCCTTGCTCTGCTACTCACCACAAAAATATGACGGTGTATAGTCTCATGTTCTATAGGCGGATTCATTCTCATTTTGCACATTTGGTGAGCGCTTGACCACTGTCGAGACGAGTTGGAGATGCATCCGTTACTATGAACAGCAACGGATACATCTTACCACTGCATTTGTTTTCTTTTTCGTTTCGACGGTGCTGTGGCCGCGTGGGCTTCACAGTTTCTTTTTTTTTTTTTGAAACCACCCTCGCAATGTGTTCCCGCCCCGCCCCCCCTCTTGGTCCCGGCTGCGTTGCGGCGGGCGTCCTCTTGTATTGGTCCTCCTGTAATGCTACCTTTGGGCGCAGGAAAAAACAGGCGTGAAGTCGGGGAAGCATCTTTCGTGGGGACGCAGGAAGATGCGCCGGCCACAGGTTTTGTCGTTCTCAAGGCAACAGAAGTGAAACGCCAGAGTTCTTGGTCACATGGGAGGAAGCCAGGGACTCACAGATGGGTGGTACATGTTGTTCGGAGGATTCCCTCTGTTTTTTTTTGTCTTTTTTTGAACCCCGCAGGTTCATTCAGTTGTCTTTTTTGCAAGGAATATGAGTGTGAACAGTATACAGAAAGTCAAGTTGTGAAATCACACAGATGTCCAAGTAGTCGTATCCAAGCAGAGAGTACAAAACGCACCGAGAAACCATCCATATAGAGAGCAATACAATGAAGTAATGAGCCAATGTTCAAGCCCGTAGGCCACCCCAACACAGTATCCAAAGTCGCTCCTCTCTGTCTGGCGCCCAGCGCCCAACCTACTCTGCCCGACTATCCTACGTACAGCTGGTTCACGCAACAGGCTCACTTCGACTCTCGAAGAGCAATGTACATGACTGTCAACTCCATAGCGGACCTCTCATGCACCAGGTATGTATCACGTCACCCTCAATCAGACCTTGATTACCCCACACTCGCCTCCTTCCCTGAAGACCACCAGATCATGCGCTGCACCCCCTGGCGCCCAGCAGCCCGGCTATGGCTGCCTGCGCCCCGCTGCCCTGCAGCGCCCTCACCACTACGCGCCCCGTCAGCGCCTTTGGCAACAGCGCAGCATCAAGCGAGAGCGCAGCAGCACTTCCGCATTGCCAGCACTGGCCAGAATGCCTGGCCTGGGCTGCCTCACGTCTTTTATGGAAGTGGCAGCCTCCTGGATGCTGCATGTGGCCTGGCTGGAAGCTGCCAGTAGCTTCCGGTTGGACCTCAGACCCTGCGGCCAGGCCCGAGACTACAGTTGAGGGTCTGGGCCCTTTTCAGTTGGGCACGGCCTGAGTCTCCGGACTTGGGCTGTTTACTGCATCTGTGCAGGGCTCCCATGCAGGTGTGTAGGCCGTACTGCTTTTCCAAATGTATCGGCCGTGTATGTGCCCAGGCGCAACTGTCAAGGCCTGGGCCAACTGTATGACGCAGCTTAGTGAGGCTCACGCGTCTACCCAACCAAGTGGCGTGCTGCAAGAGCCTGAATACCCACATATGGAAATGCCGAATTTTGGCCTCTGACAAATATTCAGGCCCGCCTTCACTTAGGGCGGGCACATAGCTTGCTGGGAGCCTTAGCCCAGAACATGTGATGTCCATTTTGCTCTTTTTGGGACCATTTTCTGATTTAGGGCCTTGCTCCACTACTCTCCACATGCACGAAAGACGAAAATTATGTGATGTTCATACATTCGGCCTGATGGAACCTCTTGAAGTGAAATCAGGGAATGCATCTTTCGTGCGGACGTGGGAAGATGCGCCCGCCACAGGTTTTGTCGTTCTCGAGGCAACAAAAGAGGAACGCAATAGTTCTTGGTCACATTGGAGGAAGCCAGGGACTCACAGATGGCATGACGAATGCCTATAGAACTTCCGTGGATGTATCTGCCAGGACGGCCAGCCAGGCTCAGAGCATACTCGCACTAGGACTTTTTTGTCTCCACTTCGGACGGGATTCACGTCGCTTCTCGACATTCAAGAGGTGTCTCATGTTTACTGTGGAGCAGATACATTCGGCCTGATGTAATTAAACATCGGGATACTGTGTTGGGCGCTGGGGTTGCAGCAGTTCGATTTTCAGGCGGGAGGAAGTCTAGAGCAGATCTAGGCGTCCACCCCAAATGCAGCTGATTAGGACTGACGCTGGTAGACTTCCACCCCAAATGCAGCTGATTAGGAGTGGCACCGGTAGGCTTCCACCCCAAATGCAGCTGATTAGGACTGACGCCGGTAGAGCAGGCTGGGCGCTGGGTGCTGGGCGCCAGACAGAGAGGAGCGACGTTGGATACTGTGTTGGTGCGGCCTGAAGGCTTGAACATTGGCTCATGAGTTCATTGTATCGCTCATGTGGATGGAATCTCGGTGCATTTGTGCTCTTCTTGTACACGACTACCTGGACATCTGTGTGATTTCGCAACTTCTGTATCGTTCTCACGCATATTCCTTGCACGCCTCACTCCCTACGTACACGTTTACCTCTACGTCCAGCGTAACGCTGTATCGCTGCTCCAGCAGCGTGCCCAAGAAGTGAGCTACTCGAACTGTGCGTCTGCCCAGGCGTGGCCCAGCTATAAGTAGCGCTGGGACTCGTAGGTGTGCCTCCGTGTCGGCCAAAACGTGGCCTGCTGGGTCTGGGTCCCAACTAGACGTTCAGACCCTCTCTGCTAATGCAGCAGGAACGTCCGGTACTGGACAAAAACGGACCATGACAAAAACGGATCATGCCAAAAACCTGGCCTCTGTGCAAGTCCAAAACGACGTTTGAACAGACAAATAGGACAGCAAATAAATTTAATAAATAAATAAATAAATGAATGAATGAATAATAAATAAATGAATAAATGAATAAATAAATAAGTAAATAAATAAATAAATGAATGCTGCCTCAAATCGAAACCTGCAGCCCTAAGCCCTTGTGGGCCTCCAGGGCGTGCGTCTGAGGGGCATGCGGCCTGGGGGCTCCCAGCAACCATCAGGCCCCCAAAGAGGGGCCCGTGCGCAGGCTCAGCATGTGACATCTAGGCAGACTTCTACTACCGTCTTCACCCAAATACAATGCCGGGGCATTATAGCTGTATTTGGGGCAACTTTCAGTCTAGCTGGGCATTATAGCTGTATTTGGGGCAACTTTCAGTCTAGCTACAGCGATAATGACTGGGCGTTCTATTCGGGTGAAGACGGTAGTGATTGTTTGAGTAGATCTGATGGTTTACCGTAATTTTGTTCCTGAGTGTCAGTTTGTGAATGATCTGTCATGAGCAGGTGAGGGAACAATTGAGCAGTCAGTTCGCTGAGGAACAGACGTTGCTACCATCTTTACCCGAATAGAACACAGTATAGCTGTATTTGATGCAACAATCAGTCCAGGCATGGCAATAATTACCAGGTAATCTGTTCTGGTGAAGACGGTGGTTGAAAGGAAAATGAGAGCATGTGTTTAGTGGATGGATTTGTAACTGATCACTAGAGTATGTCTGTTGATTCTATGTTCGCTTTTGATCGAATTCCAGGGCGGATGGGACTGTTGTGGTTGAACGGAGCAAAGAGGTGGCCAACGAAGAGGTTACCTCCATAACTGAGAACAGCAATGGTGCCATTGAAACTGATGTGCGTGTGGTTGCAGAGAAAACTGACAAGGTAACTCGAGGTTGTGCTTTAGCGATGTTGGTCTTGTTCCACTATGGTCCCTTGCTTTGTTTCGTTTCAGTCTTGCTCCCTTACCAGGTCTCGAGCTCTCCATGATTCGTGGATAAGTACCTAATGGAATGGATAGCTTCCCTCTGTCATAGTATTCAACCTCCCAGTCGATGGCTTTGAATGACTCTGTATTACTTGGACATCCAAGGATGTAAATCTCGGTGCCCGTCCGTGATGCTGCTGTAGCTTGCGAGGAGCGACATCGATTTGTTTCTTTTTGGAAAGTTGTGTTTGAATCCATAGACTTTGAGCTCATGATCTGTTTACTTATGCTAATTGCGCTGTAATGGGATGAAATATGCAACGACAAGCTGTACCTTTGCTTATTCCTGAAAAAACAGTAGTAGTTACATGGGATCCTAGCACAGCTTTCCTCCTTTCAACATGCGGCCATATGGGCTGGGTTGCCAGTGGCCAACGACTAGTGAACCGATAAGCTGAATTCCAGTGAATAGGCTTGTGGTAACAGAATCTATGACATGGCATGCACAATGTGATTACAGGATAGGCCTTCCACTTATGACGGAATCGTCTGTGTGGTGTGCTGGAAAATATACCTATGATTGTCACATGTCTGTGTAAAAGAGCAGGTGGATGATCCCGACAGGGATGGTGCAAACGAGGAGCATTGCAAAACAGGAATGACAGTTGAGGAGGACGGCGCCTCTGTGATGAGCCAGGACTCGCTCATGGAGCAGGTGGTTGCCTGTCTCACTCGCCTAACATGGGCTACTGCCCTTGGGCAAATTTCTGCAATGGGAGTTGATGGACCCGTATCTGCTGTTATCCAGAAGCCTTGCCAACAAATGAAGGTATTGTTTGAACTCCGAGTTCGCTTCTCAGCTCTGGTTTAGGATCTATGCAGCGATGGAAACGTCGAAGGGGAGTGACTTCGTATAGTTCATGAAGGACACCCCTGCTGAGTATCAACCTGAATATTGCATCACATAGCAAATCCGCCCAGCAGAGGCGGTGCTCTGTACCCATCTGGTACATGTCTGGGCATGTATGAGGTTTTCAATGTGTCCTCGTTGCGGTTTTGCATGTGCTTGACGAGTCGCAAGGACGGCGAGTCCTTCCACTTGTTTGCTGAGTTGGGAATCCCATTGCAGCTTTTCTCTCATCACCACCGTCCCTCCCAAATGTTGGGCTAATCTGAAATGTGTAATCGAGCATCTTGTTGCCTCTAGGAGATGGGGGAAATGATGGACTTACCAGCATTGCTTAGTCAGAGCAAGCCTGTACGGAAACTACTTCATCTGTTACGGCAACCTATTCAAGGTTCGAATTAGTGACACTGTGCTTGGAATTTGCCAAACTCCTTTCCATGTGGAGCACTCCAACAAATTTAAACCACCCCTCTATCCGCCTCCTGGAAAGTGCCCTTCACGATTTTTTGTGCTCAGCAGAATTCATAGAAAATTCTAAAGATTTGAGGGTCCGTTTGGTCGTGATCTTTCCAGGAAAAATATCAGAAAAAAAATAAATCAATTTGTCCATGAAATAATTGCCGCACCGATTCGGTGCATTTCCATTTTTGCCACTATAGGATGTGTGGCTAACAGAAGTACGGCTACTTGGCCTACGCTTTCACTCCCCTGTGGGGGTTCTTTTCACCTTTCCCTCACGCTATGGTGATTTTTCGTGCCCAGAAGCAGATTAGCTCGGGACCTTTCTAGGATAAATGTCAGGAAAAAAAAAAAAAAAACTTTTGCTCGTGAAATACTTGCCGCGCCGATTCGGCACATTTCCATTTTGCCTTCGCTCGTGAAATACTTGCCGCGCCGATTCGGCACATTTCCATTTTGCCTTCGTGCTCAGAAGAATTCACAGAAAATTCTAGAAATTTGCGGGTCCATAGATTGGATCCTGATCTTCCCAGGAAAAATATAAGAAAAAAATAAATACATCATTTTGCCTGTCAATTCGGCATGTTTCCATTTTTACCACTCTGGGACCAAGGCCAGGCGCCACACTGACCTACCGGTAGTTTGATCAAGCGTACGCAAGAGCAGCAATTTGTCCAAGTGCAGAACAGGAAACAAATAAGCAGGACG
>BFEA01000098.1:2022758-2037074 GCA_003427395.1 Chara braunii
GAGAGAGAGAGAGAGAGAGAGAGAGAGAGAGAGAGAGAGAGAGAGAGAAGGGGGGGGCACGTGCTACTTCGTTTCTTCTTTGCCTTTTGCCTTCCAGGAAATGTTGCAAAATGAACGCCCGGCATTATGGCTCTTATGTCAACGCTACTCCTGACAAGTCCCCCACGAGACGAGCAACTGCCAAGCAGATTGAATGCTGATTGTTTCATTCATACAATGCAAAACCTGCTTCACATCAGGAGGCGACTTCCAACAACTTCACCGGGCCAATCATCAATGACATCATCGGAGCCCACCAAACTTAGACTCACCCACACGCACATGCACTTGCACACGTAGAGTTTTGGAGCCGACCAAACTGAGACTCACCCACACACTCGTGCACTTGCACACATAGAGTCAAAACTCGGCAAGTAAGCACGGGGCATACATGCAAGATCGCTTTATCACAAAGATATTCAGAGAACGTAGGAAACAAAAGTCTGAATCGGAATCTTTAACAAAAACGTCAATGGGACAACGGACAGGATTTTCTCATAAAAGTTCACAGTTCTTGCACAGCACAAAAAAAAAATGATGCTGCGAAGGTAGCGGCTTCCAAAACAAAACTCTCACAGATAAAGAAACAAAAAAGGTTCGCTGGTATTCCCCCTTGTTTCTTGCACACGGATTTCTGTCTGCTCTCAGGCTCTTCTTTTTGTTTTTGTGAAAGAAGCGGCATATGATAGGGCAGTTCCTTATGCTTTTTCTTTCTTTTGTGCTTTTTAGTTTTCTGTTTTTGAGGGCGAAGCCGCAACGGGTCATCTAGTGAGAATTTATGCATACTTGGCCCTGCACATCGATGCGCATGTCTGTCTGTGTGTTTGTCTGACATAGATGAAAGGTGATCATCATTAACTAAGAGGGGATCCATAGCTTGCTTTCGTGCTTTGCCCTTCTACATGACATGACAACTTGTGCACTCTTGGCCCTGCACATCTACGGGTATGTCTGGTTGTGTGTTTGTCTGACATAGATGAAAGGTGATCATCATTAACTCAGGGGGGGTCCATAGTCTTTCTGTAGTCTTGCGAATGTGCAAGGGAAACGAGCGATAGCGAAATGACAGAATTCCACAACGCAAAATCACATTGAAAGCCAGAAAGTCGAACATTGTCCAGAAAGAAGATATGCACTGATGCTCCACCGACGGAAAACCGAAGCATCGAATCCAAATGTCAATGAGAGCATACTCTTGCAACCAGCAACGTGTATCCAGAGCCCTTCCTCCTACTTGGCGCTCAGCGCCCAAACTACTATCACACAGCATCTAACCAGCCTACAAAGTGACAATGCAACCTGTTGACTTCAGCAGCAACAACCGAAGTACAATGAAGATGTCGACCATGTAGACGATCGCCAAGACCAGGTAAGTGCCCTCACATCACCATCCTCATCTCTCCCTCTCACTCATCACCCTCGTCTTCTCACCCACGTCTCCCTCATACACAAAGACCACCAACAGCTCAGTTGACTGACCAAACCGAGCCCTGGCTATGAAGGGCTGGCTATGGCGCTGCCTTCAGCAGCGGCCTGCTTCTTGCGTGACCGCACATGCCTGCACACTTGCCCCTAATGCTAAGCAGGGTCTAAGCCCGCTCGCTCACGCTCCAGCAGCGCTGCCGCTCGCTCACGCAAGTGCCAAATTCCCCTACACGGAGCCCGGCCCTTTCCTATATGGAAAGTGGCGGGCTCGTTGCCACTGGCTTGCCCTGTGAGACCAAGTTTCCAGTAGCTTCAGTCTCGGTCAAAGTGTCTGCGCTCAGGCCCATTCAGACAGTGGCCTGGGACCGAATTGGTTAGGCAAGCCCAACCACCCAGGCACAAACGTTCGGTGTACCCTGCTTTTACCACATTGCCGGAAGAGCCTTGGAAGGCTCACAAATATTTTGGATTCTCCCGAGCAAGGCGGATGTAACCAACTGGCGCATTGCAAGATTTGCAAAAATTGATGAATTCAGGGCCCATTGAGATTCAGGGGCCCGCCTTCAGGGTAAATCCTTGCAAATGTTTGGATATACTTGTGTTTCTGGGTTCTGGTGCCTTTTGTATTACGGATGGCTTCAGCAAGAGATCTTCTGGTGAAGGAAAGCAACACAAGGTCTTTGGAGACAGAGCATGAGCTTACATGTCTGGGTTTCCTGTCCAATTCTGTCTGCTGTGCTCTGTTTTACAGGGGGATTCAACAGGAGGCCAACCGATGGAGGGAAGTGAAGACATCAATCACGAGGATGCCTATCTCTGCTACGAGGCAATGGATCTGCTGGTAGGTAGCTTTTCTGTGGTGATATTTTTTCTAAGCACTGGAGGTTCATACTACGTATGCTACGTATGCTGTTTACAGAGGTGATGCATATTCATGCTGTTTACATATTATGTGGGCATTACTGAGAAGTGCTGACTATCAGTTCCAGTGAACCAGTGGTTTCACAAAAGGAACTGATCAGATAGATTGGAGGAGACCACATAAAGGAAAGGCCGTCAAGAAGGGTGTCGTAGAAGTCAATGCACTGTCCTTTTCTGTGCAGGCGGCTGTCTCCTTTGGGGCGCAACCCTGCTAGTGGAAGTCTACAAGCGAGCAAGTCATGGCAAACGGAAGTGCTCTACAAGCGAGCAAGTCATGGCAAACGGCAGTGCTCTTGCCTTTTCTGTGTAGGCAGAATCTTCCCTTTGGGATAGGGCCCTACCAGTGGATGTCCACATGAGACAGACAGCATCTGAGGCAGAGGTTTCTGAGCAGCTGGGGAGGGGCAATAATCTGAGTCATGTAGATGTATCTGGCGCTGATTGCGAGAAGATACGATCAAGGAAGTTCCTCAGGCGAGAATTCAACTAGCCCAACCAATCGAAAATGCAGAGGCCAGACGTGAAGGGCGTGATGAGGAGCAAGGAATATCATGGGAGCCAAGTCAAAGGCCTGAGGGAAAACTAGTGAAGGTGGATAGAAGTTTAGGGGAAGCATTTCCCAAAGTACAGAACTGCGTTTTGCTGACCTGGTGTCAGAGTAGAGAAAGTATTGCCCTAGAGGCTAGAGGGAGTAAGAAGCTCTGTTTTTTGGGTTGGTGTTAAGGTGGAGAGGTGAAGTTCCTTTAACTGTGTTTCGAGACTTGCTACTCTTCTGTGGTCATAATTATTGTGGATACCTCACTTAGTGAAGGATGCTGGAACAAACACATGGATTCAGGCCATGGTATCACAAGACATCTACAGGCTGTGGCTATGACTACCAGCCAAATGAACCAGGTTGAAACAAGTTGAAAATTAGAGTCTTGAGCATTGACCTTAGCGCTCAAATATTGCACCAAGTTTAAAGTGCCGCAGATGCTGGAACAAGCACATGGATTCAAGCCATGGTATCAAGGGACATCTGCAGGCTGTAGATAAGACCACCAGCCGAATGAGCCATGGGTGACTGAGGATGGGGAGGTTGAAACAAGTTGAAAATTAGAGAACAGTGTTTGCAGCTTTGCAGAGAAAAAAGGGAAAATGCGAAGTGGTCATATGTGACAACCGTATGGGTTAGGCATCCTCTAATATACAGACTGCAAAGCTACGTATGGGTTAGGCATCCTCTAATATACAGACTGCAAAGGTCGGTATGGGGATCATTCAACGTACTGGCCAGTGCTAGATTGTGGACACACACGTCAACTCTCTTTTCGAAAAGGAAAAAGGCTTGGGAAAATAAGTATGTGGTTTTCAACTTTTCACTGTACACACTGCATAACTATAACAGGCATTTTGTGGGTGTTATATCTTAATTTCTTCTTTTCTGAATTGAGGTATGGACTCTTTTTTTTTTTTTTAATTCCTACTGAATTGAGATATCAATATTTAATATTGTTTTGTTGTGCCCCACTTCCCTTATCATTTTTGGGCTCGGCTTTATCTCATGGCACAGTACATGTTTTTGATTACTGCTTCTGTTGGCTGTGGGTGCACAATTTTTGTTTTCGCAGGTTGTTTGCCTTGGCATGAAAAAGTCATTAATGACAACCTTCTTTTCATCAGATCTTGTTCAGCAGTTCATCGTGGTAAGAGGAGAGCTTTATCCACTCATTTTTGGTTAAGCTTTCTGGCCTTAGCGACTTCAAAGTTCAAACCCATCCGAGGATAATTTATTTGACGAATGAGAAAAGGGCCTGGTGTGACATCTTCTCATCGCAGCTTTGTTATTGTTGGAATGTGCATGGCATGTGCATGCTATGGCCAAACTTAGGCTTGTTTTGGATGACCATGGTTGGCGATGAGATGAAGTTCCAAGGGGGCAGCGAAGACGGCAGAAGGCAGTGTTCATTATACGAAAGTGTGCTCAAAGTAGTAACAACATCATGCAAAAGCCCATCAGAATTCAAGATTTTTGAATTCCTTTTCCTTCTCTGTCCATTGGGTCTACAGTTGATGTGTGCGTACAGACTCTACTACAGAGCATGTTTCGGCAGCCATTGTGACCGTTTCAGTTGACAAGAGTCCAGTGATAGATGTGGACGCAGCTGCTTTGTTCTGTTCTCAAGGCTAATGGATGTCTGTTGCCCCCCTTGCTGCAGGATATGGTTCTTCATTCACCTGATGAAGGCATCAGATATAAGGCAGCTGAGAATTTTCTACAACTCAGGTAGTCATGACCTTTTTCCATCTTGAGACTCGCACCCCCCAGCATAACGCTGCCTCTGTCTCTGTCTCTGTCTCTGAGAATTTTCTACAACTCAGGTAGTCATGACCTTTTTCCATCTTGGCACTCACAGCCCCCAGCAGAATGCGGCCTCTGTCTCTGTCTCTGTTTCTGTCTCTGTCTCTGTCTCTGACTCTGACTCTGTCTCTGTCTCTGTCTGTGTCTGTCTCTCTCTCTCTCTCTCACACACACACACTCTCAGTATTCCTCCACCTTTGTTCCTCCACCTGTGCATCAGTGCCTTAAGTTGCAGACACACTGACACCTGACCACACAAACGTGGGGAACCTTGCACCTTCTATTATATTGCTAATCTATACTTTTTTTGTTTGTGGATGGTTTGTGATGGTACGAGGATGGAATGAGAGAGAGTTTGGGGATGTTGACTAACACACACGTACGAGTAATGAGCATCATCAAGAGAACACACAAAATGTAAGCTGAAGATCTGAGGAAAAATGAACAGGAATATACTGCCAGCTTTACTCTGCCTCCTTTCAGTGTGCAAGTGGGCCGTTATAGCACATGGGGATGCGGGCAGTTTGTGCGCAGCCACAATCAACGTGGCAAGCCTTGTTGTACATGACAGGCACAATAAAAGGGGAGCTGCAAGAACAAATGAAAGGGGTACCCCACAGAAAGCCAAAGTGGACACAATTAAGAAAGGGATTTAATTTCATTTAAATGCGTGCCACAGAGCTAAAACTGTTTCATTGTTGGGTTGTCTCAACTCGAGTGTTTGTTGTCTGCAAGAGGACTAAAGCTTCTTCGGTTTTGGTTGTAAGTTGCAGACAGGTTGACACCGCCCAAGGGAGTTCAGAATGATAATGAATGTATACAAGCCATCTCTCTGGCTTGATGCTGATGCATGTGCAATGAACCCGGTCTGACAGATACTCAGAAGTCGTCAAATACCTGTAGAATCAGTATCTGCATCCCGGTCTCCAGTTCGTGAAGAAATATCTCAAACGGTATCTCATTACCATCAATAGAAGTGAGTGGAGGGGGAACAGACAAAGGAGAAGATGAAGATTCACACAGTAAGCCCTTCTGAACCCTCTCCTTCTTCGGGCTTCCTCCCTCACCACATCAACACTGATAATAAGTACAATCCTGATCACACATGAAAGTGCCACATGGCACTCGATCTCATGAAGACCACGAAGACATTGCAGATTCCAGTATCGACTTTAATCCCAGGTGAGTACCCGTTCCCCTTCAGCCACAGATCTTGATCTTCCTCCTTCCTTGCAACCAGTCACCACATGTAGACAGCGTGGACAATGCCACGTCAACAATCGAAACAGGTGGCAATCGCCACTTCATCAATGTAGACCAGTAGCAATGCCACGTAGACCATAGGCAGTACCACATAACCAGAGGCAGCGCCACATCATCATGCCACGTAGACCATAGGTAGCGCCATGTATAGCAGAGGCAGGGCCACATCAGCATGCCATGTAGACCAGAGGCAGCATCACGTATACCAGAGGCAGCACCACATCAGTATGCCACGTAGACCATAGGTAGCGCCACGTATACCAGAGCAGCGCCACATCAGCATGCCACTAGCGCCACGTATACCAGAGGCAGCGCCACATCAGCGTGCCATGGTGCACTGAAGAAACACCAGCATGCCGCCTCCACCTTGTGCCGTCGTCCAGAACGCATGTTGCACAGCCAGCATGAAGCCAGCGTCGTGTCGAAGTCGAGTCAGCGTCAAAGCAGCATAGCAAGACTGAATGCTCGACTCTCTTGAGGCCAGCCTTAAGTAACAGATGTTGAGGCTGTCCGGCCTCGGTCCTCTTTCCTCAGTCGTCCAAATTGACTCACATCTGAAGGCCCGGATGATATAGTTGCAGACTTCTCCCTTGGACCTGATGCTGTCTGGGTACCAGCATACAAACAAGTGTCTGTGCTTCACCTGCGGCCTGGGCTAGGTACCTTTGGACTTATGACTGTTGGGTGGACCGACAGTTGACTGAAGTCAACTGTCACACTCCCAGGCCCTGAATTCGTGAAGGGCCTTTTCTGCCCTTGTTCGGCCTGGGTTGAGGGCGGCGAGGGAGGCCCTCTGATGACCCTCAGTTCCACGAGACATATGGCATGGGTTATTGCACATGCCTATCAACAGATAGGCAGTGTGCAGACCCCACAGACCAACAATGTGAATAAAAGAGTAGCAATGCAATCACCAAAGAAGCTATGGGAATCAAAATCAAGACAGTACAAGAAAATCTAGCAGAGTGGAAGACTCAAATCGTGATCGGACTCAGTAGGCTCAGAACTTGAGATACAGACATCATTAGACATGTGGAAGGGCAGGGAGGGTGTACATACATGGATGAAAGGTCCCTCCTTGCTCACACACATATGGGGAGAAAAACATGGGGAGAACCATGGATGGTGGAAGTGAGAGGACATGAAGGAGAAACAAGGCCGAAGACAAGAAGAACAGCTCGAGATAACTGACAATAGTCTTTCCGAGCAAAGCGGAACAATTGTCTCCCTAAATAATCTCTCTCTCTCTGTCTCTCTCTCTCTCTCTCTCTCTCTCCCTCTCTCTCTCTCTCTCTCTCTCTCTCTCTCTCTCTCTCCCCCCCCCCCCCCCCTCTTAGAGGAAGCAGTGGCTGTTGCATACTCGTGAAACACAGTCATAAGTATGGCGCAGATTCCCAGAACCGACCCGATAATACAGAGTTAATACAAATGCAAGCGGAAGACTTGAGATACCTTGGACTGACTCGGACTGCAATCGAACGCTCTCAACCATACATCAGGGGTGTGAAAGCCCTGGCCATTGACATAGATGCAGGCCAGGGTCTGAGATCATCCACGGACGAATGGAGGGAGGAGAAAGACGAAGGGAGGAGGAGAGGGAAGATGACGTGAACTCAATGTTTCCAAAGGTATTATCTTGAAATGTCAGAAGTGACGAAAATCCGAAATGTCGCGAATACCAAGTCTCACAATGTCGCAGATATCGATCTCACGATGTCAAGTACATCTTCAGAAGGAAGATGATCAGATCCCCTAGTAGTCCTCAACCTGTGGTCCCAATATCGCTGTTCCCAATGTGTGTGTGTGTGTGTGAGAGAGAGAGAGAGAGAGAGAGAGAGGTGGAGGAGATGAGAGAGAGAAGGCGAAGCCTTCCTCCCTGGTACCTGGCACAATAGCTATGGCGTTGCAAGGGGCTGAGCCGGTAACTGGCGCTGCGCCCAATGCTGCGCTAATCCTCTCGCCGCTGAACTCTTGCTCTCTTGCTGCTCCTCGCTGTGCGGCAGTGCTGCGCTAATTGTGCTAGCGCTGAACCGCTGTGCTAATCCTGAAGACTAACCTCTAGTCCATACTACTAACCTCCATACTGAGGCTTGTACCCAGCCTTCTGTAGGGCTGGGCCGGCCTCCTACCTGCTGGTACCTACCGGCCTGGACCGTTGATCTGAATCGACGGTCCAGATTCAAACTGGACTTGGCGCCTAAATGTGGCAGCCTCTGCGGCGCCGCCGGTAGGTCCTACGCTGGACCGGTACCGACCTTGTGGCCGTTGGCCTGGGCCTGTACCCCTGGCCTGCCTGAACCGCCCTGGTCCAGGCCCATCTGGGCCTCATTTGAACCATCGTCCCTTAGGCCTACCCTGCCTACCTGGAACCGGGCCCTAACTGGGGCCCGTGTGGCTCAGAATGCCACACACTCTTCCCCTTGAAGACCCAGCTAACTGCGAGGGCGAAGCTGTCTGTCCGATGTCCGTACGGGGCGGGCAGGTTGGGCAGCTTCCTTAGCAAGTCGCTGTTTTTTGTAATGCGCGAAGATGAGGGGTGTTGTCGCCTTCAGATCAGCTCGTGAAATCCAGCGTGTGTCGGGATCACATTGCTTGAATGTAACTTTGTACTGCATTGGCTTGTTGTCGTGCTTGCGATGAGCGAGGACGCAGTCGACCTCCTGATGGCCATCCATTGAAGGAGGGTTCTATGACCGTCTGCCAGGCTGGAGTGTAGACCGCCAGCTTTGAAGCATGAAATATCGGGTGGACCATCAAATGCGGGGGAATCTCAATGATGAAAGATGGACCTACGGGGTCGTCGCCGGCTGGTGAAGTGACCTTCCATGGTCCAAACCACTTAGGGAGGAGCTTGCGCGAGACGTGCTGCTCGAGCGGGAATTCCTCGGAGGTGACCCAAACTAGGTCGCCAACGCGTATTGGACATGGGATGCGACGCCGGTTCGCTTGCTGCTGCATACGGACCTGAGCCTTTTGCATGTTTGCGCGGGCTTTGGCCAGCAGTTCCCTGTACTTCCGTGTTGAAGCAGGGGAGCAAGAGGCGTCGATATCGGCAGCTTGTGGAAGCAAGATGTCTGCGAAGATACGTCCTTTCCGTCCACCATGGTTCAACTCGAATGGAGTCACGCCAATCGCTTGGTGCACCGAAGTGTTGGCGAACTTGATGTCGGGAAGGCTGTCAATCCAGTCCTTCTGATCCGGGCGGATGAGTGTGCAGAGCATCATTTGCGCAGTCTGGTGCGCACGTTCTGTTTTGCCCATCCGTTTGAGGATGCCGTGCGGAACTCGGTTTCATGCTGGTGCCGGATTCCACCATGAGTGCCGTCCAAAAGGCCGACATGAAACGAGTGTCGCGGTCGCTGACGATGTCTTCCGGAACGCCGTGGCTGCAAAACCAGTCGGTATGCAAAAGTCGTGCGAGCTCGGGAGCCGTCGCATGATACTTGCATGGAAGAAATCGAGCGTACTTGCTCAAACGATCAACGACCGTGAGAATACCGTCATGGCCAAGGCGATCGCGAGGGAAAGGGCCGGTCACATCCATAGTAATGGAGAGACCCGGTTCTCGAGGATTCGGCAATGGTTTCAGTTCCATACGGGAGCTGATGGCGCCTTTGGTTCCGGTGGCAAGCTGCATATGATTGAATGTACCGGTTGACGTCGCTGATGATGCCCGGCCAGTGAAATCGCTGGTGGAGTCGTGCTAGTGTGCGTGTGACGCCAAGGTGTCCCGCCAGCCGCGAATCGTGGTTTTCACCAAGGAGGCGAGTGCGCAAGATGCGGTTTTGGGAAACACACAAGAAGTCCTTGCCTCGTGTATTATGAAGTAGTCGTCGACAATGCGATAGTTGCTTGCCGGCGGGTGATCTGATGATAAGTCCACATAGAGTGGAGAATCCCGGATCCGACTTGTAGCCGTTTATGAAATGCTGTTGCAGGGTCTCGTCGAGGCCGAATGTGGAGTGCACCAAGGCGCAAAGATCAGGTCTTCGCGAGAGAGCATCCGCTGCCTTGTTCGAGGAGCCCGAAATGTGCTTGGAGGTGAAGTCGAACTGCTCAATGAAGTACATCCACCGACCGTTCGTGCTGCTCACCGTGTCTTGCGTCTTGTAGTACGTCAACGGATTGTTGTTCGTTGCCCACATGAATCGCCGACACCCGAGGAGAAAGTGACGCCAACGCTCAAGTAGGGTGACGAAAGCTAGCTGTTCCTTCTTCCTCGCATCATCAAGAGTGTTGATGGGCGACACCTTTTGGCTGAGGTACTCAACCGGATGCCAGTCTGTGTCGTCATGCTGTTCCAAACCCGCGCCAATGCTGTAGCCGGAAGCGTCCGTGGTCACTTTAGTAGGCACGGTGGGGTTATAGATGCTTAAGACGGGAGCTTGAAGCAAAGTCGTCTTCAGCGTGTGAAACGCATGTCGGGCTTCGTCGCTGAACTCGAAGGGCACCAAGGGGGACTGAAGTCGCGACAATGGTGCGGCGATGCGTTGAAATCCTTTGATGAAGCGCATGTAATACGATGCCAAACCGAGAAAGGAGCGGACATCAGTAGTACACTTAAGGTCCGACCAATCTTGAATGGCTTGTACCTTGTCCGCGAGCGGACGAATGCCTTGCGGCGTAACGTAATGGCCTAAGTACTCCAGCTCTTGCTGGGCGAACTCGCACTTGTCGCGGTTCGCCTTGTACTTGGCGATACGAAGCCGCTCCAGTACGCCACGAAGGTGCTCGTCCAGCGTCCAACTATAAACCAAGATATCATGAAGGTAAATGAGTATAGTGCAGTCGAGCAAGTCGCGGAATTTCGTCGTCATAGCCGGTTGGAAAGTAGCCGGGGCATTGGTGAGACCGAAAGGCATGACAATTCACAAAGTGCCCATACCGCGTCTTGAATAAGGTTTTGTACCGATCTCTTGGGCATTTGTATGACTCCGGCGGGAGCTTGGAAGACATCCTCATAGCTGTCCAACAGCTCAATGATGCGTGGGTCCAACGTATTCGTCTTGGGCTGATCATCGGGTGGGAGGGCGTGAAGAAAACATATGCCCATCTCCTCGATGTCGTTTCGCCGGATGGATTGGCGAATGCTCGCAGCAGATACCACGTGACAACCAATTGAAGGATGAGGAAGCGGCACCGTACACGGGACTAGTTCGCCACGCCGATCACGAACATGAACAGTGCGTCGATGGAAGTTCACCGGATGGTCTTCGCTTTGCAGCCACGACATGCCTAGGATCATATCGAACTTGGTGTCCAATATGTCGAAAGACATGGCCTCGCATGCTAGCGGGGCAAAGTTCACGGGCACCGAGTTAACGTATCGGTCGATTGACTTTTGCGTGTGACCATTGGCCAACGTGACGTGCGTAGGCCGACTTTTCCTTCGAACGCGCGGGCCAAGCCCGGGGCGTGCCATGAAGTCTTGGCTGATGTAGTTGCAAGTCGCTCCACAATCGATCAAGGCACTCCAGGTCGCCTTTCCGATTTGAATGTGGATGTAGAGGAGCGGCGCGTTGATGTCGACGTCCCGTTGCTTTGCGTACTCGCGGTCGATCTTCGCTAGATAGTTACGAAGGTCAACAACCGCTACTCCGCCGTCCGTCGACGGAGGTGGTACTGCAGCGTGCAAGTATTCGCGCAAATGTGCCATTAAGGCGTTGATCCTGCGTAGGGTGGTCGAAAATTTGGTGGCCCTTGAAGACCGATGCTGGAGCAACGATGGCCGAGCCGGAGCCAGGCGGCGCAACTCTGTGACCTAGCTTAGTGGGGGCGTGAGGCCTGGTAGAGAGATATGGGGGGGTGTTTGCGGGGGCAGTCTCAGTGGTCATCGGGGGTCGTAACTGAAGCAATGTTGGGCGGTGCTGGAGCAAGGTGGTGCAACTCTGTAACCTAGCCTGATGGGAGCATGAGGCCTGGAAGAGCTTTGGTTTGTGCTGAAAACGGGCATGTTGGTGGTGGTCGAAGGTGGATTGAATAGGTTTCACCTATCTGATTCGTGGTTGGGAGGCTTGTTGACACACAATTTCTGAATGTTTCTGATTTTTTCTTTTCTTCAATTGTTCTTAGCCGAAGCCGGGTAATGGCCCCGGCAGCTCATCCTTGTATTCTGATAAGGGACATTGGGCCCGGTTCCCAGCCGTGTTGCTCCCCACGAATAGATTGGAGCATTGTCTCGTTTAAAAAAAAAAAGGCGTTGCAATGTGGAGTTGGCCAAGAACCGGTGGAGGGAAGAGGCAACCATTGGAAGTCCTCAACCGTCAATGGGTTTCGTCAAGGCTCGCCCAAGTTGTTCTTCCGATGGAAGGGCTGGCGAAGCAACCGGTTCGTTGATCGACGGCAGAACTACCGCGCATGCGCTTGAATCTTGCACGTGGAGAGGCTGGTTCAACGGTGGGACCAGCTCGACAGCATAGTTCTCAAATTCAATGCGAGAACTTGCGACTACCGCGTCATCCCCGGATGTGTGAGAGACTTCTAGCAAGGCAGCCAACTTCGGCGGATTGGGAAGTGATGTCGCTGCACTTCCCGCGGTGCTCAGTTTCCCGAGCTTGGACGCTTGACATTTTCCTTGTCCTGGCCGAGGCATGCAGACAACTTTACAGCTCCCCCCGACTCCGAAGAATCTACGTTGACTCTGGCGAGTCTCTTCGAGTGTCTCCACTGGTGATGTGTTTGGTCCTTGTCGAGGCATGCGCCGGTGATGTGTTTGGTGCTGTTGCACCACAAACAGCATGACCATTTCTGTCGCAACTTGAACATGTCTTCGGTAATGCCGAACTTCGTCTATGGTGACTGTCGTGCTCCATCCGCCGACGCAGGTTTCGCCTTTTGTTTCCCCCTCAGGGTCTTGAGCGTTGTGGTGGTATCGCTGCCGCCACATCTTCGTCACTTGATGTAGACGCGGCTGCGGGGTCCTCACTTGGTCCTTGCTGGACCGCTGCTACTTGCGGCGGCCGTTGACCTTTTCCTTTCTCCACGTAACCGGGCTGTTGGCGGGTCTCATTGGCCGCACGCCGGTTGCTTTGTATGAGCTCCCTTGCCTTTGATATCATGTCATCAAAGGTCTCATACTGGAATTCGCTGCCCAAAGCAGCTGTCAAGGCGTCGCATGACCGAGCGAAGAACTCGGCCCGGATTGAGTCGAACGGTAAGTTCAACTCCGGGGTGGCGACGAGTCTTTGCTACTCCGTCAGCCATTCCCATGGCGTTTGCTGGCCTTGGTATATGCGGAAGATCTTGTTCATGGCGTGCCGTTTGTCATTGTTGACCATGAACCGGGTCTTCCATTTCTTCTAGAATTCCTCCCACGTAATCTTAGTGTGGAGGTTGGCGATGGTGCATTCCAACGTGACGGCCATGTGTGCCATGAAAGCCTGCGCCCCTCCGATGAGTTGGAGGTGGAGTGCGTCAAGCCGCTGATGTGCAGGGGTGTGATGTACATCCGCCTCCACGTTGAAAGCCATCCACCATTGCAGCGGATCAGTCTTGTGATAGTTATCGAACTTCTCGATCTTGAAGTTCGGCATCTTCCATTCCTTGGCGGCAGCGGCCGGTCGTTGCTCAACGCGGTCGCTGAGCGTCTGCAGCTGATTGCTGACTGTCGATGGTCCAGCAAACTTGCTGATGTCGCCAAGGGATGCGACCACGTGGTTGATCCGCTCTTCGAGTTGTGTGGCCTGCGCGGCCAAAGCTGGGCTGCAGTCTACCACTGCACTGCCCATTGACGGAGCTGCCGACAGTTGTGCCAACCCCATGCTGACATCGGTCTGCAACTTGTCGTTGAGTGTCTGCTGCTGGCTGTTGGCGGCGTGTAGTGTGCTGATGTTACATCTTCGACTCAGATGGGTCCTACCGGACCCGACTTAGGGCCGGAGGGACACACCAGGGCCTAAAGGCCCGACCTTTTTTGGGTTACAGGCCCTAAAGGCCTGATTTTGGACCAGCACCCATCGGGTAGGCCCAAACGACACTTCGTTTGGGCCTGTCGGCGCTCTTGAAGCTGCCGCCTGCCGATTGAGGCTGAACCGTCCATCTGGACGGTCCAGGGTCTGGCCTGGCCTCGCAGCATTGAGGCCAGACCATTGCCTACCGGTACAAGTACCGGTACCTGCCTCAGTTGAGGGATCGGCCTACCGGAACTCTACCGGCACGGCAGGGTCAGTACCAGCGTACTGTTTGATGCGCTAAACTTAGCGCAGGGGCTGAAGCAGGAGCGCAGCATAGCGCAGCAGCGAGCGGAGCAGCAGCAGGGCGACTGAACCAGCACGGCGGCCATTGCCGCCTGAGGTACCGGGAGCTTGGAGGATCTCTCCTCCTCT
>BFEA01000098.1:2053115-2068494 GCA_003427395.1 Chara braunii
GTGTGTGTGTGTGTGTGTGTGTGCGCGTGTGTGTGTGTGTGTGTGTGTGTGTGTGTGTGTGTGTGTGTTGTATATGTTTGTATGCACTTGCACAAGTTGCATTTAAAAAAATATACACAACTGACAAGTTCTTTCCCCCATTTCCCATGCTTGTACAGAGAAAGACCTCTTCAGTTTCTTTGCTGCAGCTACGTTCTGCTCTCCCTTTCCCATGCTCATGTAAATCTGAGTTCCTATCTTTCACTGATGCCCCACACTCTAACCCGTGCAGGAGACCACCTCTCTCTCTTTCTCTTTGCCACAGACACGCACGGACTCCATCACCTGTCACGCCCTCGGAAAGGATGAATGTGATAAAGCTGGACGGCGACTATAATTGTGCAGGAGAAAGCGCTGGAGTGTCTGGGCAAATAATTCTCACGTAACTATCCAACCAGGCTCTCCTTTGTGACATAACTTAACTTAAAACAGTGATCTGCGGGTTAGCTGTGAACAGAATTCATACTCTTGTGTCCGGGATAAAATTCATACTCTTGTGTTCGGACTCTGGAGTCATCCTGGTGGGAGAAACAGAGATGGCAGTTCATAACTGTGTAAACAACATCGGATTCTATATCAATATGTAATCATGAGGATCCTGACATTATTCCCCACTATTATGATTCAATCTTGTATTTCCAGGAGGTGTATTAGCAGCTGCAGCGGGAGAACAACCTTTTACCTATCTCTTCTGCATGAACCACTGACTTAGCGGACGATACACTCTGAGACATAACTGACATCTTTGGCAACATTTTGTGAATTCGCTCATTCAGACACAAGTAATGGATCAATGTTGAACATGTGAGAAAAAACACTGCCGACCTTCTTGAAAAGATCAGGCAGCCCAAGTCCACAGTTACTGAGTGATTGGACGTGCTAAATGCAGAAAGAACTGTGCAAGATGTAAATCTATCACGGGAGAACAAACATCTTTGCTTGCTATTTAAATATTTAAATAATGACTCAACCTCGTCAATGTGAAAACTGTTTGCCCATTCGTAAAGGATTGCTATGACTAATCACATTTGTCTACAATTCCTTTTAGTTAACCGTCTTTGTCCTTTCAGTTTCGGATTTCCAGTTTTTGAGAAAGAAGAACAGTTTTTGAGAAAGACAAATCAGTTTTTGAGAAAGAAGCACGAAGGAAAGGACCAGTGTGCTCATTGGCGTATGTCTCATAGATCAGCTCTCTTGTTCTTCCTTTGTTCTTCTTTCTCAAAAACTGTTATGCCGTTCGTTGAACTTCGTTCACTTGTTCATTCATCAAAATGTAGTTGATGCCTGCATGCCGTCCGTACCAATAATTTCACCCATGGAGGGGATCTTGCATCTTGCAAGGCCATGACAGCCCAGGTTTGGATACCCTGCGTACTGTAAAGGGTTGGGCCTCGTGATGGGTTCGCAAAACCCTGACGAAAAAGTCTGTTACAGGCCCATGCTGCTTGTCCTTTTCTCGCTTTCTGACTATGTTTTCAGTGACTGCATATGCCTTCTGTCCATTCTTTTTCTTCTATGCGACCCTCTTTCACGAGTAGTGTCTGGGTTGACAAGTTCATTCTTTTTCTCTTTGAGTGGTTGACAAATGGTTTTGAAAAAATGTCCTGCATCTAAGCTCATGTTACAATGTTACAGAGCATTTCTCTGGCAAGGGCTTATGCGACAGGCTGTTTGAAAGTACTCTATTTTCCCAAGGTCAAGAGTCCCGAACGTTTTTGCATCCCATTTTGACAAATTTGACTTGATCTGCTGATCAACAGTAAATGTGTGTACTGTTCAGCCACCTGGGAGATAGTGCAGGTAGACAGCCTTTAAACGCCTCCATGTTCCTTTCTTGCTCAGGATCACTTTCCTATGTTTCCTTGTGTATATAGGCATGGTGACTCTAGAAAATGGTCTGCTTGATTCTCAAGGGGGAAAACCTGGGTGAGCACAATCAAATGAGCTATGACACTCGGGATGCCTGAGGGTAAAACATATGATGGCATCAGTTGATTACTCAATGAGTTAGGGGCCTAACACCAGCATATGGTGCAGGCCCAGTTTGTGGTTGGTTCGTGGTTTATTAGCGTGCCTGCCTGATTTGTAGGTTTTGGTTTCCTGCCTTCTATGTGGACTGTCAGGCGCTCTAGTTCATTGATCCTTTCACTGTGGGGTTGAAACAACTGGCAAATGCCAGTTGATCGCTTTGTGCTAAGAGTGCTCGTGCTTAATGAGGGTGAGCGCAGGATATGCACATCTGTTGTTTCTGCCTTGTCTCTTGACTTCCAATTCTCAGCAGCAGTCAATCACTTAATGAGTTAGGGTGACCGACAGCGTTGGACAATAGTCTTTGAGCTTCAATAAGGTGCTTGCTTTGTATGCAGTTCTTTTGCTTTGTCAGCTATCGCTTTGAGTGCCCTGATGCCTCATATGCAGTTCTTTTTTTCTTTCTTTCACAGCTGTCCTGGCCCGTCTCTGGACTAGTGAGTGTCCTAACTGATGGATGTCTTAACTATGGGCTGTTTGTGTGAAATTGCAGTTGCTGAAACAGTTCTTGTTCCCTGAAGCAGTCGTGCTCATGGCAACACGAGGGGAGGGGGGTGCCCTCGACCTCACAGGCCTCGGGTCGGGGATTGTCCCCGGGAACATACATTTTGGTCAACTGGGGTCCAACTTGGAAGAGAATGGTTTTTTGCATGCGAAGTGTGGCACCAGAAGTAGCAGAATGAGTGCATTCGAGCTTCTTGTTTGCTTAGGGACTCACTGTCTCGACAATATGAGGGAGATTGTTGACCTGCTGTTGCGGATGCACTTCACATCAGAAATACCAGAATGGGAACACTTGCCATCCTACGGAAGGAAATCTGTTGGCGGTTATGTGGGGTTAAAAAATGCGGGAGCCACATGCTACATGAACTCTGTGTTTCAGCAGCTGTACATGCAACCAGATGTGAGGCGTAGCATTCTTGCTTGTGAGGAATGTTCGGAATCAGAGAGGCCAGAGTCTGTTTTTTTCCAGCTACAGGCAATGTTTGGCGCCCTTTTGGGTAGCAGTCTTGACCATTACACCCCACAGGGCTTCTGGCTAGCATACAGAGACTATGATGGGCTGCCTATCAATTTGCGGGAGCATCAAGATGCGTTCGAGTTTTTTAATCGATTATACGACCAAGTAGATGAGACATTAAAAGCAACCAGACACGAGCCAACACTGACCAAGATATTTGGTGGGACCTTTGCCCAGCAGGTTTGTTCAGCCTTTTCCCAATCCTCAATGGTTACAAGCAGGCTCCACTGGCCCAAAAGAGCTACCGTGAGGCCTACCCCTATCTCAATCATCCTGTCCATTTCTCCTTGGACATCCAGAGGTTTCAAGTTGTTATTCTTAGTTTGTGAAACTTGATAATGGTTCTGTATGGCAGTTCATGTGATCCTACAAACAACAGAGAAGGTGTCTTACCTCATGTTGTTTGGACTCATGCACATATTTACCTGTTGTATTCACTTTTTACTATTAACTGCATTTTCTTTTCCCTATTGTATTCTCTTTGGTCAAGAGAAACGTGGCCAACATAACATCACTATCTCGGATCGACTTCTTCCTGATCTGTGAATCCCTCTACGGAACAGTCAAAGAGGCCAAAATCCTGCCTGCAGCAGCATTCAAGGGACTGGATCACAAGCCAATCCACCTGCTCCAACATAACATCACTATCTCGGATCGACTTCTTCCTGATCTCTGAATCCCTCTACGGAGCAGTCAAAGAGGCCAAAATCCTGCCTGCAGCAGCATTCAAGGGACTGGATCACAAGCCAATCCACCTGCTCCTGAACTTGATTCCCCGGTGGAAAAGGGACAGGGTTTTCACAGACTGAATAACTCCCTCCTCTCCACAGACCGCTTGACAGAAGCTGTCAAATGGAACTGGCTTTTCATGAGACAAAACGAGACAAAGCAAAAAGACAGACAGCTATGCGGCTCTGAGACAGACTGTGTCCGGCGAGCCAAGAAGCATAGCAGCTGAGCGAAAAATCAGAAAAGAGGAACTACAATAGCCGAGGCCAATCTCACAACAGACCCCACCAACGACTTCTACTACGACTTACTCAAATCTTCAAAAGAGCAACTCAGTGAGTGGAGAAAATGGGAGATGAGAGGCCTACAACTGCGTGCCAGGATGACTGAATACACACTCAATTAATCGATGATGAACTTCTTCTCCAAAATCAAAGCTAACACTAGAAATAATATGATCAAACGACTGAGAAGACTCAATGGACCGAGACAGGGTCAAATCAGCCAGCACAGACATGGTATAAATAGCTAAGGCCTTCTACGCAACCCTCTCTGAATCCAAAACACCCTTCCCACCCTCCACAACAACCACTGCAGCCCGCCAACTCATGATGTCTCACCTGGACGGAAAATCTCACAGGAACAATCAGAAGGCATGGACAAACCAATTACCCTAGATGAAAGAAGCCCTAACCCAGATGGCGAACGAGAAAGCACCAGGTATCGACGGCCTCTCAAAAGAATTCTGGGTCCATTTCTGGCCGATACTAGGAAGCGACCTTCTCAACTTCTTCAATGCCTGCAAAGCTAAGGGAGGCCTCAGCCAACTCCTAAGCACAAGTGTGGTTTGACTACGCCATAAGAAAGCGGAAAGAGAGGACCTAAAAGACTACAGTGCAGTACAGACCTAACTCACTATTCACAACTCCATATAAGATCTTCGCGAAAGCACTAGCCAACATGATCATAAACCTCACCGACAAATGTTTTCACATTGATCACGCAGGATTCATCCTGAACAAGGCAGCAAAGAAAATCACAGAAAAGCGTATGCAGGCTTCTATTCTTTTCTTCGATTTTGAAAAAGCCTATGACCAGGTCAACTGGGAATTTCTCCACGACTGCATGAGAAAGATGGGAGTAGGCCCCAATTTCAGAGAATGGGTCAGAATACTTCAAGGAGATGCCACAGGAAGAGTCCAGATCAACAAAATATTGTCAGACACATACCTGATCTCGAGCTCCGTTCGCCAAGTCTTTTGTTTTTGAACTCGCAACGAAGTTGCCTTGACTGGTGCCCCTCTAATGATTCACAAATGGATTGCTTTATTTTTCTCTGTTTTTTTATGTTGAGCTATGTGGGCTCACGGGGAAGTATTACATAAATCCTAAGTCTCCAATTAAGTGGGGATAATTTGCTTCTACATGTAAAACTTCGAAAACAAAAACGAAACGAAAAAAGACATCTGCAAGCGCCTTTGGCAGTTGAGCCAAATTCAACCCACCGGCACATCCTATCTTCCTCTTCATCATGGAAGCCATAGCACCCTTTCCTCGCAAGGTCCCGTCTATAGACAGCCTCACAGATCAAATTTTCAACCCTCTACATGACTTTGCCCTACCCACTGCCCTGATGTTCGCAGATGATCTTACCGTCCTTATCCAGGCCAACGACTCTTCAATTCAAGCCCTTGTCAGAGCTATGGAAACCTTTTGACTGGCATCAGAAATGAAGGTAAACTGGGCCAAAACTGAAGGCTGGTGGTTAGCAGAAGGGACCCCCCCTCTCAACCCCCGGATCTTCCTACCCCCTTGTCATGGTCCGAGGGGGAACAGGTGCTTCGGTATCTGGGCAACAGAGAAGGCACATGGCCAGGTATGGGACAAAACCTTATAGCCAAAGCAATAGCTTGCCTGGCCCTGTTCAAGAAAGCCCAAGCGCCTTTGATCAGTAGAGCACTAATCATAAACACGGTAATATTCTCTACAATGTGGGACATAGCGTCCCCCCCGACGACGACCTCAACCCCTTGTCATGGTCCGAGGGGGAACAGGCGCTTCAGAGAAGGCACATGGCCAGGTATGGGACAAAACCTTATAGCCAAAGCAATAGCTCGCCTGGCCCTGTGCAAGAAAGCCCAAGCGCCTTTGATCCGTCGAGCACTAATCATAAACACGGTAATATTCTCTACAATGTGGGACATGGCGTCCATCTGGTCCCCCCCCGACGACCACCTCAAGGATCTCAAAGCAAGAGTCAGATGCTTCTTATGGACTGGGGACCCAAACAGAACCACCTGCATAAACAAGGTAGCCTGGCGTCACATCACTAGGAAGCCGCAAGACGGAGGCTTGGGCATAATAGACTCACCCTCCAGATAAAATGGGCTGTCAAAATCCTCCCGTGGACGAAAATAGCCTTAGACAGCATTAAGAACCTGGCACCAATCAACTTGCCATCTGACATGCGAGGTCTCTTCTGGGTCATGGCCAAAGAATGGACGATTAAAACAGGCAAGACACCAAGAAGATTCCAGCAACTACCAACGAACCAGCCCAACCCCACGCCCACATCTTACTGGACCCCAACCATCAAAGCGCGGCGCCGTCTGCCAATCAAACACGGCGCCCTGAACAACAGAGTGGAAGTCCTCAGACATCCCTTGTTCTGCAACCCTTAGCTAACGGATATAGAAGGCAATCCTTGTCCACTCCGTGCCAAGGATCGGAGATGGCTATCAGGGGTGGAGAAAGGAGTGTGGTAGATCAAATATCTGTGGTCCGAGGAGCGGGGAGAATGGCAAATATAGCAAGAGCTACGCATCCCTCTGAGGTGCTGCCACTCCCTTGACACCAATCTAGCCGCGATACGCCAGAGTATTCCACAGCAATGGACAGCCCTCTCAACAGAAAAATTCCTGTTGAAGCTGGGGGATTGGTGTGACAAGGCCGAGGCAGAGCAGAGAGGTCGAGGGGGAGAGAGAGAGAGGGGGAGAGTGACAGCACGGACACGGACTCGACCCGACAAGACGGACGCAGACACGAAGTGACCAAAGTCTCAAAGTCGCAAAGTCGCAATCTTGGATTCCGAACACAAAGTCGCGGCAAGTCACACTGAAGCACAAGCACTGAGGCCGAAGACTGAATGCCCCAACGGGGCTCGAGTCCGGACTTAAGTACAGGACTCAGGCTCAGTCCGGAGGGCCGAGGTGCGGCCTGTCTCAGGACTGAACTGAGGATCGCAGGTCTGCGTCTGGGCCCCAGAATGCCGGATGGCACTAAGTATCGAAATCCGAAAATGCCAGTGGAGGAATTTGAGAACGGGCGCCAACTGCAGAGGGCACCAGCAGTCCAGAACCGGAAATCAGGAACTCAGAAAAAATAGCAGCCTGGCAGGTGGTAACCCGCGGACCAGGGATCGAGCCCTGGGTGAGTCCATAACACTATCCCCTCCCTCTAGAAGGCAACGTCTCGGCTGCCAAAAGTCATGAAACAATGCTGAAAACTGCGGAGGACGGGACGGGGCCAATCACTGGTCAGCCAGTTACAAGGGAAGAGGGGTATAATCCAGGTGTCTGGTTGTGTGATTAGGGAACAGGGCTTGTAATTGTGAGCTGGGAACAGGGTGGTTCTATTGATGAGCTAAGGGAACATGGTAGTTCCACTGATGAACTAAGGGCTTAGGGACAACGGGGAACAGGGCAATCCTACTGATGAGCCAAGGGTTTTGGAACTGCGGGGAACAGGGTGGTTCTATTAATGAACTAAAGGTTTAGGGACAACGGGAAACGGGGTCATCCTACTGATGAACTAAGGGTTTTGGAATTGCGGGGAACAGGGTGGTCCTATTGATGAACTACGGGTTTTCTGGGGTATGGTTGCAAAATGTCTGAGTAGTGGTTATGCGAAAGTCTTGGGAACAGGTCTTGAGAAGAGTCGCAGTAGTATCGAGGAGGGAACAGTCTTCAGTCATCTCAGGACGTCGTCGACGGGGCTTCAGCTTGAATGTCCCAGTAGCATGAGGCGTCCGGTAGTCTTGATGTGGTGATAAGGTCTGATCTGGATGGCAGGTCGCAGACTGATATTGATGTCAATTTCGAGGTTGCTGCTCCAGAAGTCTGCGAGTCCAATGTGTCGGCCAATGGGAACAGCATCGCGGCCAACCAGCTGCTTTATCTCCTCGAACTGAGTTGCAGCATGCCATCGTCCTCGTGCTCTTGCCATTAGATCCATTATCGCCGGCGACGCGCAGGGGCCACATAGGGAAGTTGGACAAGAGAGACAGGGATGTGGGGGAGGACAGATGGGAGAACAGGGCAAGGCGGAGGCGAGAGTGGATCAGATAGGGGGGGTTCAAGAGGCAAGGGCTTTGTTGGGTACAGGGTGTGTGTAGAGCAGGAATGTGGGGTTTATGCAAGGGTTCGGGTCTTGATAGTATGTATCTAGGATATAGGGTGAGCACGATCATAGGCGCTAACAAGCTTCATAGCGTTCTTAAGGTTAGCAAGCGGTTCCCATGTAGATTCTTCGTCAGGGTATCCTGTCCATTTAACTTTGTATTCTGTGATTGGTTCACGGGGGTCACATAACGGAGTAGTTCTTCGTGCTATGATGCCTTCGACGACAAATTCAGGGCCTGTGGGTAACATGATTGGTGGAGGTTTAGGATATGGGCGGTCGGCGAATTGGGGTGGGGATTCATTGTATTCTTTTAGGTATTCGACGTGGAAGACCGGGTGGCCACGACTCATGTCAGGGGGAGTTGGAGTTTGTAATTGACGGGGGAGGTTTGTCCAATGACGGGGAAGGGTCCGAGTCACTTGTTCGAGAGTTTCTTGGCGGAGAGCCAGACTTTGTCCTACTTTGAATTGCAAGTCACTCCGGTGTTTGTTAGTCTTGTTTGCTTGTTGTTCTTGTGTTCTTTCAAGGGCTTCGGTTGCTTCTCTGAGGAGTCGATTCATTGTCGCTACCCATTCATTGAGAGAAGGGTAGGGAGTGGAGGGGTTGAGTTGCGAGGGTGATAGCCAAGGTCAAGGTAGAATGGAGTCATGCCAGTGGAAGGACAGACAACGTTGTTGTAGGCGTTCTCGGCGGCGGTGAGCAACTTATCCCAGTCGTGTTGATGTGGATGACAATACTTCCGCAGGATTCTTTGGAGAGTATTGTTCATTTTCTCGGTTTGTCCATCGGTCTGTGGGTGGAATGCAGTGCTATACTTCAGCGTGGTTTCGTACGCTTTAAAGAGGTGTTTCCAGAATTGTGAAAGGAAGCAAGGTTCACGGTTGCTGATGATGTTCTCGGGGAGACCGTGATGGCGAGCAACATGGTCGAAGAAGAGAATGGCGACGTCACGTTGTACGATGTGGTGTAAGGGATGAAGTGGGCGCGTTTAGTCACGCAGCAAACTATGACATAGATGCAATCATGTCCATGGTCGGTCTTGGGGAGACCGCAGACGAAGTCCATGGAGATGGACTGGCACCAGTGGGTGGGAATCGGCAATGATTGTAGCTTGTCGGGCTTGGTGCGGTTCGAGGGGTTGACGACTTGACATGTGGAGCATGAGCAGATGTATGCTTTGACGTCGGCGAGTAGGGAAGGCCAGTGAGAGTAGCGGGAGATGGTGTCAAATGTTTTCTAGAACCCAAGATGACCGGCAGTCTTGGCATCGTGGTGTCCGGCCAAGAGTTGGGTACGGAGACCACACGTGCGTCAGGGATGCAAAGTCGGTGAGTGCCTTTGGTATCGATGTAAAGGAGATTGTCATGGAGGGAGTAGTCGGGGACAGGGTTGAGGTCACGAAGCGTGTTGTAGATGGTGGCGAAGTTTGGGCAAGAGAGATAGCCTTGGGTGTAGCGATGGTGAAGAGATTGGCGGAGTTGGATATGTGTCATTGTGGCATAAACTTTGCCAGGGAGGTTGTGATTGGGTCGTTCCAAGTGAAGGGTTTGTCCTTGCGGGTGAGTTCGTGGAGAGGGTATGAGATGTTGGAGAAGTTGCGGATAAAGGGGCAGTGGTAGTTGGCAAGGCCGAGAAATGATCGGAGTAGGGTTTTGGGAGATGGATACTCGACGAGGGCGGTGACCTTCGATGGGTCCATGCGGATACCTTCAGCGGAGACGACGTGGCCGAACTATTCAACGCTTGACGCGGCAAAGGTGTATTTGTTGAGCTTGGCGTAGAATTTTTGCCCTTTGAGGATAGAGAGGACTTGGCGTAGATGTTGAAGATGAGACTCGAAGGTGGGGCTATAGACGAGGATATCATCGAGGTAGACGACGACACAGACTTTGAGGAGGTCGTGGAAAATGTGATTCTCTGTAGATTGGAATGTGGCGGGGGCGTTTGTGAGGCCGAAGGGCACCACAAGGAATTCGTAGTGCCCGAATCGGGAACGGAAGGCGGTCTTGTGGGTATCCTCGTCGCGGATGCGGATCTGATGCAAGCCACTCCGAAGGTCGATCTTGGTAAAATACGTGGCTCCACGAAGTCGATTGAGAAGCTCGGAGATCCGAGGTAGGGGACACTTGTTCTTGATCTTGATCTGGTTCAAGGCGCAGTAGTCTGTGCACATCCGAAGTTCCAATATTCCGCCTTTCTTTACGAAAAGGCAGCTTGTGCCAAAAGGGGATGAACTCGGCTTAATGAATCCTTTCTCAAGGAGTTCATGGAGTTGCCGCTTCATTTCTTCGGCTTCTGGAACACAAAGTTGGTACGGAGGGCGGCAAGGTGGAGAGTGACCGGGTTCCAAATCGATGGTGTGGGATATGCTAGGATTCAGAGGTAATCCGACAGATAAGAACTTAGGGAAAACGTCCTTGAACTCGTCGTGGATGGAGGTGAGGGTGGGGTTGGAGGGGGGCCTTGTTTGGGTTTGTTCGTTGAAAGCAAGTCCTCGGGACGCTCGCGATCAAGGACAAGGCAATAGTAGGTGGAATCAGGGTTCGTGCGAGCCATGTGAAGGAATTGGTGCGGTGATGGAGCTTGGGGAGGTGACATAGGGGAGATAGGGAATGTCGATGGTTGTGTCAGGGGGGTTGGTAAGGCGGAGGACGTTGGGGTGGAACGCATATGGCATTGTAGCGGTCCAACCACGGTGTTCCCAAAATGATATCGCACATTAGGTGCATGACATCGAATGAGACCTGATTGCGGAGGGTTCCTACAGTCATTCTGGTCTCGGGAACCGTGCGGTCTACTACGACGGCGGTGTCTTTGTCCCGTAAACGAATCGTAATCGGGGTGTCGTATTCGGTAGAGGTAAGCCCAACTTTCCGCACACACGTGTCAGCGATGAAGTTTTCGGTGGCTCCAATGTCGAGGAGGGCCCGAAACTTAGTCGTAGACGCACCAAGGGTGGCGACGCTGAATTTGAGGTGAAAGCGTGATGAGTTGGCGGTGGAGATAATGGTGTTGAGGCGGCGACGTTCATTGCCTAATCGGACAAGTCGATCGTGTCGGTCTTGTTCCTCGACAACATCAGAGAAGGTGACAGAGGATGGATTCTTTAGGTGGGTCGAGGAACAAGTGGCAGTGAGGGGGGAGTCGGGCGGCGAGGGTTGCGACGCCTGGGGGTCGCCTGATGGGGGGTGCAGCACGGGAGAGGGGGGAGGCATACGTATTGTCGATGCCAAATGGGCCAGCGGTGGGATGGAGATCGTCACCGACGGGGAGGCCGGCAGACTAGTCGTCGATGCCGGGGCAGAGACCTGGACAGTGTTCAGGTCGAGGAGGGGCCCGCTCTTGCCGAGGGGGGTGATGCGGAGGTTACGGGCCGGGGAGCCGCAGACTTGCGTGTGAAATGTCTAGCATTTGGGCAGTCTGTTTGCAGGTGGCCTAATTGATGGCACCAGAAACATCCACCCTTTGCCTGGAGGTGGGCTCTTTCCTCGAGTGCGTGTTTCTGGAGGCGGCTCGGGAGGGTGGTCGGAGGAGGGCGACTGGAGCAATCTCTCTTTTTCATTCGCATGAGGTGGATGGCGAAGAGGTCGTTGTGGGAGAGCGATGTGTTGTCTAGTGGATCGGAGAGGGTGTCAGGGTCGGGGGCGGTGAACTCGTCCGAGGAGGTGGTGGAGGTGGTGTCCTCGGAGGCGATGTTGTGGAAGAAGCGAGGAAGGGGAGGGGCTGATGTAAGTGCGGTCTTGTAGGGGAAGAGGATGCGGTCGAGTTAGAGGGCACGAGTGAGGAGGTCGACGAGGGTCATGGGGGGCTCGTGGAAGGGCGGCCACTAGGTATTTGCGGCATACGTGCTTAACGCGGGAGATGAAGGCGAAGGCGCTGACGACGTCGATGGGGATATGTTTATGAAGCGAGCAGAAGTATTGCACAAAACGGTCGGTTGGGCCGTTTTGTTGGAGCCGACAGAATTGGTCGATGTAGTGGTCGACCGTTTTCTGTGGGCGGAAGGTGGAGGTGATGAGGGTGGCCCGCTCAAGGAAGGTGTGAGGTCGAAGACTGGCGTGATGGTGATTGGTCATTTCGGTGTACCACTAGCAAGCAGCGTTGTCTAGGAGTCGGCCGCCAGCGATGGGGAGCCAGTGGACGATAGGAATGCTGTGGAGGGAGAAGGCTTGTTGAAGTTTGGTGAGAAAGAGGAAGACATCCTCATGGGGTTGGCCTGAGAAGGTGGGAATCTCGTTGGCGCGAATGATGGGGGGATTTTGCCTTCTCTAGGGTTAGTGGCGGCAAGGGCGTTGAAATCAAGGGTGGAGAGGAAGAGTCGACCAGGGTGAAATCATTGACGGGGTTGGTGGGGATGAGAGCATTTGGGGGAAGTAGAGGAAGAGCGGGATACATAGCTTGTGGAATGGTCTGGGTATAGTTGGGGATGGTGGAGGTGATAACGAACGAAGTCAAGAGGGGTTTTGATTGGGGGAGGATGGTTGACGACTGTGTGACAGCGGGGGTTTTCGGCTGGGTGACTATGGTGGAGGTAGTGGTGGATGAAGGCGGGGGTGTGGAGGACATGCTAGCAGAGAGGGCGGTGGATGTGGGCACGGTCGTAGATGGGGGTGCCGTGGTCGTGACCACTGCGATTGTCGGGGTTTGATGCTCGATAGAGGTCACACGGTCGGATAGGCAAGAGATATTGGTTTCAATTTTGGTGATGGACGTGCGGATGTCCGTTTGGAAAGAGGACATCATGCGAATGAGGTTGGCGATATCGGTGGCAATGGTGGGCTCGGTTCTTTGTTCGCCCGTAAGTTCGCGGGCGAGGCTGTCAAAAGACTGGGTGTTGACGGCGGACATGTCGATGCTGGATGATTGGGCCATGGTGGGGGAAGATGGAGTGGACGAGGTGGCAGCGGCGGATGAGGCGTCGGCTGCGGATGAGGTGGAGGCAGATGCGGCGGCAGCGCCGGCGGGGTCGGCGGCTGGGCGCTGAAATTTCTTGCTTTGGCGTGGCATGCGGAGATTTGGGGGTGGTGGGGGGTGTATTCACAGCATTAATTGATTTATTCAAAAATAAATAAAGGTAGTTGCCAAAAACAAAATCGGAATTAATTCAAAATAAATTATTCCGATTTGTAGTAATTTATTTGGGATTAATTCAAAATTTTGGAAAGGATTTTGAGGGAGAAAGTTGGAAAAACGAGATTTTCAGGAATTTTAAAATGAAATGAATGCTGAAAATGTCGAAAAAGAGATCATTTTAAAAAAAAAGTTCCAGTTGAAGTTATTCAAAATTAATTTTGGGGTATTAAAAACGTGAAATTTCAAAAGGAATTTGGAGCATTATCTGCTGTGCTGTGCGAGAGCTACTCATCGATTGGCCAGGGGAGCGAGTTTGTCGGAGTATGACGAAGGCTCTGCCCGCGGTTGGCTTCTCGTACGTTAGACTGTGATAAGCATTCGTGTCAGGCGTTTGGCTGCTGACAGGCAGGAAAACCCGATTGTTATTTCTTATCGTGGGTTTGGAACATTATTTGCTGTGTTAGCTGCTTTGCTGTGCTAGAGCTACTCATCAATTGGCCAGGGGAGTGAGTTTGTCCGAGTATGACGAAGGCTCTGCCCGTGGTTGGCTTCCCGTACGTCAGACTGTGATGGGCATTCGTATCAGACTTTTGGCTGCTGATAGGCAGGACAACCTGATTGTTATTTCTTACCGTGGAGTGAGCCGTGTTAGGCCAACTGCTGCTTTCTTCGTTGGATGTCGCCATTTTAGGCGAGTATTTTCTCCAAGTGTTTTATTAGTTCTTTTGGTTTTGTTTTCTGTTCCTGACACAGTTGTGGCTTGACACATTACTTTGGGTCTGTTTTCATCGGTTAGATATTGGTAACTGTGTTAACCTTGATTAGGAATTTATGTGGTCATTACGATTGCAACCTCAATTAGGAACCTTCATTGCGGTTTGATGGGACAGGAATTTTTTTGTGGTAACCTTGGCAACCCTAATTCGGAATTTCGTGGGACATTATGATCTAGGAATTAATCGAAACCCTAATTAGGATTAGTTCGGTGCAGTTGTTTTGGTTTGTTTTCAGAGTGGGCATTAATTAGGACTGTTGTCGTGAGTTTTACGAAACTTGTGGCGCTAGTCGAAACCCTAAGTAGTTTTTTTTGCTGTGGATTTCTTTTTTCTTTGTCTTTTTTCAGAGTAGGAATCGGGGATTTGGTAGTGTTTCTTTTTTGGAAGACAGTGGTTTTCTACACGGGAGCGGCTCCACCCGACGAAGTGGGATTGGAGACCTTGCGACCCCTGAATCTGCAGTTCTTTGACATTGTATTTCTGCCTTGGCCAGTGGGCCCTAATAAAACTACTGTTTCTTTATTTAAAAAAAAAAAAATCCCGAATTTCAAGAAATATATTTTTCTTAGTAATTAAAATAGACGAGAGAAGGAATTAAGTAAAATTATTTTCGAATTTCGAAAAAGAAATATCAAAAAAGAATTTAGTTAATTCTAACGTATTTTTAAAATTTTTAGTTTCGAATTTCAAAGGAATGTCGAAAAAGAATGAATTAATTCTACGTATTTCGAATACGAAAAAAAAAAAAAAGAGTTTGATTAATTTTAAAATGTTTTCCAATTTAATTCTGAAAAAGAATTAATTAGAAATGTTTTTGAATTACGAAAAAGAAATGTGAAAAAATAATTTAATTAATTCTGAAATATAATCAAATATTTTTGAATTAACATTTTTGAAAAAGAATTGATTAAAATAATTTTTGAATTTCGAGGAAGAAGTGCCGAGAAAGAATAACTAATTCTACGTATTTTTGAAAGTTTCGAAAAAGAAAATATTTTCGGAACGGAAATGTTGAAAAAACAATTAATTAAGTATTTGCAAATTTACAAGAATTTCAAGTGAATAATAAAAATGAATTATAAATAAATAAAGGGATGATTGATTGGGTGGTAGCATGGTGGGATGATGATGGTGATGATGATGATGATGGGGAAGTGAGCGTGGGGGGAGAGTCGCGCAGGGGGGGAAGCGGACTCGGGTGATCTTGACGGGCCGCGTGTGGGAAGGAGGAAGTCGGGGGGAAGGAGGTCCTGGTAGGGGTCAGGGGTGTGGGCGTGCAGTTGGGAAGGGAGGTGGGGGAGTCGTGATCGCA
>BFEA01000098.1:2111467-2128794 GCA_003427395.1 Chara braunii
GTGAGAGAGAGAGAGAGAGAGAGAGAGAGAGAGACTCGGCGTTGTAGGCAGTGGACTCAGTGCTACAACCCATTGGGAAACTACAAGAAAATTGCAATTATGAGGATCCCCAGGTACTGCTTCCTGGTGATAATTTTTCTTAGCAATAATATGGATTCTTCTCGATGTTTAGTACCTTGGGTGCTTTTTCTAGTAGAAACTGTGCTTTGTATTTTGCTGAGCATGGTTTGGACATGGAGACTGTAGCTGGGAGTATAAATGTGTTTTTTATTTTTTATATTGTGTGTGGGGTTGTGTGTGACACACACACACACACACACTGAGAGAGAGAGAGAGAGAGAGAGAGACGGCAAGTGTGTGCAACCTCAGCCCCAGTTGTGGGCAGGAGTTTGGGTACAGGAGCAAAGTGCACAGGTTGAACAGTTCTCTCTTGCTCCGTCTTCCTCTCTCTCTCAGACATGCACACACACAGGTACAAATGAGCATGACTAAGAGAACATACAAAAATATAAGTTAAAAATCTGAAAAGAAATGAACAGTAGTAAACCTCCGCCTTTGCTCTGCCTCCTTTCATAGTTTGCAAGTGGGCCGTTATGGCACACGGGGATGTGGGCAGCTCGTGCCCAATGACGGCCAGCCTTGTTTGCAGCCCGTCAGGGTTGCGTTTTCCCCCCCTGAGACTTTCAACGTCCTTGAAAATTTCAACGTCGGTGGTGGTGGTCGTTGGGGAGGGTGGGCGTTTTGAGGTTTTGGGGGCCTGCTAGGGTCGGGACTGTGTAGGACCGGTAGCTTCCCGTAGGAGGCCGAGGAAGCCGCGGTCCTCGAGTTTTGAACATTTCAAAATCGAAATGGCGCAGGTGTACTTTTCTCAAAGAGCTGAGCACTTCGAATAGAACTCGTACACCTTCCATTCTGGGGAGCGTCAGTCCGGTTCCTATTCCACCGGCAAGTCAAAATATGATACACTGCAAAACAACTCACGCTTCCTCCCGKCCGGCCGGAGGACCCCTGAACAGCATTGATTGCTCCACTTTGGGTGGAGGATTGACTGTCAGCTTGCCTAGAGTCCCTCTTCCCTCTCAGACCTACTTTCGCAGCTCTGCCAGTTATGACTATTGTGCCTAGAAAGAGATCCTCCCATGCTGMTGTGTGCCCRTGCTGGCCCTCACACCCATCCCACCCTTATTTGCTGTGTTCTCCTTGGTCCGACCTGTTCACCCCCGTCCTTGTGGTCTGTTGAACCCTAAACCCTAAACCCTACCCCTCATTTAGATGCCTTAAGTGACCTCCTTTCCTCCCATTAATCCCGCCTACCAGTGATATCCAATATTTTCGTTCTCCGATGAATTTTATCCCTTACCACTATCCTCCCATTGTGAACCTCCGGATCCTACGGATTGAGTTGCTATATCCCTCCTGGCCCTTAACCCCTTCCCTAATGGTCTACTAAACCCTAAACCCTAAACCTTGCCTCTTGCTCATGTTAGCCCTTAAAATCTCGACCCTGGGCCTGTGCCTCCCTCCCCCCACCCTCTTAACCAGCCTGCCTTTAGGGTTGGTCTAGTACTAGTTCCTGCCCAGCGGCGACCTGCGATGTTTCCTGCTGATTCTCCCTGAACCATTGGAAACGGAGTGTTTTCCCCTCCAGTGTCGCTACTCGGCCCGATGCAAGGACCTTATTCTGAAACTTAGTGATTATTTCCTTGGCTTTTTCCGGGTTCGTTTCCTCCTGTTTCTCCGCTTGTTCTTAACCCTCTGCCACTGGGCCCTGATATCCGTCTCCAGTAAGTGGTACAGGATTGCCTTAGCTTCCTTTGTGGACATCCCAGTATTACCCACCACCATTTGGCATCTTCTTCTCCATACTGTCCAAAGCGTATAGGTTCTCAGCAGCTCGAAGATACACCTGTGACTTGCCTTCCATTCCCTGGGTGCCTCTGTGCCAATCAGTAGCTGCCCCTCAGCCTCGGGGAAGGGAACGTCCGTAACCCTGTCCCAGAGAGTGCGCGCCACTTTCCATATCTGCTTCGCCTCAGMKCAGGAGATRAGGCAGTGTTTCATTGTTTCCGGGAGCCCCCCTGTACACAAGGTGCAGTTCTGCTCACCGTCTACCCTGTTTGGCCTGCTCCTCCTATCATAGAGCCAAGTATTAACCGGGAAGGCGACGTGAGATGAGCCATTGCAGACTTCTCACCTTACCTAGTCTTATGGCTTGCAGCCTTGACCATGGGAGCTGCTCCACCCGCCCTCTTGGTATCCCCTCACGCTTTTCCCATCTGATGGCTAGGGGTTGGTCCGTCTGTATCGATCTCCCTCTTAATTTATAGCCCAACTTGGTTGTGTACCGCAGGATGTTGACTTTTGTGGTTATTCCTGAAACTCTCCCCTTTATGTTCCATGCCCACTCTGCCGGGTCTATCTCGAGTTCCTGTATGGCCGTTGTAGGAGCAAACGCTGTGAGTTCATCATCCTCTATCACCCTTATTTTCCTTAACCTATTCTTCCTGATAGCGACTGCTACTTTCGCTGCCTTGTCTAGAGGACTAACTGTGGCGCCGGGAGACAAAATAGGAAACATTTCCCCCTCCAGCCACTGATTGTCAGGACCCACCTCCTGATGTATGCGGAAAGCATGTTCCGGTGTTGTGCTGTTGCTCCAAGTCGCCCAGTCTHMCCATATCCATTYGTGCGGTGCCCTCAACAGTTGGGTCCATTCCTGCTGGACGGAAATCAGGATGTCGTTCAGGTTTTCTGTGAGCCTGTGACAACCCTTCATCGAGACTCTTAGCTCCCTCCCTGTTTTCCACCTTCCYTCTTCTTGGGACCAYAGGTGTTTAATCTGCMACACCCCGTGCTCCACCCARTTGCCCCATCTGGTATCTCTTGCTGTCAGTGTCCTTGGCTTCCCTTGGGAGTCTTTTAGCCARGGATTGCAGAATAGAGGCTGTCTGAGGACCTCCTCCTTAGACCTGGGTTTCCTTACTCTAGCCGGGAATATCTCCTCCCAAATCTTCAGGATCCGGGCCCAGTACAAGGAGGAAGCGGAGTCTTCCTCCCCCTCCTGTTCCCCCCTTCTGCCCCTCTTTGACCATCCCTTGCAGAAGATCCAGAAAGTCCCCTCCATGTTGGAAGGGGTAGAATACCTGGACAGTCCTTGAATCAAATTATAACTCTTGTATTCCAAAAACATTATATTTTTTGCTTTTTTTTTTGGAGGTCAGCGCCTGCCCTTTTTGTATCTTTTTTTTGGAGGTCATCGCCTGCCCATGTGCTCCCGCCACGGACATGCTGCATACTGCAGGCGCCTCTCTCTCTCTCACAGACGCAGACACACACACACACACACACACACTCACATACACACGCGCATGCATTCTCCTGTCTATTGATGGGGAGCGCCGCCTGTTGGAAAATGGGTCCAGCGTCCCATGAACATCATGAATAAAGCACCAACCGGGGCCCTACACACACATGAATAAAGCACTAACCGGGATCCCCCGCCCCCACACTCTTCGAGTTCTGTATAGGGAACATGACAAAACATACACACAGCATAATCACTACCTTACCCTTCCCCAACCACATCAATAAACAAACTGCGGGCTGCGCACCCGTGTCCTCACGGTAAGTGAATACATGAGAGGCACTGTAAAGGGGGAGCTGCAAGAACAAATGAAAGGGGTACCCCAAAGGAAGCAAACGTGAACACAATTAAGAAAGGGGTTTACATGCCTCTAGGTGAAACTGTTTCAGCGTTGGAGTGCCTCAACTCAAGGGCTTTCGTTGTCTGCAAAAGGATTGAATATGATTTGATTTTGGATCTGCTCATTTGGGTGGAATAGGGGCTGTTGTGGTGAAAATTCAAAACACACACAGGCAGAGGGGTGTGTGGGCACTTCCCACTCAACCACACACACACACACACACACACACACACACGCGCACACACATATCACCACCACCAGGCTCTTCACCTACATCTTCGACTACGTCATCCTCTGCATCAGCTGCCTCTTCCTCCTCCATGTCTTCCTCGTTTTCGAATTCATTCCCCTCAAGAACTCGCTGCGAAGACTCAAGCTCGTCGTGAAAGGGGATCACTGGGAATAGCCAGCCCTTGGTTGAACCCCGACCGTGTCTCTGATACGCAGCTGAACGGAATAGGTCCTCGTCATCAAAACATTCATGATTAGATCGGCCATCACGGATGCCTCTTTGGTGGATATGTTCCCCATCTTCACCCCGGCCTTCCAGATAGTGACCTCGTATGTACATGAATAGCATGATCATCGCGTCCCCGGTGGGAGTCGGACATCTACTCCGACGCCATGCTCGTCAACTGTACGGAGCAACTTCATCACTCCCAATACACACGAGCCAAGAATAGTACATACCACTGTCCACTTCGTGTGTCCTCTTACACACGGCGCACCATAACCAAATAATTGGTTCGCCAATGAAGGATTTCGTGCAACAGAATGAATCAAAGAACTGAACACATTTACAACACCTACAGCGGCTCCAGCTGATGCAACTGTTGCACAGCCCGCTCCAATTAATTTTGCACCTTCTATACTTGTACAGTGTCGAAGGCCTGTGTGTGCACCGGTTACGAGTTGCAGCCACCTGTGCAGCATTTGCGCGACTAGCAGCCAACAAGTGCGTCGGCTGATCAGGTTCCGCTTCTTGCATGCCACTTCTAATCCACCCGGCCCCGGTTGGTCTTCCGCTGACAATGATGCACCCTCTGACTGTTTGATGGAAACCCTGACTGGAGATGATCTCTCTCCATAATGCATGCTGGACGTAATTCAGTTAACAAAGCCAGTGTATCCTACGACGAGCCAGGAATAGTAGATATGGAGTCCACTGTCCAGAATGTGGCGATGATTTTTACAGTGCTTCAGGTCTGTATTTTCACCAGACACGACATGCCACCACCTGTGCAGCATTTGCACAACTAGCAGCCACTCTTGAGTGCAAGTGCGGCTGATCAGCTTCCGCTTCTTACATGACCCCCCCACATGAACCATTCTAATCTACCTCGCTCCCATTGACCCTCTGATCATTTAATGGAACTCCCGACTGGAGATGATCGCTCTCTGGAACAGCTCTGCCAATGTCTGTGCTATGCCTTTAACGCGTGTCTCTTCACTTTGCGACCACTATACTGTTTCTGATTTTGCAGATATTGTCTGCTGGGTGAAAGTGGACTGTGGTGTCTGCACAGAGGATGGCAGTACTGCGGTCGTGAACGCAGAAGTACTGTCTATGACATTTATGGGAAGACGGCTGCAACTCCAGCCTGCTCCACAGACTTTGTATGCCTAAAATGGACCTGAATCCTGCATTGCCTGGGTCATCAGTGCTTTTTTCTGCAGATAATTCATGGGTAGGGAGCACTCGATGGGAAATAGTACCGCTTACTATCAGCAAGTGGCACAATCTCACTCCGTCTGGCTGGTCAATCAGGATTAGTATATGGACGTGTACTTGCAGGCTCTACAACCTCCAGAGGACACCCCAACCGCCCCTGCCCCTGGCCAGGCAGCATCTCTTGCCTGTGTAGATAGGACAGAATCCGCCGCGGATAGTGAAGGTGCCCCTCCTGAGGACGGTGGCTGCACCATACCATAGTGTCTCCACGACGGTGCAGCTCAGCATGTGCATGAGAGAATTTCCGCCCCGAACACTATAGGGATTGTCACTGCCACGCTCTATCGTGAAACTGTTACCTGTTGTCTTGCATTCCCCCTATTCCTCTCCCCCCCTCCCCCCCCCGGCCCACGCATCCCCTGATATGCCGTTGTGGCGTTGACATGCCATACTCAAATAACTGCAAACATCAGCCTGCTTTCCTGCTCGCATGTCAGCAAAATGCCATGTTTCAAGGAAGCTGTCATGGAAATTATGTGTATCTGGTGCGTGGACTATCCCTGATGCCATCACCCGTCACATCCTCTCCATTGTTAGGACCTGCCAAACACGGACTGAGACACACAACTGATTTCTGAGTTTTTTGCCAATGGAATGTATGCCTTGCTGAGTTTCCCGCTTGTTGCTGTGTTTTCTAAGTCTGAGTGTGTACGTGCTTGTTGGTCTGCGTGCCTGTCTGAGTGGTCGTCGGTTTGAGTGTGTGTGTGACCCGCAAGGGTACTTTTTGGTGCGGCAGGCCCAAAGGGCCGGTACTTACCTGTGGCTGTGGCATTGAGGGTTGCAGCGGGGAAAACACGTAAAGATTGCAAAAAAACGAAAAGTGGCGGGGAAAGAGGCCCGCAACACTTGGAGCAGTGGAAAAACACTCGAGTAACAGGTAGGCCAGTACCACACCAGGAAGAGGTAGATGTGCCGGGTACTCGAGGCCGAGCAGAAGACAAAGTTGGCATTTTTAGAGGCCCAGTAGTTGTAGGCTAGGTGAGGGAGGTAGCCATTTTGCATCTATAGGCTGCAAGCTGCTACTTTGTTCTTGGCGGGGGATCAGGCGTTGCAGTTTGGTTTTGGAGTCAGACCCTCCTACATAGGACACTAGTGTAGAGGTAGCGATTAGGGTGAGGGAGACCATATGAGGAATGGGGTTGAGTTATACTTCATCTCAGAGTTCGGGCCACTCAGGTAAGTGTTGTGCACCTTAGGGTTGCCCTTGTGTGCGTGCATGGTATTGTTTGTCCTGTTGGGGTACCTTTGTGTCTCTTTCTTTCTCTTTTGAAGCCTAGGTCGTGTGCATTGGTGTGCAAACTACGTACTGACGTGATGGATGGAGAGACGAAGTATCTTGCTTTGAATGCCATATCTTTTTACAGTGCTCTGTCTTTTCATGCTGAACGGATGTAGTTTGTAGGTTCTCTATGAACAGTTGAATTTCGTTTTTCAGTGCGGTAGAGGTAGAAAGTAGGATCTTGTGGTACTCTTCTTGCTTGGGACTTGGTTGCGACCTATGGGTCCCATTTGGACTCAATGGGACCAGGCCCAAACAAGAAAGGCCACTTGGACCCAAATCTGTAAACGTACTGTCACTCTCTTTTTTGTCTGGAATCAGTTATTCTTTTGGTTAGAGCACTCCTTGCCGAGGGGATCTTCGCTGAGATGTTTTGTGGACTGATGACGCACAATCCGACGGTTGACCAGCACCTTATACACCACTCAATTCTCCATTGCTATATGTCGTCACTTGTAGTCTGGTTTGCTGTACTTTGACGGTGCCGATCGGATTATGCTCGAGGGGATTTCGTACTTGGTCTGATCAGACTAAAACGCGAAGTCAGAACTCTCTTTTGAATTATTTTTTTCTTTGGTTGGTCTCTAATCCAAATACTTTGCCGCACCGGCTAGGAGTTCTACCTTTCTCCTTTGTGTTTTTTAGTCTGTTTCTTTTGCTGAAGCTCATTTTATGCCCGTCGTGACACGTTGACAACAGAAAAAAGAGAGAGAGAGGATATGGCAACTGAGGGATCTAGTAGTTCTAACATGGCAGCAGCCAAGTCTTTTGAGATTTTGAAAGCTCAGATGGATGCAGCGGATGACGAGGATAAACCGCTGTACCAGGCCCTCTACCAGAAGGAACTGGCTAAAGAGGAAAAGGAGGAAGAGGCCAAGCGGAAAACCGCTCTTTATGAGGCCATCTTCAAAACTGCCTCAACCCAGTCTGATACAGAGGTCAAAATGGATCTGGTCACATATATACGCAACCAGATGCAGCAGATGGCCAATCTGTATCAGGCCCAGATATCAAACGCCCTTCCAACGCCCTTCCCCTACCTCATATTGCTAACCCTTCTGTCCTTGCTCCGCTCCACACTTCTTCTGCTTCTTCTCCTTCTTGTTCTTCTTCTTCGTTGAGCTTTGTTGCCAGTCTTTCAGGACCTGCAGTAGGTGCAGATTCCACTGCCCCTACAAGTGACAGTGCGGGAAATTCTGCAACTGCTGCAGCCCTGAGATCGGAACCAGCAATGGCTGGTCCCAACTATAGCAGTCGATACGTAGAGAGAAAGGCGGTGATGATACCGTCCCCGTCCAGATACGATGGCAAGGAAGATGTCGAGTCTTGGATCACCTCCATGAGAGCTTACTTTGAGGTATAGGGAGTGAATCAATCCTTGATCCTTGGGACAAAGCTATGCAAGCTTGGTATTCTAAAATCTATCTAACAGAGTGGCTTAAAGTCACCTCGGTAGCCACTCTCGAAGAGATGCTAATTGCACAGTATAAGGACCCACATGCTGCAGCAAGAGTAAGGATCCAACTTGATGACCTCAAGCGCAGCAAGTGGTTGGGCACCATGCACAAGTTGCAGTTGCATGTCAACAACTCTTTGCCACACAGCGCAATCGTGCTTGGGTGTGCTTGGGTGTCGTAAAAGGTACGGTTCCCACCACTTCCACGAATCGCCTTGGCAAGGATTCTTTTTGGTTATACCGACTGGTTTTCGTTGATGAAGGATGTAGTCAGTCTCGAGGCAGCAGGCCTCGTCGCCGCAGCAAGCAGCAAAAAAAACTCACTTCACGGACGGTTTCGTGGCAACAACCGTGTTGCTGTGCTCGACTTGTTGGAGGCTGAAGGGGAGGCTGAAGCAGATGACCCCACTCTTGGTGACGACCAGGATGATGATACAACCTATTTTTCGGCCCAAGAATCCGAGATCGATAATGAAGAGGAATAATTTGGTACCTTCAAAAAGACTGCCCGTGGTAAGGGAAACCTAAACCAGAACTCAGTAAGGAACTTCGTCTCACTCCTTAAATCCCAGCCAATTCGGAGGACGCAAGTACTAAACCTTGGGTTGACCTCCGGATCAGTGAGGCAAGGAGGTTGCCTGCCTTGCCATAATCATAAGGTCCAAGGATGCTTTAGGTTGCAGGGAAACCTGAATCGGGCATAGAAAGTTCATGAACACACTCTACAACAAGGTAGTATGAACCGGTCAGTGATAGTTCTCCCAAGGAACATGTCATGGTCCAACAGTCTTCCTTTGAAGCCCCAACTCATGCTGATTCGAAGGCTAATGCTTGTCATGTGTTGTATGTTGAGCTTTGGGAGGAGTCTGAGAAGGTCGACTATCACAATCACCTAGAGCATGGGGCGAAGATGAAACAGTAGCGTGCTCAAGGGACAACGAAGTTAATCTTCTTCAAATTTCTCATTAACCACCAGTATCTTCGTGTCTTGATTGATTGTGGTATCTTCATGTCTTGATTGATTGTGGTGCCACAATTAACTTTATGTCACCACACTGGATGAGGATGAAGCAAGTGGCTTTGCAGAGCCCTTGCCGGACTCGAGTAGGTAGCAAAGTTGTCTGATCCACGCATGTAGTCAAAGGTGTGGGCACTACCTTTGACCAAGACAAGACTCTCACACATGCAAACTTCTATGTCATTGACAAGTGTCCCTTCAAGGCAGTCCTCGGGTTGAACTGGTTACAATCCCAATGTGAATGGACCAAGTGGAAGGAACTGCTTTTCATGGACAAGTGTCCCATCCTTTTGGATGAGAAGCTCGAATCCCTGGTGACTTTTCTTAATGTTATAGTTCTGCAAGAAATGGCGCAAGCATAAGGAGGATGAGCAGTGTATGTTGCCTTTGTTCGTCCTACTTATGTACCTTATACTTTTCCGGCCAACAATGATTTTACGTTGCATGTTAAGTCTACTTCTATCCATGCATCTACTTCTATTCCAAATGAGTCACTGATAATCTGTGACTTGATCTAGGTGATCTTTTTTTCTATCCCCCACCCCTGTTGATCCCAACAAGCATCCAAAGCCTACTCGACCGATTTTCGGGCCGAACCCCATGGAGTTCCCACATGATCGGTCAAACACATGTTTGAGTTGGTCAAAGATGTTGTTCCTCCAAGGGGCTATGTATACCATATGGGATCCGGCGAGTTGGAGGAAGTCTGAAAATAGATTGATGAGATGACTAACAAGGGATGAATAAAGCCGAGTGAATTTGAATTTGGTGCACCCGTTCCGTTTGTTCTAAAGAAAGGAGGCAAACTCAAATATGTGTATTGATTACCGTGGTCTAAACCACATCACAAGGGGTTGTGTATACCATATGGGATCGGTAAAACGCACGGGGTTGTGTATACCATATGGGATCTGGCGAGTTTGAGGAAGTCCGAAAACAAATTGATGAGATGACGAACAAGGGATGGATAAAGCCTAGTGAATTTGAATTTGGTGCACCCGTTCTGTTTGTCCTAAAGAAACGAGGCAAATTCAATATGTGTATTGATTACCATGGTCTAAACCACATCACAAGGAAGAATGTGTACCCATTGCCACACATATAGATGATTTGCTTGATGTTGCAGGTAGGTGCAATGTTTTTTCCAAGATTGATCTCAAGTTTGGGTACCACCAGATTGAAGTCGATCCCGCGGACCAGCACAAGACTGCGTGCAAGACACGTGACGGGCTTTCACAGTAATGCCCTTCGGTCTCACGAATGCACTGACCACCTTTCAAAGTCTTATGGACAAGTTCCTCCACGAACAGATTGGTCGATTTGTCGTTGTGTATCTTGATGCATTCTGATTTTCAGCAAGTTGATTGAGGAACACATGAAGCGCCTTGAGGAAGTGTTCACCATCCTCAAGAAAACTTAGCTTCATCTCAACTTAGAAAAAAATGAGTTTGGGAGGGACAACGTCATTTATCTTGGACACCGGTTGTCTGCTGCAGCGTGAGGCAACCAAGGTTGAGGTCATACGCAAGTGGCCTTAACGCGCGAACGCTCATGAGTTGCGTTCTTTTCCTGGTCTTGCATCATATTGTCGTGCCCCAATTTTCTATTGTGGCTCGCCCACTGTCCAAATTAACAAGCAAGAACATATCTTACACGTGGGATGCAATATGTGAGACCACTTTTCAAGCCTTGAAAGAGGCCTTGGTAAGTTATCATGTGCTCCACATTGCAGACTGCTAACTCACATTTGTAGTTACTACGGATGTGAGCCAGTATGGGATTGGCGCAATGCTGCAACAAGATGACGGTGATGGCTTGTTGTTGCCTGAGTACTACAGCAAACAAATGCCCAATGAAAAGGTAGCTACTTCCACGTACATGTGCGAGATCTATACTTTGCGCGAGGCATTGAATCATTGGATGCACTATCTTTTGGGACACAGTTTCAAGGTCTTCTCAGATCGTGAGACCTTGAAATGGATCAAGGAGCGAACTACCTTGTCCCGTACGTTGACTCGTTGGTTCCATGAGATTGACGTGTTTGACTTCGAGTTAAACCATAAAAATTAATCGAGGTGCTGATGCATTGTCTCACCACCCCGAGTATATGACTTGCCTTGTGAACTCCTACGACCTCCGAAAGAAACTGAAGGAGGAACTCGTAGAGCAAACTGCCAAGGATCCGGACGTGAGTCAAATCCTTGAGCAGCTATGGGTTGACCCCAGCAATCAGCCTGATTTTCACGAATGTGAAGGTCTGGTTTTCGGACGCTACGGTAAGAATGACCGTTTGTAAGTTCCCAACCATGAGGCCCATGGTCGGAGTGGACACTTGGCATTGCAAAAACCTATGGAAATTTGTTGCAACAATTTGACTGCCCTGGTATGAAAGGATCTGCTGTAAAGTTTCCCATGAATGTGTACTTTGAAATCGGCCAGTATCATAACACCATTCATGTCCCACATGTAACATTGGGCATCCTATGTCTGTGCCCATAATTGGATCTCCTTTATCCAACAGACACAGCATCCTGAGGTGTCGTATAGACTCTCACATGAACCACCTACACTGCGCCGTACTGAAAGGTTCTCGCCACCAGGGCAAGCTGTTGCAGACCAGACCTTGCAACAGCTAAACACCCTTACTTTTGATCAGGCCCCGTCATCGCCTGCCCACAGAGAGGGAATGTCGGCTTCTGAAACCCAAGAAACTTGCTCAATGCCACACTGTGAAGCCCTGCCTGAGATTCAGCTAGTATGTGATGGACATGCTTTGCGTTGTGAGGATTATGCTCATGAAAGTCTTTGTTCTCATATGTATGGTGACCAGCAACATTGTACTCGTGTGCGGCATCTAACATGACATGCCCTATTTGTACACAGGGCCAGGAACGGCAATGCCTATCCAGTTGCGGTCACCGTGCGTGTGTGTGCCTGGCATATAGAAGCCACATAGCCTGTGATATTTGTATACGCCATTCGATTTGATGCAGCAACTGCAAGTGTGAGAATTGGATGTGAGGCTTCCACACTTCAGACCTGAACCGGTCTTGTCCAGTCTGCAGCAGTGGCCACTGGCCTCCTTACCAGAGGCAATGGCTGCTGCTCAACTCAAATTTCCCTGCGACCCAAACACTGACTGGCCTCTTGCTTAATCTGTAGTAATCTGCTCTGGTGGTGAGTACGGAGAACCCTGTGAAGTTTGTCTTTCCTTTGCTCCATCCCTCAACTTCCCTCCTCTTCCACTTCTCCCCCTTCCCTCCCCTCATGTAGAACTCCTCTCCATCCCCCTTCCTCCCTCCCGTTGTGTACAACTACTAAATGGATGTGAATGAGCATCGTTAAGGGAACAGAAACTATAAGCTGAACGTGTGCTGAAAAATGGCTAGTAGCAGCATTGCACACTGGGATGTGGGCAGCCAGCGCTCAACCACTATCAATGCAGCAAGCCTTGTACATGAGAGGCACAGTAGTAGGAGCTGCAAGAAATAAAAAGGCCACCCTGAAGAAATCATAAGGATAGCGAAGAAAGGACTGTACAAGGAAAAGGTGCTATAACTGTTTTAGCGTCCTTCATGTTGTTTGTTACAGAGTTAAAGCTGTTTCAATTTTGGATCTGCTGAGTGTGCTTCATGTTGTTTGCTATAGAGGTGAAGCTGTTCAATCTTGGATCTGCCCGAGGTGAAGCTGTTCAATCTTGGATCTGCCCGTCTGGTTGAAAAGGGTTTGCTGTTGTGACAGTTTACAACACACATTAATAAAAAACAAACTTTGATCGTGGCTCAGAATGACGTCTGCTGTTGTCTTTCCTTCTCTCTTTCGCTGTTCCATGTGTTGATTGCAGATTGCTGTGGCCAGCCATATCCCACTGGCGAGCAAGGTGGATCTGACATTTCTACATTCGACAATCTCGCTGCTTGTTCGTGGTTGCGACATCTCAAGGTTTTGTGAAGGTGAGGATAGACTGTTTGGGACAAACCTCTGTCATGCCAATTCTTACTAGTCTGTGGGATAATCCATCCACCTATTTCTTTCTTTTGACAATCCTCCAGTTGGGTTTCACACAGAAAAAGAACTGTGGGATAATCCATCCATCTATGTCTTTCTTTTGACAATCCTCCAGTTGGGTGTAACACTTCGAAAAAAAAACATGTCGCAGCTCACCCCGACCACATTCTGTCATCAGCCTAAGCCTGCCTTTGGACAACGGCTTGGAATGTTGCTCTGGGTCAAATGGTTTGAGAGGGGAGTGCCGAGATTTCGGGTAAACACAGACCGGTGCGGCGCGGGGCCCTCCAGTTCTGATATTTTCAGGCTACCCAGACTATTGCAAGGAATATGAGTGGGAACGATATACAAAAAGCCAAGTTGCGAAATCAGACATGTCCAAGTAGTCGTGTACAACCAGAGAGCACAAATGCGCCGAGAATCCATCAAAATAAGAGGAATACAATGAAGTAATGAGCCAATGTTCAAGCCCTCAGGCCACACCAACGCAGTATCCAAAGTCGCTCCTCTCTGCCTGGCGCCCAGCACCCAGCCTGCGCTACTTGACTATCCTACCTACAGCAGGGCGCTAGGGGGTAAGAGGGCGATCAGTTGTCTTCAGGAAGGAGGCGAGTGTGGGAGGACAGGGTCTAATGAGGTGAGATGATATACGTATCTGGTGCATGAGAGGGGCCGGCTATGGTGTTGACATCACGTACATTGGTCTTCCAGCAGCGCCCCTCTCACCTCTCGTGCACCTCGCAAGCACCCTGGCCACAATGCAGCCACGCAACAGCGTGACCAGGCCACCAGAATCGCTGTACCAATTTAGCACTAGTCTTCTTGTAGATGAAGTGTCCTGTTGCATCATGGCACTCACCTAAAAATAAACTATGCAAAATCTCTCTAGAGGGCACAGCTAGTCTCTTGAACCCTGCCTTCTCAAGAAAGAGCAACCCATCCACCATCACAAACTCACCAGTTGTGGCCTTGTCCTGGGCCTCAAGTTTGTGGATGATGTCCATCGTGATAGGGTCTTCCTTGTAGGCTTCCACCAAGGATCGAGTTACATTGTCCGATAAGCCAAACTCGGTAATCAGCGCACCCAGGTAGTCTGCCCTTCGTGACAGTGCATCAGCAACCTTGTTATATACTCTCCTTTCATGCAATCTAGCTTGAAGTCGTACTGATCTATGACTTCAATCCAGCGTTTGCGTGCGTCGGAGAGAACAGGTTGTGTCTTGATCCACTGAGCAGTCATTACCCAGCAGGCTGATTCCCTTTCAAATTTCGTTCATAACTTGTGATAACTTGGGAGCAGTCTTCATCAATTCCTCTCTGGTCAATCATTGATCTTCCTTAGGATCCGTATGATGCCTGGAACGTACTCGATACTGCATCTGCGGTTTTGGAGGGCATCCCCTGCCTGGAGGCTTGGGTACAGGCATCAGCTTGTGCTAGACAATATCGTCAATGTCGACGCGTCCGTCCATGGTTGGGGGAAGCATTGATCTTCATGAGGGAAACTGTTCTGTTTCAGCGAAAGGTGCTAACTTGGAGGCATGGAAAACAGGGTGTGTGCAGAGGTGACCAGGGATGCGAATGGCATATGAAGGACCAGACGGTTGATTTCCCACTATATCAAGAATTCCCAGGGTCCCAAGTACTGTGGCATCAGTTTACGTGTCCCAACTCAGATGACTTTACCCAGACTCGTTCCCCTACCTGAAATGCAGACAGTCGTCTGTGTTTGTTCGCTGATGCAACCATGGCATCTTGAGCTTTCTTGATGTGCTCCACAGCCTGCTGCAGCATCTGTTCGTACTTGACAACAAACTCTAGACTACCAAGTGCTGTGGTTGGCTGGTTTTCAGGCAGCAGGGAGTCAAGAGCAGATCTGGGCTTCCAACCAAGACGCAGTTGGTTGGGGGTCTTACCGGTAGTGCTGTGCACAGCATTGTTATACAGGCTGGCGATGAGAGGTAACTTCTCATCGCAGTCATCTTGACCTGACTTAATATAATGCCTAAGCAAGTGCTGCACTTCCCGGTTCATTTGTTCGGTCTGTCTGTTTGACTCAGGGTGGTTCGCTGATGTCATTTGCAGTTGCGTGCCAATCTCTTGGGCTGTACTTTGCCACAGTTTGCTAGCGAATCTGACATCCCTGTCGCTCACAATAGACTTAGGGAGACCGAAGTCACGTACGCAGTTGTCCATAAATAGCTTGGTGACGTGGTCAGTCCTAGCTGTCTCGGGCATTGCGATTAGTCTAAGAATACGTAGTGAACCTGTCCACAATGACGAAGATGTGCCATTTACCGCTTTTGGTAGTCGCAAGGGTATCCATGAAATCCATGGACACTCTTTGACCTGGGCCAGTAGGGATGGGTAAGGTCTTGATAAGCCCCAGCGGTGCCTGGGTAGGCTGTACAACACCCTGTGCCTGCTTCATCGGTTGAGTAACCAATGGAACAGGCCGCTGCGGTGGCACTTGTTCCTGCAGCGACACTTGCTGCTGCTGCTGTAGCCGCTGCTGTGGCTGACTCTGTTGCAAGGGCTGCTGCACTTGTGGCTGCCCTGTAGCGGTAACCATGGGTTGGGGAAACGAAGTAGTCTGTACAGGAATCTGCCCACTACTACCTACTACTAGACCGCCTGATGGGGGTATGCCAAACTGAGGGGAAAAGGGTTGCCTTGTCAGCGGCAGCGTCATCACTGGACCTTCAACCGTAGGGAAAGTTACAGCAAACTGTGGTTGCCTGACATAGGTCGAGGTGCCCGCAATTCGGTCAGAATCTAGTTCTGACCAGCTACCAGTGCAGCCAACATCTCCTGCTGCACAGCTTGCACTTCTGCTACACTCAACAAAGAGTTCCAAAGGGCGTGCTACACTCAATAAAGAGTTCCTAAGGGACCACCCTAGAGTCAACTCATCTATAGCTTCTGACTTGCCCAACTCCTCTCCCCTTGCCTCTAGTCTGGCTTTTCTAATCCTCGCTTTTGCTCTCCTTCCCTCTACTTCCCGGAGCTGGTTCTGTAACTCTGTGCGGAGAGCATCCGGGTGTTGGATCTCATAATCCGCATCTGACATGGGGTGCTGCTGGCTGACCTGCAAGCCAGCAGACTGACTAACGGAAACCTGGGACACACCCTGACCGACACCTGACGAAGAGGCCTGAGATGAGGCCTGTGGCATGGTGGAGGCGGTAGCCATGGCTGCCTCAGCGTCGGCTCTAGCGTCTGCTGTTGTGGCTGGCGCTAGTGCCCTCTCAGCATTGGCTGCTGCTTCCCCAGCCCTCTGCGATGCCGTCCTCTCTTTGGCTTCTCTCCGCAGTCTCCTTTCCTGAGTGCACGTCTACGGGTAAGCCCTTCCTCCTACTTGGTGCTCAGCCCCCAGTCTGCTACTACACAGCTACGAGCAGCCTACGAATTGACAATGCAGCCAGTTGACGTCAGCAGCAAAAACCGACGTGCATGAAGATGTCGACCTTGTAGACCATCGTCAAGACCAGTTATCAGCAACAACTGAAGTGCATGAGATGTCGACCTTGTAGACCATCGTCAAGACCAGTTATGTGCCATCATCCTCATCTCTCTCACTCTCCCTCGTCTTCTCTTACCCACGTCTTCCCTCTCTTGCACGAAGACCACCACCACTCGCTGACTAAGACCGAGCCAAGCCCGGTTATGGGGGCTGGCTATGGCGCAGTCCTCAGCAGTGCCCTGCTCTGCACGTCAGCGCGTGCACACAGCACCTGTGCTAGCGCAGCAAGCAGCCCGCGAGCGATTGCTCCAGCAGTGCTGCCACAACTTGCAAGTGCCCGACTACCCAGCCCAGCGCCCAGCCCTTTCCTATATGGAAAGTGGCGGGCGATTTCCTTGCTTCCCACGGAGCTTCAGTCTCGGCCAAAGTGTCTGCGCCCAGGCCCGTTCAGACAGTGGCCTGGGACCGAATTGGTTAGGCATGCCCAACCACCCGGGCACAAACGCGCATAGCGGCCCCCAATACCCCCATACACCCCCACAACGACCCCCCAACCGGCCCCAACACCCTCATTACCCCCCCAAGTACCCCCTATATCACCCCTATACCCCCTATATCACCTCTATAACCACTTATACCCCCCCTATAGTCCAACCTCCTTCCCCCC
>BFEA01000098.1:2135240-2148241 GCA_003427395.1 Chara braunii
ACCACTCTCCTGCGTCCGACACAGCAATTGGCAGCGACCTCAAATCCCAGCTGCGGATGAAGAGTCCACTCAGCAGGGGAGCACGGTTCCCAGGATGGAAGAGCTGTTTCGAAGGCAGCTGAAGTAGCCCCAACAGCACACATGTAGGAAGATGCCAACCAGCGCGTGGGAGCTGGATAGAGCTGGCCCGTCACAGCTATGGCTGCGAGAAGTAAGATCCTGTTCCCCCGCGCGCTGGTTGGCATCTTCCTCCCAACAACGGTATTAACACCCAGAAACCAATGGTTTACAAGTTTCATCGGAGTAATTGGGAGTCTTCTTCTTCCTTCCTCGCCACCAAGCTCTGGCTATGACACAGATAGTGCCCAACCTATCAAGACAGCCAACACTACACCAGTCTCCTGCGTCTGACACAGCAATCGCCAGCGACCTCAAATCCCAGCTGCGGATGAAGAGTCCACTCAGCAGGGGAGCACAGTTCCCAGGATGGAGAGGAGGAACACCAACACAATGAAGATGGAGCCTGCCACTCTCGAAGACGGTCTCATGGAAGAGCTGTTTCAAAGGCAGCTGAAGTAGCCCCAACAGCAGTTGGAGGAAGATGCCAACCAGCACGTGGGAGCTGAAGTCCAGCTCTGCAATGGATAGAGCTGGTCCGACACAGCTATGGCTGCCAGCTATCCAGGGAGAAGGGCTGCTTAGCGCTGTTGAAAATAGCGCAGCAGCAAAATGCGACCTCCCTCCTTCCTGAAAAGGAAAAAAAAAAAACGAAGTAAGAACCTCTTCCCACTTCCAAGTCATCCTCTGCCTACTACTCCTAGCACACAGCAACAGCAACAGCCTACCCTGACCGTCCCCACAGCCCAGATCTACGGCCTACCTGTCCTTGACTTCGACTTAGACGTACCACAGCCCGAACTGCCACAGTCTATGTGAATCTGGACTGAAAAACAGACACAAGAGAACCCTACCACAAAGCAAAGGAAAAGCCTACAGGCCTACAACTAACTGCTGCAGAAAAGACAAAAATGAAAGGGCCCAATGGCGTAGGACTGTCCAACAGAGACTAGCAGTACCAGAGCTATGCATCAAGCCCCCGGAAGGCACATGGCGAACAAACAAACATATGGATCAAGTCCCGATGGCGTCGAAACAAACAAAAAAAGGAAAACAGCAAACCCAGTTAATGTACAGCTCGCATGAGAAACTGCAATCCATTGCATCGAGGCCCTCAGGCCCTCATACGATGTCCGAAGCAGTATGAATCTTCAGCTAGAACCCTTGAAGATACACCGCCATATTATGCTTCCAGTAGAAACATGGTAAGATACACCACCATATTTCGGTCAGCAAAATGAGAATGAATCTTGAATCTTCCAATAGAACATGGTAATAAGATAAACCACCGTATTTTGGTCTTTTGTGCATGTGGATAGTAGTGTACCAAGGCCCAGAATTGGACAGCAAAAGAGAATGTGCGAGGCACAAGGCCTTGGTAAAGCCCTACTGGGCCCTCTTTTCAGTACAGTCAGCCGCCCTAAGTGAAGGCAGGCCTGACCAAGGGGCCTATTTTGAGGTCTCCAGGCTACTGGGGGAAATTCAGGCAGTTGCGCAGCGCCAGTTGGTTGAGAGCGCCCAGACCCTGGCTACCTTTATCAAATGCATCTGAGTCAGGCCCTGGGCGAAATACGCAACAAGGACCCAACTCAGGCTGTGGGCAGTTGGGCACGGGTAACTGTCACAGGCCCTGGGCCTGATTTGTTCACACTGGGGCTCAGCCTCCCGGGGCCTACCGGAAGCTTCTGGGCCGGGGCCCGGTACAGTCAGGTCGCACGCAGCAGGCAGGCCATTTCCATTTAGGAAAGTGCCTGCCCCCACCGTCCTCATTCGGGCACTGGCTGCATGCTGTGCAAGCGCTGCTGCGCTACACGCTCTCCAGGCTCACGAGCTCACGGGCGAGCCGAGAGAGAAGCAGGCAGCCATAGCCGAGCTGCGCTGCATAGCTGGATGAGGCGCATGGTAGTCCTTGGTGTATGTGGCATCTGTGAGTGGGCGATCCAGGTTGTGAGTGGGCGATCGAGGTTGTGAGTGATATGAGAGACATACCTGGTGCTTGAGGCGAACAGCATTGGCCGAGATCTGCTCGTACTTCAGGGAGCTGCTGACGTCACCAGCGGCATTATAGATAGGCTAGATAGGATCTGCCATTTGTAGTCTGGGCGTAGAGACCGCCAGATAGGATGTGGACATTGGTTCTTTGTTGATGATGATGAGACTATTCGAATATTGTCACTTATGAGCTTTTGCTGTGCTCTTATTTGGTTGGAACTCGTGTTGCAATTCTGCTTTGCTTCGAGGTCACGACTATCTGGTCTCATGTGAATGATGCTGCTTCGTTTCTGATGCTCATTTTCCTTGCAAATGAATCTTCCAGTAGAATATGGTAAGATACAGCACTGTGTTTCGGTCTTTTCATCGTTCCAAATTTAACGGATGTCAGGAAGACATTGCATCACATTTATGTTTCCAAGAGCCTATTCACTAATTTTTAGTTTGATTCTCGTTCAGGATCCAGAGCACATAACCATCCGATTTCAGTTTTAAACGCCCCAATGGCCATGATTTGCGTGTCTTCTCAGAGAATTTTTTAGTGCTTTCATGATCCACAGGTTCTTGAAACGGTTTTCACCTTTCGGCAGTCACGGATGCGGGCCCTAGAGTTCGATCCCCAGACCTCAGTTTGCCCATGTACGGTATCGAGTCGACCCCTGAGTGTTTGAACCCGTGATCTGTGTTTTGGTAGTTGTTTGTCATCTGTCGTAGGTCCGTGTAGTGGTAGGGGTTTGATCTGTAGGTCTGTCACAGCTCTGTACAGGTCGTGGCTGTAGATGCTCTGAAAGGTCAAGGTCGTAGCTGCTACAGTCCTGAAAGGTTAAGGTCGTAGCTGCTACAGTACCCGAAAGGCCAAGTTCACAGCCTTCCAGAAGGTCCGGAAGTGGCTTTCCGAAGTGTCCCATGTTTAGTCAGAGGCAACTGGGCAAGTGGTGGGCCTTTAGTCAGAGGCAAGTGGGCAAGTGGTGATCCAACTGCGTTACGTCGACAGTGCGACTGCATCAAGTTGGCAGTGCAAACCCATGCAGTCAGCGGCAGTGGTCCTAGTCAGTCAGAGTCCAGTCAAGCAAGTACCGTGTGGGATGGTGTGCACCAAGGGCCTGGGAAAGGGGCAGACCAACGAGTTACAGAAGTATAAATCAAGAGGCAGCACCCAGCCATTCATTCATTTGCTGCGTAAGCCATGCGGAAGCGCTACTACAGCGTCTTGTGCAAAGGTGGTCTGCAGGTTGCCCGAGGCAGAAGTGGGCTGAAGGGAGACATAGTAGCCATAGTAGTAGTGGCGAGCCGCCATAGCCGCCGTAGGGTAGAGGTAGCTGATAGAGTGTGCGTGTGTGGAGTATTCAGGGTGATCCAGAGTGAGCATGTGCAAGCAGTGGTGTCGGACACAGTGATGAGAGCGGGATGTGCAGTCGCTGGTGCGCCATAGCCTGTTGAAATGTATTTGCAACTGAACTGTGTTCTCGTTGTCCATATCTTTGAGCTTTGAGTGGGCGCTCTGCGCCAGCGTGAATGGCCGTCTGTTTGCATGTATGCGAAGTGGAAAAGAAAACGAGTCTGATTGCATTGGTATCAGAGCTGGTTCCTGTTACCCCACACGGCATCGTCGTTGCCTGTGGGAAGGAGATGCGCGCGCCAGTTAGGCGCCATACCCAAGTTGCACCATCGAAGAAGATCAGCCATAGCTGCGCTGCGGAGTGAGGTGCTGAGTAGCAAGTACCTGCACAGAAGACAATGACGGAGAGAGAGAGAGAGAGAGAGAGAGAGAGAGAGAGGAGCGATACAAGATTGTTGTGCGGTCCAAAGAAGAAAGCGGCCATAGCTGCGGAGCTCGGACACAGGGTATCACGAAGGAGAGAGATAGGTGAAGTGAAGGAGAAGGAAGGAGGGACGAAGGAGAGAGAAACCACAGCCGAGGAAGAAGAAAGGAGGGACAACGAAAGTGAAGGAAGCCATAGCCGGGGTGAAGCGAGGAAGAAAAAAGAAGGAAGGAGGGAGGAGGAGGATAAGGAAGGTTGGTGAGAAAGAAAGGTGCCAGCAGCCATAGCCGAATTAAGGGTTGACTAAGGCGTTGACCGAAGAGTTGACGAGCGTTGACCAAGACTTTGACCGAAGAGTTGACTGGCGAGTTGCCCGGTGCTGACCAAGGTGTTGACCGGCGAGTTGACCAAGCATTGACCAGCATTGACCGGGGCTGTTGACCACGAAATTGACCAAGCTGGAGTTGGTATATTCTCGCCAAGCCTTCAACCTATCCCCTCGCCCTATGGATGTGCACTCACCCCATGGTACTTGTTGAGTCTGTCTGTCTCTTCTTTCTGCATTGAATCTCTTCTATACAGGTGATAGGAACTCTGTGTATGAAGGATAGAGCCTTGTTGACCAAACCCACACGGGCTGAGTAGGGCTAAAGGCCGTGTCTGACGACTCGACTGTCCCGAAGGACATGAACCCTCCCAAGGATCGGTACTGACCGGCGGGCTGCTCGGTGTGGCATGGTAGGCCCAAAATCCGAGTTGTGGACTGCACAACAGGCTGTCTAAGTCTTGAGAGGACTTGCTGATCGCGTCGTCCTGTCTGCGACATTAAATAATTCCTAAGGAGTTACGGGGGATCTCCATAAATGCCTCCTGATCAGCAGTAAGTCCTGTAGTGACAGCCTTAGTCTAGGTCCAGGCTAGAGACCATAGCTGACAGGATCTTGTTAAGATTCTGTGGTCCTTAGATTGAGTCAGTCCTAGGTTGAGTCAGGCAGGGGTGTGAGCTTAAGCGGTGAGGAGCGGAACTATCATCCGATTGTGCACCCGTCACCATGGTTTAGACACGCACTGGCAAGACTACCACCCCTTATACGAAAGCTCAGGAAGAGCAAGCCACCGTATTACTTAAAAAGAGGAAAGAGGAGGCCAAGGAGGAGTTGATTAGGTAGGCCAAAAAGCTGACCTTGCAGCAGGAGCAGGCGGCGAAGATGAAGAAGTTGGAGGAAGAGATGGAGAGACTGGGAAAGGAGGAAGAGAAGATGAAGGAAGAAAAAGAAGAGGTAGAAGAAGAGGAGGAAAAGGAGGAACCCTTGGAGAGAAGACGCACGGAGGAGAGAGGTGAGTCCAGTGGCACGAAGGAGAAGGAATCAAGGCTGGAAAAGAAGATCTTTGAGTGGGTAGCTAACTTATCTCTGGAAGAGGAGGAAGAGGCCAGGTTGTATGTTTCCCCAGAGGAGAAAGAGGTCGTAATTAAGGAGTGGGAAGCGGAACAAGATCCCTTAAGACGCCAAGCAATCAAGGACGAGAAGAAGTTAGAATGGAAACTGCTTCTGATGAGGGAGAGGAAAAGAAGGATGGATGAGGCGAGTCAAATAGCAAGGGAGTTGGAGGTGATCAAGGAGCAATGAGCGCAGATCCAGGCACAAGCTGACATACAAGGGAAATTAGATATTACGTCTAGGAACATTGAGCTCTTAGCCAAGGCCTGGGAGGAGCGGTATCAGTTTTCGAGAGCCCAAGGTACGACTTTACACTCCATACGCTTAGGCTTCCGAGATTCTGCACGTGAGATGATGCGGCACGTAGGTGTCGAGGTGCAGGCGAGATTGGAGGGCACGGAGAAATTTTGTACAGGCGCCATTGAGAGCGCAAAGCTGGTTATACCAAAGGAGGAAGAGCTACGCCCCCGTAGAGAGCCCCTTAAGATGAAGTTTCGTGAGATAATTGGGAGGCCAACGTAAATACATACGTTTATTTACAGCACAGTGTGCCAGAGAAACAAGTCCTCGTCGCCGTTCAGGCCCTCAAGGATGAGGCCGCCAGCTTTGCTAGATCGCTCGCTCGCGCTGCACAGTGCGGGAATAACATGGTCGCTTATTTTAAGATCACCCCTCTCCCTGAGTTCTTTCGGCTCCTTACGGAGCGATTTGCAGATGTCACGCGAGGCGTTAGGGCCTCTGACAAACTGCAGGCTATCCACTCACGCCAGTGGAGTGCCAGAGCACTCGAAGGCGTAATGGACGAGCTTGTAGCCGTCCCAGACCATGGGGTTACTGAGCCCCAGTTGGTCAACCTCTCTTTCATGCCATGCCAGAGCCCCTACGGGTGCACTGTTTCGAGAAGAGTCGACAACCCACCATGACATATGACGCGTTGAGTAGAGAGGTAGTGCTGTTTGAGGCGCGGTCCATGCCAGTTTCCACTTTTTGGCACAATGACCTGGACAAGGGCAAAAAGTGGGAGGGCCGTACTATCCCTGGCCAGGTTAGGGCGAAGGACCATTTGATCCTTACGTTAGACGAAGGTGGTACGGACGAGGTTCCGTACAGTCAGACTGAGTGGGGCCTAGAGGAGGAGGACAGTAGTGGAGGTTAGGGGAGGACCTACGCTACTGTCGCGGCTGGAGGGAGGCCGCAAGGTAGAGGATGAGGCCAGGGCCAAGGGGGTCGGGCCTCAGGTGGCCGGGCGCTCAGGGGGTTGGCGGCAGAGGAAACCGCCAAGAGGGAGGTTGGGGTCAAGGTCCCTCGTCAAATCGCTCACGATCTTACCGGTCACCTCCAAGGAGAGGTGGATGGCACCCTGGCTTGCCACAGGGCAGGCCATGGGAAGACCTGGGCTTGGACCAGACTGTATGGCAGCGTCGTGTGGGCCAGAATCAGGGCATTTACTGCAGTGATCCTGGCCACATAATTAAATATTGTCCAAAGTACAGAGAAGCCCGGTATGATGCACAAGCAGCAAAAGGCAACCGCCAGTAGGGGTGGCAACTGTCCTTACCCCTAGGCCATGTGGAGAAGAGTGCGCGTACCATATAGGAACTCCCAAACCACATGAGCCTACGACAGAGGTTGCTGGCCAGTACCTAGACAGTTGTCCAGAGATTGCTTGCGTAAGAGTCCCTCTAGGTACTTCCCTCTCAGGCGTGGCTGAAGAGTTGAAGGAGAGCATGCCTGCCTGGGCCAAGATGAAAAAGGATGCCAAAGGACAACTAGTTTTAGTAGACGTAGATATTTTTAGAGGTAGAGTAGGGGCCCTTATAGACAGTGGGGCCACTCGCAGCTACATCAGTAGGAAAGCGCTGCAGAAGTTGAAGCTAAACCCGAAAGTCCAAAAATTAGAAGACCCTATAGTTAGTATCCTCGCAGACAATCGCATTATGTGAGTAGAGGATTACGTCGAGGGAGTCCAGGCGTACTTTCGCCTAGAGAAAGATGTGAAGGTGGAAAAAGTCCTCCATTCCCTGACTCTCCTCGTAGAAGACAGTCTTCCTTTTGATATAGTCCTAGGAATGGACTGGGGAGAGGCAACAGGGGCCACACTCCATTTGAGAGAGCACGAGTGTAGAGAAGTTAAGACTGCTCGCCTGTTCCATGTGTTTGGAGTAGACAACACCCTGGCACATTGTTGCCTCAGCGCTCCGCGTTTGTGCGATTAGTAAAGGAGCAGTTAGAAGAGCAGGTTTTTGTAGCCTACGTAAGGTCAGTCATTGAGCCCAAGGAGGAGACACCCATAGACCTTGCTATTGCCAAGCTACTGGAAGAATATACAGACCTGGTTAAGCCGCCTACAGGAGTAGTGTCGCGGCCAATCCAGCATCGCATAGAGATAGAGCCTAGCAGTAGGACTCGTAAGGGAGCGATTTACATAATGTCCCCAAGGGAGTTAGAGGAGCTACGTAAGCAGTTAGACGAGCTCCTTGAGAAGGGTTGGATTAGGCCCAGTTCGTCCCCATTTGGACCACCTATTCTCTCTGTCCTCGAGAAAGAGGGAGAGCTTAGAATGTGTATAGACTATAGGGGTCTTAATACTATCACAGTGAAGAATGCAAAACCACTGCCTCATATAGACGATTTGTTAGACCGGGTGCAGAAGTATTTTTCGAAGATAGATTTAAAGTTCGGCTATCATCAGAGGTTCATCCTGATGATCAGTAGAAGACAACATTTCGGACTAGATATGGGCACTATGAGTTTACAGTTATGCCCTTTGGACTAACCAGTGCGCCAACGACTTTCCAGCGCTGCATGAACGATTTGTTTAGGCCGTGGTTAGATAGATTTGTTGTAGTATATCTAGATGATATTCTAGTGTTCAGTAAGACCCTCCAAGAGCATGAGGGCCATCCGAGGCAGGTTTTGGAGAAGCTTAGAAAGGCTAACTTCAAGATCAACGCAAAGAAGTGCAAGTGGGCCAAGGCACAGGTTTTGTACCTGGGCCACGTCCTAGACGGAGACGGCGTTAGACCTGAAGACAACAAAATCGCAGCGATTAGAGATTGGCCAACGCCCCGTACATTGGCAGAGTTGCGGTTGTTCTCAGGCCTGGCTAATTACTATAGGAAGTTCGTAAGGAACTTCTCCACCATCGCTGCACCACCATTGCTGCACCCCTTCGCAGGTTGCTAAAGAAAGAGGCAATTTGGAAGTGGGACAAGGACTGCACAGCTGCCTTGAGGAGATTGAAGCGGGCCCTGATAGAATATCCAGTCCTTAAGGTAGCCGATCCGTCCCTGCCGTTTGTTGTTACCACTGACGCCAGTCAGTATGGCATAGGCACTGTTTTACAGCAAGATGATGGCGATGGATATAGGCCCGGAGAGTTCATGTCCGCCAGGATGCCTTCAGAAAAGGTGGCGACATCCACTTATGAAAGGGAACTCTACGCTCTCAGGCAAGCATTAGATCATTGGAAGCATTACTTGCTTGGGAGGCACTTCAAAGTTTATTCAGACCACGAGACTCTAAGGTGGCTGAAGACTCAAGCCGAGATGATACCTAAGCTTACTAGGTGGGCCGCAGCGTTAGACCTGTATGACTTTGAACTGAAGCCAGTTAAAGGGAAATACAATTAGTAGCGGACACTCTGAGTAGAAGATCTGATTAAGTTGGGGCAATAGTTCACTATCTAGATATAGGGAGAGACCTGCAGCAGAAAGTTAGAGAGGCATATGCACAGGACCCTATCTATAGTGATCTCCTCAAGAGAGGCAGGGAGGCCCCAGAGTCTGAGCCAAACTACCGCACTACTGATGGCTTATTATTCGAGAAGACGAATGTAGTTGACCGCCTGTGCGTTCCCAATAGTGAAGAGATCCGGAGTTTGATTTTAGGGGAATGCCATGATACAGAGGGACACTTTGGTTGGCAAAAGACACTAGCCAACCTCATGTGCGCGTACATCTGGCCTGGTATGAAGGCCGACTGCATAGGGTATGTCCGCAGTCGCAAAGTCTGTCAGCGAAACAAAACTACTACGCGTGCCCCTCTTGGTTTTCTCAGACTCTTGCCTATTCCTGACAGACCCGAAGATTTTGTGTCCATCGACTTTATGGATACTCAGGTCAAGAGTAGGCATGGCAAAAGTCAAGTCGTGGTCATAGTAGATAGATTTAGCAAGTATGTAGTTTTTGTTCCTTTGCCTGCAAAGGCACGCACAGACTTAGTAGTTCAAAAGTTCCTTGACCATTGGGTCAGTGAGCATGGTATACCGCTGTCGATAGTTAGTGATAGGGATACCAGATTCACTAGTCAGAACTGGCAGGAGCTGATGAAAGTTTATGGCTCAAAGTTGCTGATGTCATCTGGTCTTCATCCTGAGACTAACGGCCAGACTGAACAGATGAACAAGCTCCTGCAGCAAGTTCTTAGAATGTATATTAGGCCCGATCAGGTCAACTGGGATGAGATGCTCCCAAAGGTAGCCAGTGCCTACAATAATAGCGTGCACTTATCTACGTGTCGCACTCCAATGAACTGCACAAGTCCTTTAGACTGCGCAGACCATTTGAAGGACTTAACCGGGATCAGATTCAGAGGCTACCGCCCGGTACACGAGAGTTTGCGATACAGCACGAAAAAGAAATAGCTATCGTTGTAGATAACCTCAGGAAAGCCCAGCATAGAATGATAGAGCAAGCTAATAAGCATCGTCGCCCCTCACAGTTTCAAGTAGGCGACTTAGTCTGGGTCAAGTCAAAAGAGTTCGCTCCTGAGGAGAACATCTCACAGAGATTGCTGCCTGCGTATAGCGGCCTGTGGCCAGTCTTAAAAGTCAAGGGCGGAGAGGATGGACCGTCCTACACTATTGAGATTCCAGCACACCTCCACACCTACCCAGTGTTCCATGCGTCAAAGCTGTTGCCTTGCGTCACAAGTCAACAGTTTCCGTCACACAGATCTATGATTCCTCCGGATATGGATGGAAATAGGTGAGGATGTCTTCAGGACAGGAGGTAGAGGTCGTCCACAGAAACAGTACAAAGTCCGAATTGCCTATCAAGAGCGAGAAGACGACCGCTGGTTCACGCGAACAGAACTGCTAGAGACAGCTCCCGACATTGTTCGAGCCTACGAAAGAGACAGGAAAGGAAAAGGGCCCGCCTTAGACTGAAGTATTCTCGGAGGACCTCAAATTTAGCCCGGGGGGAGTGAAACGGTTTTCACTCTGGGAGTCACGGATGCGGGCCCTAGAGTTAGATCCCCAGACGAGTCGACCCCTGAGTGTTTGAACCCCTGATCTGTGTTTTGGTAGTTGTTTGTCGTCTGTCGCAGGTCCGTGTAGTGGTAGGGGTTTGATCTGTGGGTCTGTCGATTAGGAGTCACAGCTCTGTAGAGGTCGTGGCTGTAGATGCTCTGAAATGTCAAGGTCGTAGCTACTACAGTCCTGAAAGGTTAAGGTCGTAGCTGCTACAGTACCCGAAAGGCCAAGTCCACAGCCTTCCGGAAGGTCCGGAAGTGGCTTTTTGAAGTGTCCCACGTTTAGTCAGAGGCAAGTGGTGGGCAAGTGGTGGGCCTTTAGTCAGAGGCAAGTGGGCAAGTGGTGAGCCAACTGCGTTACGTCGGCAGGGCGACTGCATCGAGTTGGCAGTGCAAACCCATGCAGTCAGCGGCACCGGTCCCAGTCAGTCAGAGCCCAGTCAAGCAAGTACCAAGGGCCTGGGGAAGGGGCAGACCAACGAGTTACAGAAGTATAAATCAAGAGGCAGCACCCAGCCATTCATTCATTCGCTGCGTAAGCCATGCGCAAGCGCTACGACAGCGTCTTGTGCGGAGGTGGTCTGCAGGTTGCCCGAGGTAGAAGTGGGCTGAAGGGAGACATAGTAGCCACAGTAGTAGTGGCGAGCTGCCATAGCTGCCGTAGGGTAGAGGTAGCTGATAGAGTGTGCGTGTGTGGAATATTCAGGGTGATCCAGAGTGAGCATGTGCAAGCAGTGGTGTCGGACACAGTAACGAGAGTGGAATGTACAGGCGCTGGTGCGCCATAGCCTGTTGAAGTGAATTTGCAACTGAACTGTGTTCTCGTTGTCCATATCTCTGAGCTTTGAGTGGGCGCTCTGCGCCAACGTGAATCGCCGTTTGTTTGCATGTATGCGAAGTGGAAAAGAAAACGAGTCTGATTGCATTCTCAAGAATCTAAACTCATCATCCATCTGGCATCATTGAGCAGCTGTCCGTGGGCTATGCTGAAAAGCTCTGCAGTAGAGGATGCTGCAATGGAGCAAAGACAAGCCTTGAAGAGAGCACAGCATATTGACTGCTTTTATCCAGGTCTTTTTTTTTTTTTTTTTTTTTTTTTTTTTCATCTGCTTTTATCCAGGTCAGGAGAGTGCAGGCAAGAAAATTTAAAGGTGTGCATGGCCAAACACTGCATTGCAAAACAGTGCCGGCAAAAGGTATAATTGTGTCAATAGACTCAATACAGCAGTGTCATGCCATATTTTCTAACTGTCTGCGAATTGTTTGTGTATGTGTCACAAATGTGGGGAAAGTGCATGTGGGTATTTGATGTCTCTGCGCTCTTTGGCTTACCTGCTTAGTGCTGTCTACTGCCCTCTTTTATCGCATATTATTTTTTTTCCCAGAAAACAGTGCTGCCATGAAGTTCACCAGCCACTGTGCTTGTCGATTTACTGACTGACTGCTGTCGTTTCTTTTAATCTTTATCAGGTCGAAACATGCCCGGAGCTGGATGATGCTGTGAAGTTGCTAGAGTACTGCAGCTGGCAAAATGAGAGGTTCTCCTGGGTGAGTTCCACAACAGAGCCTTTTTCTCAACCCTTTCGTGAATTTACAAGAAAAAGAATGGCGACGATGGCGCCCATCCCCCCCTCCCTTCTGGCTGTACATTGTATAGAAGCTAAATTGCAGTGCTTTGTCAGGCTGTTGCAAATGATCTCTGGGTGCACTAACGTGGCAGGTACCTGGGTGTCAGATGACTCTCCCCCCACCCCCCCTTTTTTTCAAGAAAAGTAATCTACATTCTACTCTCAATTTCACCTCACACTACCTACCCCCGCATGTTCTCTCGTGAACACGGCTCTGGCTGCTTAGCCGCTGCTATGGGGTTTCCCGTATGACTGAAATTAGGAGTAGATGACTTTATTTGCGGCCTCTGGTGTGCCTACCAGAATGGCCTATCCGCCTCTAAATATAAAAAAAAATGCAATGGGATGTGCTAACCCTGGTAGCATGGGCAGCTACCATTTTCACCTGAATAGCATGCTCAGTGATTATACCTGTAAGCAGTGCAACTTCCAGTCCAGGCACATGAATGATGACCCTGGTAGCATGGTTTGGCTTCAATGAAGAAGATGACCTCGCCCAAAATAGAGCAGCAGCCCTCTAACAACGGACGGACAGAATTTCCCCAGCTAACGAAAAGACCCTGAACCAAGTTTCCTGCCCGCTACTTCTATCCTCTGCCTAGACCCACGACGGACTCCAAAGGCAACAACCCAAGACTCGTCTGTATCTTGATGGAAACAGGGGAAAAGAGGACCCACACCTTTAACAAGGCAAAAGGAAAAGCTGAATGGCCATAGGACTACCGAATAGAGACTACTAGTGATCAACACTACGTGTCAAATCTTCTCTCTCTCTCTCTCTCTCTCTCTCTCTCTCTCTCTCTCTC
>BFEA01000098.1:2157645-2173723 GCA_003427395.1 Chara braunii
GGGATTAGAGTCCCCCCCATACCTTGCCAGGTGCCATCTTTGTTTACCATGATGCCCAGGTATAGGAGTGTTTGGTCTCCTGTGGTCCAAGACATCGGGGTGTTTGGGTTTGGAGATTGTGGGGGGGTTCCTTTTGCAAGCCACAACCTTCTGTTTTTGACCAGTTTATCTTCATTTCTGAGGCGAGTCTGAAGGCTTCCATGACGCGGTCAGGGCCTGAAAGGAGGAATTATTAGCGCGAATGAGGACTGTGAGATTGTCTACGAACATTTGTGATGTGGGGAGAGCGAAATCGTGGAAGGGATTGTGTTTTTTGGTTCAGCCAGGCGGTCTATGGACGGGTCCTTGCGGAGGAAAGATGCAATAGCTTCCATTATCAACAGGAATATTGGGAGTGCAAAGGGGTCGCCTTGACGGACCGATCTGGATATCGGGTAAGTTTTTTATAGTATTATGTTTATCGGCACCCTGCCCGTGGCATCTCCATAGAGCACTCTTACCCACTCTTTGAAGTTTGGGCCAACTCCCAGCCTTTCCATGTAGTTGTGGAGGAAGTCCCGGTTGACTTGATCGTAGGCCTTCTAAAAATCGAAGAATAGGATCGCCGCTTGCATTCGTTTTTTTGTAATCTTCTTTGCAGCCTCGTTTAGAGCCATCACATAATCCAAAATATATCGACCCGGAATGAATCCTGCTTGGTCGATATATCTGTTAGTTTTATGATTCTGTTAGGTAGGATATTGTACGACATCGTGAGGAGTGAGATTGGTTTGTAGTTTTTAAGGTTTTCCTTGTTAGTTTTATGATTTTGTTAGCTAGGATATTGTACGACATTGTAAGTGAGATTGGTCTGTAGTTTTTAAGGTTTTCCTTGTTGCCCTTTTTGTAGATTAGTGAGACTACGCTGTTGCTTAGAATCCGACCCAAGCGTCTTTTTTCCTTGCTGTCGTTAATGAAGTTCAGGAGGTCGTTTCCCAATGTGGGCCAAAACTGGTCCCATAATTCTTTGGACAGGCCATCGATTCTTGGTGCGTTGTGCTTTGTCATTACCCATTTGGGGCAAGGCTGTGTGAAGTTCCCCTTGGGTGATTGGTTTGTCCAAGTCCTACGTTTGTTTTTGGGTGACCGTTCTCTCTAGGTAGATTATCATGTGCAGGCGGGCGATGATGTTCGCTGATGGACGGGGGAGGGGGTTGGACTCGTAGAGGTCGGCGTAGAAGGATCTGGCTATTCTTACCATGTTTGCGCCGCTAGATTTTGTCTTCCCTTGGTCCACTGGGTCCTTAAGCCCCTCGACCATGTTGTTCCTTGCATTGGCCTTGATTTTCGAAAAGAAGAATTTGGACATGGATTCATTCAGGGTGTAGTCATTCATTCGGGAGCGTATTTGTAAGCCAGTTCCCATCTTCTCCATTCATTTAATCCGTCTTTGGTAGATTGGAGCAGGTCGTGATGGGAGGAGTTGGAAGGATCTGATGCGAGGTTGGTTTCTGGAATGTCGAGAGCGATTTGCAGATCCTCCTTCCTGAGCTTGTGTTCTGCTGCTATGCTTCTAGACTCTGCTGAGACTGTTCGAGATAGGTCCATATAGCTGTCTATGAACCACTTGTGTCTGTTTTGGCATCTCCTCTCATCCTGCTGTATGAACGCCCAATTCCATTTGATTGCCTCGGTGATGCGGTCTGTCGAGGGAAGTGAGTTGTTAAGTCCGAAAAAAACTTGACCTTTCTCTACCGGAGAGTTAAGAAGCAGGATGGTTGGTTTGTCATCGAGCCCCTTGAAGGCTGCGGCCGGTAGGATATCCGCCTCCTCGATTGCTCCCTGCAGCATGTCAAAGATTAGGAAGAAAACGATCCATGATAGTGACGTGTGGTTAGATCGGGTCCTTTTGACTAGGGAGAAGTCTTTCTTGCGTGGGTGGAGGATTCGAAATGGGTCGACCAGATCGAACATTGTCATGATGTTTCGCAGGTGTGTGCTCGCTCGTATGGGTCCCAACAACATTGCTCGAGAAACGCGGTCCAGGCTGGAATCCATTGTGGTGTTCCAATCGCCTGTATTAACGGTAAACGGTTGGGGGAGAGTGATTTGGTGTGGTCGAAGAAAGCTAGGCGTTCGGATTCCGTGTTGGGGGCGTATAGGTTCAAGGTCCTGATCTCTTCCCCTTGCCATGTGATTTGGATCCATGGCCATCTTCCTTCGGTTGACGGTCCTCTTGATTCTATTGTGGTTGGTGAGGTTACAAAGATGGGTCTCTTGTAGAAGAATGACGTCGGGCTTAGGCTTTCTTTTGTTTGTGAGGCCGAGTCTGATGTCTCGTAGTTTGTCATCTTCACGTTCCTGATTTTTTTCTTGCTGCTCATCTTCTCATCCTCTCCAGCATTCTGCAAACAACCTTCATTTTCTGCATGCTCATCCGTCTCCTCTGGCATGTTGTCGATCAGGTGACTTGTATGCTGCTTCTCAAGCTGGCTGGTTTGTCACTCTCTTTCCCTTCGGGTCATGACAGCAGCGCGTCGAGCCTCCTCCTGCATGCGCTTCTGGACAAGAGCAGCATGTCTGTCCGCCATGGCTTTTGGCCGTGCTGCTTCCTCCTCGTCTGCATCAGGCAGAGGGTCATGTGCATCACTCATTGGGTGCTCTGCATCAGGCAACGGGTGCGTCAAGAATGTCTGTGTCCACTCTTGCCACGGGCTCAGACGTATGTAGTGGCAGGGATTGCTGGCTTGGCCCCAAACTCGAAATCGGAGTCCTCGCCAATGTCAATCTCGTCATTGCTCTCGTCGGAAGCGGATTCGTTCCAACACTTCCCCTTCCACACGAGATCCTTGAAGCCGCTGATCCCGCTTGAGTCATCTGCAAGCCCCTGCAGAACACGTCCTTTCGGAGCCTTTGCCAATCGCTGTTGCCTCTTTTCCTCCTCCACATTGTCCGCAGCCATGTCCATCATGCCCTCCTGAACAGACTGTTCTTCCTCCGTCGGCTCCATCAATGGCTCTCCGAAGGACCCCCACACGTCAATGTAGCCACTCGCCTTGCTGTCTGGAGCAGGCAGCAGCTCCGTGTTCCAATGAATGTAGACAAGCTTCTCCAATGACTCCGGCGAGAGGCTGTTTCTCCGCTTCGAATGAACGAAGTCATTGATGCCCAATTGTGCTCCGCAGGTGTGGCTGTGCTCCACATTTCTAACGCTCTGATGGCAATCTTTGTAAGTCTGGGACGTCTCCACCATGTAATCCCCACCAGTCCTGAGGTGCACATTGCATGGCTCCTTCTCTTGCACGATCTGTCCACATATGTTCATCTTTCCGAACTTCCCCTTCCACAGGCTCTCTCAAGAATTCCCACAGATGATCCCACATGTCAACACGGTGCTTTGAACTCCACTTCTGTCCAATCTGCCTCATCAAGAAACACATTGCATTTTGCACGAGGGGGCTGTCCGGATCGTTCAGCCAACGAGAAGAAAGGGAGCTGCGTGTGCGGGCTGTCTCATCATCTGCACGCGATCGTTCACCTTGGCCATAACGTTTTTCCTCTCCATCTTCGTGAGCACGACATTTGACAATTTTCTTGCAATCATATCGGCGAACTCTACGAGGTTGGTGGGACTAACTCACTCGTTGTCTATCCTTTTCAGCAGCCTTTCTTTGCAACTCCTCTCCTGACCACCTCAATGCCCTCCACCTCACAGCACTTGCCATCCACCATCTTGGTCAACTCATCCTCCCTGTTCAATAGCCTCTGCAACATCTAGTACACTGACCCAAACCGGACCTCTATCGGGCGCAGCAATGTCAAGGAGTCATCAATCGACATCATCAGACCATGGGTGGCGTGATGGCTCCTTATGAACTTAAGATGGTGTTGGTGGTCTTCACGGTGTCCTTCACTCATGTGATATTGGTCAGGTCCATCAACAACAAGCTGCAGCAACGCGCTCCGCATGGCACCCAATCTTCTTGTTCACCTCCACGTTATCGGTACAAATGGCGTCGACCCAATGCAGCCCAATCTTGCACATGGCCTGCTTCCATAACTTCGCCAATGCTGCTGCGTTCTTCTTCCTCCCTGTCATACGAGAACGGCTCCTTTCTTCCCTGCTGCCAAGAAATTCATCACCGGCCTGTTCTTGTGATCAGTAGACGTCTGTCATGAACGTGCAGCCATGGGGTTGAGAGCTTTTTGAACCTTCAAGTACACAATCTAACGTCACCGTCTGCATGTGCTTGTAGGTAGGCAACTTCACTTTAGGCCTTGCATTGGCAACTTCCAAGTACGCATCATGAAGAGCCTGTGTTTTTTTTTTTTTTTTTTTTTTTTTTTTTTTTCATAGCTGAATTGTTCTGTTGCTTTCCAGTGGGTTTTTTTTTTTTTTTTTTTTTTTTTTTTTTTTTTTTTTTTTTTTTTTTTGTGAAAACACGCCTCCGTCAGTGCTAGTGGTGCTGATAATAGCAGACACCGCTAGCACCTGGGGGGAGCTCCAGCTACTGGTGGGGAGCAACACCTGCTGGAAAACGGGTCCAGCGTCCCTTACATGGACAGAATTCAAATTGCAACAGAAAAAGAAGTGTAGGCATGTGTTGTGTCGAAGTTCAGGAAGTCGAAAGCAATGCCAGCCCTGAACATTGCCTCTGCCCAAGCAATGTCCAACTTCTTTTAGGCTTCATTATCGATCCACTTCCTGATTGTTGTCTGCCTCTTGACCACCATCCGCTGATAAGTGCGCTGCCCTTCACCAGTGTCCACATCACCCATCCCTGCCGCCCCCCAACCCTCATCATCTGTAGCCGCTGCAGCTGTCTGCGAAGCAACTTGTGGAGTCGACCGGCCTAAAATAGTAGGTGGCACCGGCTCAGACATAGGATCCTCGTCCCCCTCCGCACCCCCGGCGAGGCAGTGAGTACCGAGTATTCTTGTCGTTGGGGTTAACCTTGCCACCCTTCGAGAGTAACACATCGACGATCTCCACGGCCCACAAGTTACACTGCTTTCCCGGTTTCAGGAAATGGTCAACCGCCTTCGTCGATGAGGCCCTGAAGATCTTGCAGCATAGGCGACACCTGCCGCGTCCAATTGGCATTGCCTGCTGTCCCTGTTCAACCCACTCCCACACAACATTCTTCTTCTGCAGCTTGAATTGTTCCTTGCTGTCCTTGGGTTGAAAGAGATGAGGGTCAGTGCCCTGTGTTGCCTCCTTGTTGATGGCCGTCGTGGTTGACTGCACTGTCTTGCTCAAGGAAGGCTTGTCAGCAGCATCCTGCACTTGCTCTTTGCCCTGCCTGCGTGTAATTGCTCCAGCCCAGCCACCGCCTTCACCCGCCATGCTGCCACTCGCGGCGAAGTAATTGATGATGGGTGGGGGGATGTGTCTATGGCACGCCTTCTCTTTGGCTATGGGGGTGAGGACAATGATGAAGAAGAAGAAGAATAAGGAGATTTAGGATTTAAAAAAAAAACAACGCTATGGCTATGGCTCAACGGGGGGACAAGGGGAGGAGGACGAGGAGGAGAAGAAAAAGAAAAGGAAGAGGAAGATTTAAGATGACGGAAGAGGAGGAGAACGAGAAGAAGAAGAAGAAGTTTAGAGATAGTTGGCTATGGATTAGAGGGGGAGGAGGAGGAGGAGGAGAACGAGAAGAATAAGTAGTAGTAATAGTAGTAGTTTAGAGATAGTTGGCTATGGATTTAGGGGGGGGGGGGGGGGGGGGATGAGGAGGAGAAGACGAGGAAATGGAAGAGAAGGAAGAGGTAAAAAAAAATAAAAGTCGCTATGGCTATGGCTATGGCTCAGTGGAGGACAAATAGAGGAGGCGGCGAAGAACGAGAAGAAGAAGATATTGCAGATGAGGGGAAAAAATCACTGTAGCCGTGGCTAAGGCGCAACTGGAAAGAAAGGAGAGGAGGAGGAAGACGACGAAGCAGTTCTGAATTTTGTGATTTAGGTGGGGTACAAAAAAAAAGATATTGTTGGCTATGGTAGTCTGTGAGTGGGGACTGTGGGAGGAAGAGGGAGAGGAGGAGGAGGAGGAGAAGAAGAGGAAGAACTATAAGTTAAAAATGGAGGAAAAAAAACAGAAGTTCGCTACGTTTATGCCTATGGCTCAGCAGGTAGAAGTAGAGGAGGAGAAAAAGAAGCTGTGACATCCGTGACTGGGGGACGTGGGAGGAAGAGGGAGAGGAGGAGGAGGAGGAGGAGGAGGAGAAGAAGAGAGGCGGCGGACAAAAAAAAGAGGAGGAGGAGAGAAGGAGAAGGAGAAGAGGAAGAAGAGGAAGAAGGCAAAGAAGAGGGAGGAGGAGACGAAGAAGAAGAGGAAGAGGAGGGAACAATGCTGCAGAAGGGGCGAGCAGGAGGATGAGGTGGAGCTCTCTCTCTCTCTCTCTCTCTCTCTCTCCCCCACCCTCCAAGAACCTGACAAAAATGGAGGATGAGAAGAAGATGAAGAAGAACAAGAACAAGAAGAACAAGAAGAGGAAGGGGGGGAGGAGGAGAAAAGATGAAGAGGACGACGACCAAGAGGAGAAAAGATGAAGAATAAGATGAACAGGAAAAGGTGAAGAAGAAGAAGAAGAAGAAGAGGAGGAGGAGGGAGGAACAACAAACGACGGTGTAAAAGGTTTGTGGTGGCGGTCTCTCTCTCTCACACTCTCTCTCTCTTTCTCTCTCCCTCCGAGAACGCAGATGACTAAAGAAGAGGAAGAAGCAGAAGCAGAAGCAGAAGAAAGATCCAGCGGCCTAGCTCAATTGGTTAGGCACGCAAGTGGCATTCAGGAGGTCGTGGGTTCAATCCCCATGGGCGCCTGTAGCACTCTTGGTGCCAACCAACTGAGATGGTCAGCTCGATCCTCCCAGTCGGTATTAGTAAGGTCCTCAGCCAACACGGGTGTGAGTGCGTGTGTGAGTGGGTTGTGTGTGGTGTGTGGGAGAGTGTTGGCAGTGTTGGCTTTAGACACTACTGTTACTCGATGGGGGTGGGGGAAGATGAAAGGGAGGCACAGTTACTGGCAAATGCACGGTCCTTGTGTTAGCCGGGCCCCCACCGGCGGCCCCAACCCTGCACCCTAAACGCTAGGGCAAAGGGGCAAACATGCCGTTTCCCCTCTCCATCAAGAGAGGTAACCTCCCTTCACCAAAGAGAGCTAGAAAGCTATGCTTGCAGGGGTCCCCTGCATAGCCTTAGGAGTAGTGGTAGGTTCTGAAAAAGATAGATATGTTCCATGACATGGCAGAACGCCAGTTAAAAAAGATATGTGAGTTGAGAGAAAATGTATGGCTGTCCCCCAATGAGGAGAAGGCAGCTTAAAAAAAAAAAAAAAAGAAGAAGAAGAAGAAAGAAGAAAGTAGAAGAGAAGAAGAAGAAGAAGAAGAAGATGGTGAAGAAAAAAAAAACTATCTATGCTAGGTGCACTCACCTTTCAGCAGTTGACAGCGATGGGGGGTCGGTGCTTTCTCGCAGGCGGGCGTGGCGATGACGTACGGAGGCTTTGGCGGTGGCGAGCAGCAGGATGTCGACACGCTGCTGGAATGAGCGCAACGTCGCGCTGCATGCCCACGACGAGTGCAGGGTAGGTTGGTCGGGGTGGTGGGGGCTGCAGGCGCTGGGGAGAGGGGGGAGTGCAATACAGGTGTTTCAAAAATTGAAACATGGCCGATTATGGCTGCCGGTCTGCCAGATCTGTGGCCTAAATCAGCCGCGTTTGAATTTCAAAACTCGGGGCCGTTGGACTTTTTTCGATGAAACGTGGCGGCCGATCCCTATCGTCCATCATCGCAGATCGATGGGGGGGATCGCCCGCCGCGTTTTGAAAACGCTGGGCCCAACAGCCCCGTTTCTCTTTTCACTTGGTGGCGGCGGCCTCTTAGAGGCCAGGCAGGCGGTGGGGAACCCAAAATCCCCCGGTACCTCCCCCGCAGCGAAATGCGCTGGGGTCAACCTGGTGCCTGCCGGACTGGTCGATCGCCCGGTCCGACCAGCACGGACCGGTCGTCGGACCCGCGGTCGATCTGGGGACCAGCCCTGGGTCAGATGCATTTTGGAAAGTGCAAGTATGCCCTCACTCTGGTTCTGGTTCCACCAGCAAGCCATGGATTATAACTATAAATACCCAAACATCCTTCTGTGAAGGCCGAAAAAGCCCTCAACAGCATCTACTTCTCCATCTCAAACCACCAGTACATGCCAGCTCTCAGCCGCGAGCCCCTTTCGAAGGTGGTTCAAGGGAGATTGATTGTCAGATAGCCTTTCTGTCTCAGATTCCTTTCAGTCAGATTACCTTTCAAATTTTAAAATTTAAGTCAAGACTCCATGTATCTTCTCTCTCTCCACAGCTTATCTTAAGTCAGAGTGAGACAACAAAACGAGAACATACAATACAAAATGAAAAACGAATGGTTATTTCAGATTGCTTATATGGACGCTGCAGAGCCTTGGCAATACGGATTTCAAGATGCAGCCACTCCTATGATGCAAGGAATTATTAGGCAGGTGAGTATCTGGGATTTCAGATTGCTTATATGGACGCTGCAGAGCCTTGGCAATACGGATTTCAAGATGCAGCCACTCCTATGATGCAAGGAATTATTTAGTGCGCCCACAGAGAGAGAGAGAGAGAGAGAGAGAGAGAGAGAGAGAATCGCTTCAATAATCAGAACTACAATGTGGATCTCCCCCTTTGGCAACCTGTCTCTATCGTTGGCCAGGTCGCTCCCTCATGATAACGCTAAGGGGTTAGTAATTATTCATGAAGAAAACTCTTATAAGAAAAAGTATAAAGTATCGTAACAAAACACGCATAAATCCATTAAAATTGGAATGATACATAGAAGATTAGCATGGCCCCTGCGCGAGGATGACACGCATAAATCGAGAAACACGAGAAAAAAAGAATTAATATAAGATTAATTTAATAAGATAGCAAAATCGAATCATAGATTAAAATGGGAATTGAAAGATATGAAATATTTTTATATTTGATTCTATTAATAATTTCTATAATAAGATAAAACAAAGGATTTTTTAATATTTTTATTTCGGGTATTTAGAAACAATAATCGAATCATCAAATCAATGGAATATCAAAGACTCTTCTAGAGTTTCTAGGCCAACAAGTGCATGATATACACCTCCAAATCCCAAGTATGGCTTAAAGTAAAGATACACGAATCACGATTATTTCAGAGTGCAATATTTGTAGTAATAATAATAAAGAATCAAAATCTTGAGAGAGAGAGAATCGCTTCAATAATCAGAACTACAATGTGGATTTCCCCCCTTGGCAACCTGTCTCTATTGTTGGCCAGGTCTCTCCCTCATGATAATGCTCAGTACGGCTTCTGTTTCGCCTCCCTGATCGCACTACATGCCAGTTTCTCTTCCCAAGCATATCTGATTGTGGCCTGGCCTCGTCTAGGCAAGTGCATACCCTATCTGAGCAGCAAAACTGGAGCAGTGTAGAAGAAGTATACACCGTGAAGAGCATCAGTCTGACTTCTCCATGTAAGCAGAACACGATCTCCGTCCACACCCAGATCACACCTCGTTCCTTCAGTCCATGCTGGCATTCCACTACAGCTATGGAGGCAGCGTCTTCCCTTCTCTACGGGCAGCACCCAGTAGGCTATGGCTGTCTCCTTATCTCTCTACTTCTGCTGGGCTCTGTGAAGTCTGCTCCAGCGCATGAACTCTCCATCAACTCGCCCGAGCAGAGTGAATGTGCGAGCTAAGGCAGGCCCTTCTTTTGCACTGTTGACTCGGCCCTCGCCTGTTCAGTTTGCCTCAATGAACAGCTGAGATTTGTCCGATCCGCGTGACCAGAATATACCCCCAGCCTGTGTGCCTTGGTCCAATTGAGTCTGAAGTTTTCCTGGCAACTTTGCTGTGCCTTTGAATTTCTGTGATCTGTGCGACTTCTGGGAAAGTCCTTGACCCTTGGTCTACTGTGCCTGTGTTGGGCTGACCCTTGGTCTACTATGCACTTGCTGGGTTGACATTTGAACTTTTGGGGATGCTCTTGAGCGCCTGTACCCTTACCCATTCACTCCGGGCCCTAGACATCACAGACCGGAACACACGACCACCTGAGCGCTATCCTTAGCCCTTTTGTCTCGTGCTGTTTGCAAAATACTCACAATAAATAATTAGTAAAATATAATTGATTAATTTGGTGATAAAAATCATTTAAATAAACAAATTTCATCAGAAAAGTAAAAGAGAGGAGCAGTTCGTGTTGGGATTTTGTGTTTTCCCAGAAAAAGCCATGCACTGGGCTTTGAGGTGGTTGGAAGTGGTTGCCTATTTCTGGGAGAGCTCTGCTTGGTGACCTTCTGTATGCAGCTGGGGGTGAGGGCAGGGGAGCTGTGTAGGTAAGAAGACTTTTGTTGATGAGGTGTGTTTGCCTTCTCTCATTCCTCTCTCTATTCCTTTCTTTGGGGGGGGCGGAAGGGGGAGGAGGGGTAAGGTGAGAACAAGTACTGATCTCTACATGTGTGATGAAACACCTTCGTGTGCACGATCCAGCCCATCACAAATAGTACGCAATTCTGAAGTTTGTGGTTCGGTGTAAAGTACTCATCTTGACATGTGTGATAAAACCCTTTTGTGTGCAGAATCTAGCCCAACACAAACGGTATGCTCTTCTGAAGTTCGTCGTTAAGCTTGAAGGCACCAGCCCCTCTGTGCGCCAGCTTGTTATTGGTCGGAAGACGGAGTGGAAGCGCGCTGTGGACTGGCTGCAGAACGAAATTCTCACGAATGGTGCTCCGAGCCCAATGAGCACACCCCCTCTCTCCAATGAAGAAATGACCAGTGGGTACCTGATGAGGACAAGCACTGCCGAATGGACACTAGACCGGGCAAGGAACGTTCTGAGCCCGTAGAGCCCACAGTGTGTTCCAGTCCGTGACAATTTTTACGTTTGTATACTGTCATGTGGTGCGCTCTTCTTCTGAATCAGAGCGATCTGATGGTGATCCTTTGGTGAGGAGAAGGATGTGTGTGTGTGTGTGTTGTCGAAGGGTGATATCATGTGTTGTTGATTTGGCATAATGCCATTGCATTTCATTTGCTGGCCGGCAGCATGAAAGGCTGGCATATCATTGTTGAAGCCACCAGAAGCTGCATGTGGTGTGCAAACGACTTCCGCGTTACTCACCAAGTGCCCTCCTGCTTTGGACCATGTTGTCGACCCCTCAAACCTCTTCCTCCCAATGTCGTCTCTGCGCCTATTCGCCTCCTTACGGGATGTTGCGGTCCTTGAGGCTGGGTTTGGATCCCAACATGATAGGGGACTGTTGCTGGACCTTTCTTTCTGAACGAAAAAAAAAAAAGCCTCTTCTTTGGCCAATGGTTGCCATTCTAGCATGCCTCCATGAGGGGCAGACGAGAGTGTGACGCTGGCCTCCTGCACATTGCTCGGATGCGACCATGGGAAGAAACAATTGCGTTGGTCGACACAGTCGCTCTTTGAGAAGGAGATTATTAGTGTCTATTGTTTGAGAGCTTGCTCCCGTCTGCATCAAAAGACCAGTTGTGGGCATATCCCCACACGACCTTGCCTCCCTGACTAGCAATAAGGAACCAACAATGTGAACCTGACGGATGGGTGAGTTGATGTTTGTTTGCCACAGAGATGGATAGACTAATTGTGCAATAACTGACAATAGTAGTGTGACCGGCCCAACAAGTCGAGACAAGGCCACCTGTGTTATCTTAAGAGGTATGGTTTTGCCTTCCTCGGGATGCATAGAGGAGAGAGAATGCAGTGGCAGCAGATCTCTTCAAGCGGCGATTATGTTTACCCACGAGGGAAAAGTAAGGTCTTCTCCGTTGGCTCTGGCTTGAGGGACTACCAGTCTCCAGAGTGGGACCGGGTCTGGAATCTGCTCGACCTCGTATGAGGGAGGACGAAGGCAATCTTCAGTGTGAGATTGTCGACAATGTGTGGCCATCCTATTTGCAGAAGCCTTTGTTGATTGACTGACTGACTAACTGTGCACCGTCCCTATCTTTTCCATCTAACGACATTCACACACACACACACACACACACACACACACACACAGAGAGAAGCTTTCAAACGTTTGCGTAAGTGGCTGAGAACCTTGACATCAGGCTGTCAGAAGTTGCAGGGTTGACTAGAGGACCTGGATATCTTTACTTGGTTATGTTTGCGGACGATGAGGCATCACGTGTATGTATAAGGATGATGGGAGTCGAGGAGAAGAGAGGGAAGAGTCTTGCCAGGAGGGCAGCAGCTAGGTTGGCGGGCTGACCAGTGACCACCGTAGATCGCAGGGAAGGGTCTGATATGATGAGTGGTTCTGCCTCCTACCTCGACTGTGGTTATAATTAGTGAGAGGAGGGGATATCATGGGTGGGTGTATGGGAAAATTTTTATTTCGATGCGCCACACGGCGGCTAATAATCCTTTCGTCAACGAAGGAAGGGTGATACCATTGTGTCCATGACAAAAGAGGAGTGAAGTGTCGAGCATGTTATGAGCGAGAGGCATAATTAATACCTGGAAATCCAATGGCTGCTGGAGTAGGATTGTGTTGGAAATCCGATGGACATCAGAAGGCAGTTGGATGGATCTCCTGCCAGGGGAATACTCCAAGAAGTTAGCATTCCCATTCAAAAGGTGGGTAGGAGTTGAGAGAGGGGTTTATGTGTTGATATGTCTAGCGGGCTACCAGGTTGCTGAGGTTGGTGGGATTTCAGCACCCCGGTTGACTGCTGACTAAAAGCAAGTGTCAACAGACGAGAAGAGTATTAGGAGGGGAGGAGGATAAGGAGAGAGAAAGTATACTTAACGCGTGTCATGGCGAAGATGGTGCTAGTGTACACGTGTCATAGCAAAGATGGCGCTTCCTCATACGAATTCAAGGAGTTACATTGGTGCAGAAAGATGATGGGGCGGAATTCTTTCAGCGGTCGGATCAGAGAGTACTAGGAGTTTGGTTTTTAGTTATTTTGTGAAGTGATTTTGTTAAATGTTGGTGTCAACATTGTACCATGATTGGGATTTAGGCTAGCAGTATGTGAGATGAGCGAGTCCAGGAGTCCGCGCGTGCCACTGTGTCTGCATGTGTAGCTGGAGAAATCTGCGGACAAAAGACGTAGGAGGCTGAGGTGCGAAAACAAGGAGGGTGTTGCATGGCCTGCTTACCAGAAGAGAGAACGTAGCCAGGGGAGAAGGGGGGGGAGGTGCTGCGAAAGGGGGAAATAGGGAGGGAGCGTCATCAGCCAGCTCGTCCGGGAGGAAAGCACCTGATAGATTATTCTAGCAAACAGTGAAGTCAGCATACACTTTGGTTCACCAATGGCAACATCGTACACCGCTTAAGAGTGACGAATTGCCAATGACGTCAACAAACTACATTGTGTTAGTTGCATCACGTCACTCAGTTGCATTCACTGTTTGGTGGGTTGTGGATAAAAGGTTGCACATCCTACGAGCGAGGACAAGGAAAAATGACAGGAATCAGCTTAGACTTTGGGAGTCCTTGTGAGGTAGATGAGAGAGTGGTGTACTCTTTCCGCTGCCTGCTTGTGGATGAACGCCCTGGGACCTTTGATCTGGCGTTGACTCTTTGGCCCCAGAGAAGGCTCTCTCTCTCTCTCTCTCTCTCTCTCTCTCTCTCTCTCTCTCTCTCTCTCTCTCTCTCTCTCTCTCTCTCTCTCTCCCTCCCTCCCTGCTTCGATGTTTCTACTGGGAAATGTGCAGTTGTGGCACGCTTTTGCTCTTGTGCTTGCATAGTAGCTCACATATTTTTGTAAGCATTGTGTTGACACAAAGGGTCTTCAGTGGGTGACACAAACAAGCATGGGGACCTTTCCAGCGGTGGAATGGCCTCCTCATTCCTCCACTGATGTGCCTTGTTATCAGTACGACTGAGTATATCCTACTGCTGACGAGAACTTGTGGGTAAAATGTTCAGTGTGGGGGGTGATTGGAAGCTGATCACCTTAATGGAGTTTATCATTGCAATAAATCCTTGTGTATTGGCCAACTACATTAGTGTTCTTTTGTTGGTGGCCCGCTGCCTTTGTTTCACGTCCATTATAATGACCTCCCCTGCCCTTCTTTCACATCCCGACAGTCTTCATGTTTGATTGGGGATGCGTTGATTTATGTGCCTCACTCGGCATTTATGAAGCGTCCGAGTGTCTACCTACAATCAGTCCTCTTGTTTGATTGGGGATGTGTTGGCTTCTGTGCCTCACACGCCATTTGCGAATCGTTCCATTGTGTCACTTCAATGCCCAATATACGTTGTTCCCCTCGTGGCTATGAAAGTTGTTACTATCGATGTGCGCCTGACAATTGATACATTGCTCTGTAAGAAAGCTATTACCATCGATACCTTTGGGCATTGTTATCCTTGGGGCTTAATGAAAGTTTTTACTCTTGGTTACCATATTTTTATGTGGGATGAAAGCTTTTACCGCTGATGAGCAATGTCCTCCGGGCCCCGGGGCATCCAGTAAAATTGGAACGATACACAGAGGGTTAGCATGGCCCCGGTGCAAGGATGACAGACATAAATCGAGAAATGGTCTTCCCCCCCAAAAAAAAATTGTTAGCATTGATCAGCGATGGAAGTCGTCACCATTCATGTACGATGAAAGTTGTACCCTTGGGGGTTGATGAAAGTGATGATTGATGGATGAAAAATAGTGTATGCACCTGGATGTCAAAATTTGAAATAGGAGAGCCACGTTTCGAATTGTAAACCACCAGTTTGTCTGTCGGCCAAAGTGTCGAATGCAGCATGGGCAGTGGTGCGTCCTTCAGGGGTAGGTCTAGTGGAGCTCTTTGGCATGCAGCGTCAGCTTCCTAAAACAAAAACGATCTTGCTGTGCCAGTTCGCTTGTGTTGTGGCCCGAAAAAGGCTCTGAAATGCTGGTGGTAACTGTGATTTGGATTGGTCTTTCAAAATGTATTTCTGTGAAGTCTCTTGTCCAGTTTCTCAGAGGAAATCCTTTCCTATGGGTGTGCTGCCTCTGAGAACTGCTGCCTTTTTCAGTTGTTGAATTTGACCATCATCTGAATCATGGCTTCTCCTGACCTTACGTTGGCTTACCCGGCTGGATAAGGTGTGCTGGCCTTCTCTTCCCCCCTTCCCCTCCCCCCCCTGCCCCCCCCCTCCTCCCTCTCCCCCGCAAAGTAAAATATATTTTCCCAGTTCTAACTGGGCTATAAATTCAAGGGCGAGGCTCGAGCAAGACTTGGTTTAGTCCCTTCATGTCATCTCATTTGGTTGCATGCCTGACTTGTACGAGATAGCTGCTCGGTTCGTGGCCCACTTATAGACTTTTGTCTGGATTGGACAACCAAGACGGTGTCCTGCTGGAAATCGTTTGGTGTGAGCACGAAGTACTGGATTCCCTACAGCAACATCCTTGGCAGAACTCTCAAGTGAATTCTCGGAACAACCCAATAGCTGCGAGCACCAAGTACCGGATTCTTGATCTTGGCAGAACTTTTTAACCGTCAGTATTTTGAGAAGTTTTGACCCTTTCCTTGCTCAGCCTGGAAACATGCTCCATGCCAGAAGAAAACAGAGCAGCCATAGGCATCTTTTGGCTGGAGCCGCGAAACACATTTTTCTCTGGTAGGCCGACCCCCAAACTTAGAGCATTAATGGCCACGTTCTCTGGTAGGCCGACCCCCAAACTTAGCGCATTAATGGCCACGTTCTCTGGTAGGCCGACCCCCGAACTTAGCGCATTAATGGCCACATCGGGCCATAAAAGCACATTCATAGAGGCTGAAGGGCACTTTGCGCCTGGAGTTGTGATGCAAGCCTCCTGGCGCTTATATGAGATGAGGCGGCTCGAAGAGTGGTCGTTTTTGGGGAAGCATTCGGCCTTGTGCACTTGGGGAAGCACGCGAATGCACACTGGCCTTCGGCCCTCTGCCTGCTGTTGGTCAAAACGAGCAAGGCCTTAGTCGGAGTGGAGAAATAGGCCGACCCCCAAACTTAGCGCATTAATGGCCACATCGGAGAAAAATGGCCGGGAGAAGTACTGGTGGTTTGAATGAAAATTCTGAATGGCACTGGCTAGGTCTAGGT